>JAENPR010000167.1:600000-1035976 GCA_018135685.1 Themeda triandra | reverse complement strand
ATTGTGTCAAGGCTGGAGTATAAAGGGAGAAGAGACTTTGCAATTAATCTGCCGTACAGATAAGTTGACACAATCGTAGGAGATGTCTTCTCCTCTTCTTTGCACAACGAAGACGACGGTCAATTTGAGAAGCTCAACCAATGGCTCTCAAAAATTTGCGTCAAAAATCTTTCAAATTGTCTAGTGTCATACGTACGTTACTAGTCAGAGCTCAAAGCACATGATCATTCAAAGATCAGAAGGCTAAGGCTGTCTCCAACAATTGTAACCCAAACTCGCGACGTATTTTATGGATTGAGCCTCTCACGGAAAGGTTGCGCACACAAAAACTCCACTTCTCCAACAGTTGACCCCATGCGCATGGCCGCTCAAGCAGGGACGGGTGGACCCCGCGAGCAGGACGTGCGAGTTTGCATCTGGAGAGAGAGGAGACGCATGTTTACGTCGTGGGCTGGCCGCTACGCAAATTTGCATGTAGTTTTGCGTCTCGCTGTTGGAGCACGATTTGGAGACGTAAAAGCACCGTGCCGTGTATTTATGCGTTTGCGTCGCCTTTTGCATTCCTTGTTGGAGACAGTCTAACTAAGAGCAAATTAGCTAACACGACTTGCGCCGGATCGGCCGACACAAAAGAGATGGAAGCGTCACGTGTAAGATCGGTGGCGTCGTTGTCAACGCCCCGGTCCGCGATGACGCCAGCTGGTGGCATCGTCCCGCATGCGCCGCAGATCGATCGCGCCGTGTGGCGTCGTACGTGTAGTAGTAAATTAATTAATAGCCGTGCGGAACTCGATCGATCGCCTCGTGCAGCGCTGCGGCAAAGACGACGGTGGCAGGGAACAAATGGCAGCGGCGAGCTAGGCGAGGATGTACATACGCTGCACTTGGCGAGGCCGGCGCTCGAGGAGAAGTGAGGAAGCATTGCACGATGGGATACGTACGCACATGGTAGGAATTTTGGTAAGTTGGAAAAGATAGGTTGATGCCAAACTATATATTGGAGACTCTCTTTTTTTCTTTTTGTTTTGTAAAAATTTTATAGATGGAGAGTTGGAATATATAGCTATCTAGCGAACTGTGTTGGCTAAACAATCGATGCCAATAGTGATGTCAAGAATTTATGTGCCGGAGTAACTCCTCCTTTTACTGTGCTAGCGGGTCCGGAGTGATGCCTGTGGTGAGAGTCGTGGCAGGTGACTTCCTCTTTATTTGGCGAAGACAAAACCGGTAGGGTCGTGGGCTAGTGGTGGACCCATAGATTGAGTGTAATCTAGGTAAAGCTCAAAAGAGTAGGATCTGAGAATAATTCTAACTCAAAAATTAGGATGTATTCTATCTTTCTTAATGAGAGTATCAACTAAGAAAGAGATAAGATATAAATAAACAAAGATAAGAAAATTTTATACATTTGAGTTGAAACTCTCTTTAGAATACATTTGAGTAGGATTTGCGAAGTTTATTTTTATAACTTGTTGTAGTACAAAATCTTATACATTTGAGTTGATACTCTCTCTACACCAATGTTTTTTACCGGCCGGTAACCGGCTGGTTACCCCGCTTACCGGGCTTACCGGTCCGGCCCGGTAGCAAAAACCGGCAGTAACCGGCCCCTTACCGACCCATGCATGCAGGGTAAAACCGGTCTTATCGGTAAACCGGACGGTTTTACTGGTAAACCGGCCGGGTTTTACCGGTTAAAAACAGATAAAACCGCGGTAAAAAAACCCTGCTCTACACTACATTATCTTACTATTCATCTTGCATGTTGAAGTATCACAATGACAATGCAGTCAGAGAGGTGCCGGAGCAGGCAAGCCATATTACCTTGCCTTGAGTATTAGAGATTTAGAACTTATAACTCTCAGAAGAAAAACCTTGTGTCAGTTCATCTTTAATCAATTCATTGTGTATTTTGAGCCATATATGTACGGCCTTGTGCACAATATTCAGTTAATTAATGAGCTTCCATGGCTTGCTTTTCTGTTACTTACTACTCTAGTATATATACTAAGAGTGATTTTGGAACCACTCATTCTGCCCATGTCAAGCATCTCCAGCCTGGGGCGGAGCTATGTTGAGCATAGTGGGTGCAGCTGCACCCACACAAATTTTAAAAAACAGTAAGAAAACATAAATTTTCACCATATATGCACCCACACATTACAAACTCTCGCACCCATAAAAGCAAATGCACCCACTTCAGATCGATCCCATCCCCAATTTGGCTAGTAGAGGGCAAAAAATCAACTCGAGCAGGCTACCCCATTCCACCTAACAGATTTGTTGTCTACCAACCCCCCCCACTCCCCCCCCGCCGCCCACATCTCTTTACCCATTTCAGTTGGGCCAAGGAGTCTACCTAAATATTCTCTCTTCTACCTACATACGTGCCCCTCCGCTTCCTCGTGCTTCTTCCTCGCGAGGCCGACCCGCTCACGCGATTCCCTTCCTCGCATGGCCTCCCCCGGCCGGCTTTCCTCGGCGCCACACTTTGCTTTCGCGGCGTGTCCCCTTCCGCGCGCGACCTCCTCGTGATGACTGGAACCCGATGTGGTCCCCGGCGCCGCGGAAGCGGGGCATGCCACACGGCGGCCACGACCTCCCCGGTGGGCGTGCCACCCCGCCGTGTGCGAGGCGACGCAGCGGCCTACCACGGCTCGGGCCCGGCGACGCTGCCCCCTCCCCCTCGCGCGACCTCCCCTGATGTGGCCTCCCGGTGTAGGCTCCCGTCGAAAGCTCTTGTTTGGTTTTGATAATTGATCGACACTTCTTGTTGCTAATGGTTTCTCTAAGTGAATGAAAAATAGATTAGCAACAAATGATGATCGAGCATGGTGACTTGGTGATGGCCACAAAGCTTCAAATTGGAAAAGAAGAAGAACAAAACAAAAGTCTACGGGCTCAAGGCAAAGTTATAAAGTAGGATATTTGTTTTGACGGTCAAGACACAATAGAGTGCGTGATCGGATTTAGGTTTGAATGTTTATCTAGGGTGCCACTAATTATGAGTCGCATTTGCATATAGCCATATACTAATTACGTACGCTTAGTAACGTGGTGCGATACAAGAAAAGGCTTTTAAAATTGTTTGAAAATTGCTAACTCACTTAGTTAATTTGGTTGCTAGAACTCTTGGTGCAATTTAGCATATTTAAAAGGCCTTAAAAATAGATCGTGATGGGCTGTTTTTTGGAATCCTTGGATTTTCTTAGTCTGTCTCGAAATATCCAAGAGGGTTGGAATATACAAGTGAATTTCTGCCCTCTCATGTCTTGTTTTTGCTATCTTTTTTGCCAGGAATTTCCTAACTGGATTGGTATATCCGTTCATGGGAATGGGCGAATAGCTAGACAGACGACAGACGTGTGTGAGCCGGGGACTGGGGAGACGTTAAGTGTGTACAGTAGCTATTTTGGGCGTGTGCATGCGTGGGCAATCTGCGAGGTGGTGAGCTTCGCGGGAAGCTTCCTCTCTTTGCATTGGCCCTCCCCGGCTCCCCTCGCACGCAGCCGAGAGAGGAGACACGCCCGCCGTTCCGTTTTGAAGAGAGGAAAGTGCTCACGTGACCCGGCTTTCATGCATGCATTTGACGTGCTCTTGCCATGTTTCACGGTAAGAGGAGGTCATGCGTTGGCTCTTCCCATGCGTTGGCATGGTTTGGCTCGACCATATCGTTGGCATGGTTTGGCTCCCTCCCATGCGTTGGCTCCCTCCCACATTCTTTGTTTCGCCGACCGTTTGAGTGGAGAAGCCGGTCCACGTGACCGTTCCGGCAGCCGCGTGGGCCTTCTCCACCCTTTCTCTTCTCCCCTCTCACACTCTTCCAAGAAAAAGAGAAGAACAACAAGCTCCTCCCTCCCTCCCTCTCTCTCGTGCTTAATTAGTGCTAACCATAAGAGAGAAATTGAGAGCTTGAGATCAATCTTGTGAGCTTGAAGAGCATCGATGATCTCCTTCCTCTCCTCTCTTTGCCTAGACATTGACATATCGGTTGTTACTTGAGTTCCTCGCGTAAGTCGGTTCCACGAGAAAGCAGTGCAGACGGTTCCTTCAAAAAGTCGATGCAGGAAGTCGATTCGGTACTTTGGTTCGGTCGGTATTTAGAACATATACGCACTAATAAAAACACACATGTGTATTTGCATGTTCAAAAGCCAATTTTAACATAATTTTGACATGCTTTCATAGAGAGTATAGTGTCAAATACATAAGAAAGAGTAGAATACCACAAATACATAATATAATTCTATAATAGTACAATTAACAACATAACAACACTCACACTCAACATATTTCGAGTAAATTCGGTACTTCGGTTTGCGAGGTATAGAACTAAGTATACCTCGGTAAATTTGATTAATTCTGAGAATTGGGAACCGAACATGGAATCAAATATTTTTGGTTTAGGTAAAGTCGGTTCGGTGCTCAATAAATTCGGATTCGGTTCTTGGTAGTATTTCGTGCCGAGTGGCTCTCGAAGTCTCAAGGCTTTGTGCTCATTCAAGAGAGGATTGGGTAACCCTAGTGTGTGCATTTCGTGATTTACATTTAGTATGCACTAGGTGGTGATTGCAATTGTGGTTTTATTGTTATTACTCTTGGTGATTGCTAGCTGTCACCTGGAAGACGGTTGGAGGTGGATTGATTGGTGAGGGGATTTGGTGATTGTGTCCGCCCCAATCAAGGTGAATTTGCGAGGGGTTGCTATGGTTCCCCGACGGAGGGCGAAACCAACTCTAGTGGATTGCTCGTAGTTTGTGAATCCCCATCTTGTGTTGATAGCGTGGCACCCGGCTGCGGGTTTGGCGCTCGAGAGCCAATTTAGCGTGCGCCCATATCGCTACAACGGGCTTGCCGGCACGCAAATGAACCTCGGAGAAAATAATTGTGTCATCTATTGTCTCCGGTGAAATGGATTGGTTGATACATATATTGTTGGAATTGATTATCTCGTGATTGGCATCCTCCTCTACTCATCAAACGTTGGTACATAAATCATATTCCCCTCTTTTATTGTTGCTATATATTTATCTTGTGTAGCAGTAGTCGCTAGTAGCTCTCTAGTGTTGCTTAGCTTCTTAGTTATATTTCTCTTGTTCACTAGAAGTAATTTAGCAACCTAGCCTTGTTGGTGTGATTAGAGATCATAGTCTATCTTGCTAGAATTGTTTAGGGGGCTTGCATAATTTTAGTTGAGCTAATTAAGTGCCGTTGTTTGCTACACCATCTTTGTCGTTAATACTATGTCCTAGTGCTTTGCAAGATTTTATAGGCTATATTCACCCCCTCTAGCCATTTAGGACCTTTCATCGTCCCTCCCATCCTCGGCGACGCGACACCCTGTGTTCCTTTGTGGCCAAGATTGAGTTTACCATATGGAGGAGAGTACAAAGAAAATATGACAAATGGGACCCACGACCGATTACTGCTAGGATTAGCTTAATTAGGTAGCTTGTTTTATAGTATTGCTAGAACAAAAGGTAAAATATGGGTAATTTGAAAGTTAGTAGCTACCCAAATGACATCTAAGTAGTCCAATTTGGGTAGCATTGTTCAGGAGATGCGCTCTCGGGCCACAAAATTTGCTAGCGTTTGCATTTCTTCACACGGGTGACCTCTCAGGCCTAATCGCAGACCACGATCGAGCTTGCCATTGCCGATTGTACTCCTGTCCATGATTAATGAAATTAAGCTCTGTGTTTTTCAAAAAAAAAAGGCCCTAATCGCAGACCCTGGGCGGGCGCTTAAGGCTTGCCGGAGCGCGGTCCGCCCATGGTTGGGGCAGCGTGTGGACACCGGTTGACAACATTGCAAAGGTTTGGACGGGGTAGATTGACCCTCAATTCGTTCTTTGGTCCCGTGAGCCACGAGCTCACCTCGCGTCCCTCCACGCCCACACAACATGCTCCCCGTATCGACCTCGGCGCTGACCAAGTGCACTCGCTCGGCCACGCATGATATGTTGTCCGTCGCGCTGGCCACACATGTTGGCCCGCGAGCTCCAGCCGTGTGTCTTTGCGCGAGGGAAGCCAAACCAAGCCGGAGAGCACCCCTTAATTTGATCTAGAGAGCAGCCCTTCGATCTTGGTTGGGATTTAGGAGGGAAAGTTAGTTGCAAGTGTTTTGAAGTCTAGGGGAGCTACACGTTGGCCATCCTGGGCATTGCTGGAGCCAGAAATTATGCGGGCCGGTCAAAGAGTTTCAACCATATATAATGTCCCCCCGCGCGATGTTGCTGTAGGAAATTGCTGAATAAGAATTGACGTGCCATAGTATGTTTGCGTGTTTTATGTATGGAAAGAGTTAATGAGAGATGCAAATATAAGAATGTGCTATTAGTAGTGACCCCATGTTGTGGGATGTCTTTAATTGTATATATAAGAGTAAGAGTGAATAGAAAATTACACTTAATTATTTGGCCCTCTTGGCATGCTAGATATACACAGCCAAAGAAAAAGGATCGGAAAAGATAAGCAAAAAAAGAGTACATAAAAAAGCTTTTCTTCTTGATACATATGTATATATTGAGAATTTTCAACACGTATATAATAAGTCAAGTTTTAATAATCCAGGCTTATAATCTACTATCCTTTTTGTTTGAAAAGGAGAACATGGATGCAGAAGGCAGGCTGAATGATATATAAGACAAGAAAAGAACGTGTATGCATGATTACACGGTCTTATTTTTATTTGGCCAGTTCGTTTCACCTTTTTGTTTGTAGTCTCACCGAGAAAATATATGTGAAATCCAAATTAGTTATAGGAAGCTAGCGAGCATGCCCGCGACAATTGTTAATTTGCCATATGGCGCAACCAGAATTGTCATGCCTGGCGTGCCCTGCCCTGCCATCCTCTATATATGCTGCCACAGCTCGCCCCACTCCAGTCTCCAAATCGAAGCAAAAATAACACCCTGATCGAAACGCCTCCACCGGCCTGGTGGCATGATTAATTTACACGTACAGTCATGGTCGCAAGGAGGAGGAGCCGCAGCAGCTGGGAGAGGAGGGGAAAAGTCCAAGAAGACGAAGTCGCGTCGAGGCCGAGGCGGCGCTGTGCACAAGATCTCCGGCGGCCCGGCCGCCGCCATCGGGAAGCTGCCGTACCCGAGCCCGTCGCCGGAGGTCGCTCTTCACCGAGCTGCGGTGCGGCGTGCATCCCTCGCGCAGCACCGTGGACGTGGAGCTCTCCTGGGCCCGGAGCTGCAGGAGATGCGCGGGCGCCCCGCCTCTGCGCCGACGGCGCGGAGGGCCTGCTGGAGGTGCACTAGCTCCGACCAGCTGGCCTCCTTCGACAACCCGCTGGAGAGCACCTATCGGCCGGTGTTCCCCTTACGACGACTACAACTATCCCGCGAGCCAGCTGGAGCACGGCCTGCTGGCGCGTCACGTGCCGGGCCGGCGCCGTCCATGTCGGCTCCGGCCCTCTCCCCGCCGGCTCCCTGGGCCGGGCGGGGCGCGCCACCTCCCGGCGCCTCGCTCGTTCGACAACTATACGGTATCTGCGGGGAGAGGCCAACGAGCACGCGCGTCGCAAGGCCGGTGCGCGCGGACGGCGCGCTCTAGGTGCGCATGGCGTTCCGCATGCACCTCCGACGTGGCGGACGTGACCCGGAGATGGCGTCGTACGCGTGGTGTTCCCGACGGCGCTGGTGGGCATGGCCGCCGAGGAGAAGGCCCGCGTGGTTGTGCACCTCGGAGGCACATGGCCCCCGGCGCCTCCCTCGCCTCGTGGCGCGGGAGCGCGCACGGCGCGCGCGGGTCCCCGTGGTGGACCCCGGCCCGAGGAGATCCGGCGCGGCGGATTCGACGTGCTCGCCGTGCACCACCCGGAGGGGATCAACTCCGTCATCATCGCCGCAAGCCCGTCGCCGCCGACGCGCACGCCGCCGGCGGTGGGTGTACGTAGCCGAGCTGGGACACGCGCGCACACGCACGCACACGGCGCCGTGCTCAGCCGGGAACTGAGATTGGGTGCCGTTCCTTCGGCAAGGCACGACGTAACTTGCGGCCCTCTATCCAGCGTTCAAGCGCCATCCGACGGTTGCCAGCGTATCCAGTAGACTTTTCCCTTTCTCCTCACGCTGGCCGCTGCAGCCTGCAGTTCACGCGCCGAGCCGCAGCCCCTCCGGCGCCATGCCGCACCGGGCACCGCTGCAACTCCCGGACCGCTCCTCGCGCCGCTGCACCGCTCCCGCGCCACGCCGCCATTCACGCCCCCTCGGAAGTCGAGCTAGGGGAAGTCACACGACGCATTCACGCGTCACCGGAGAGCGCGGAAGTAGAGCTGAGGAAGACCGGCGCCGAGGAACAACAGAGGGCTCTCCGGCACCACGCCTTCCTGGAGGAGACGGAGCTGCTCGCTGCTGTGATGGAGGTGGCAGCAGGCATGGATGATGGATGTCCAGAAGCATGCACGCACGTAGTGAAGGAGCTCTCTTGACTTGCCTATGGTTCATGTAATTTAGATTCTTCATGTGTGTACAATGAAATCAAGAGGCCTCGTCTTGATGTGTTGTATTAACAGAGCTTGTGAATTTTTTTTTTGGAACGAAGCTTGTGAAAATTGAAACCTTGAGCTGCATCAGATTGCAGCATATTGATGTCTCCTTTATGTGTTGAGATATTATCTCTGTTAATGGAGATGGAGAACAACATTTTGCGGTCTGATTTGCAAAGAAACTAAGCCATTTTGGCTCTGCAAATACATCAGATTTGCACACAAACAGAAACATTTTAGTAAGCACACTTCAGATTTTGTGTTCCAATAATATTTGCTATTACTGGAGCCGGGACATGATGAACCAAAAAGCAAGTGAATCTATCTGAACTGCATGCTGAAGATTGGATAGCAAAAACAGAGCGTCCTGGCATCGGTGCGGATTCATCGGCTCCTCTGGACGGCGGGAAGCAAGCGGATGGTGTCGGTGCTGTGTAGTTCAATGGCTCGGCTCCTCCGGGCAGCAGTCGGCGGATTCCTCGGCTCCTCTAGTCCTCGGGACGGAAGCGGTGTCAGCTCAGTCCACAGGAAACTAGCGCGGCGCACGACCCCGGCGTCGGTGCTGTGCAGTTCGGTGGCTCATCTCCTCCGGGCGGTGGACTGCATGCTTCACTCCTCTGGAGTCTGGACGATAGGAAGCGGGCGCCGTCGGCGCAGCCCGCGGAACCAGCGCGTCGCGTGCGAATGAGGCGGCCAGCCCCGAGGAAAAGTGAGAAGTCTCCTGGACACGCTAGCTGCCTAGGACGGGGACTGAGTTTTCGTGGTTGTTTTTCCTAAAAAAACGAACATGCAGTGGCTACTTAGATGAATGAGTTTGTATTTTTCTCTCCCGACATCTAGAATTAACATGCCATAATCTTAAGCATATGCTTGAATGAAATATGCTTGTTTTTTTTCTTCTATAAATAGAACATGAATTTGCGTAAGATATATTGCAAATGTGTAGGATCTAAAATTAGAGGTGGCCCACCCATCAAACTAATATATAAACCATTAGGTTTGAAGACAATCAATCATCTAACGGTCTATTTATACGCGAGGTGGGTGTAAAATTTTGAGTAACTACTATTTTTCAAATTCTTTCATTCTTTTATATAGTATAAGATTAGGTATAATAAAAATTCACCTTTTGTCATCAATCGTTTACTACCCATGTGTTTTTTAATAGTTAGTTTTATTTCAAGGGAGAGTAAAAATAATTACTATTCAGAAATTATATTTTTCATGCAAAACCCTCATTGAAAAAAAGCTGCAAGCGTACTTGCGTCCAAAAGGACGCAAGGAACGACACAAGTGCATGCGTGAGCTGTCGACTCCCTTGAATTAAGGTAAGTTAGTGATTATTACGCCAAATATTCTTTACGACTAATAGTTTTAGAATTAGTATATAATCTCTCGACGTTTCTGAATTCTCTCTCTACTGCATTAATTAGTAGTAAAATATACTCTCCTCTTTTCTCTTATAATTTTGATAGTATTTTTCTTAAACAATTATAATATTTTCCTTCCATAATTAACTGTAATTTTTCTTTCGCAATTCAAACAATTTTTTCTTGCATAATGAACCCTAAATTTTTTTTCCGCAATTAACAATAATTTTTGTTCCATCAAAAAAATCTGAGTAGATTTACAAATTCACAGTGGTAATTCCAGCCGTCGGGAGTAGGTGGGGATAAGGTCGAGTCACGGGCTCGTCGGCCGCCCGGCCCTCGGTCTCCACCATTTTCACTTCTTTACCCCGAGGCGAGTGATTGGGGAGAGGACGCCGGAGAGAGCACCGGATTGGAGACCATACGGAGGCGGACGGCGAGGTAAGCAAACACGCCGCCCGTTGGGGCCCCATTTAGCAGGTACCCTACATTCTTCTCACGATCCGCCGCTTCTTTCGATCCGCGAGGTCCCGTTCATTTCGATTCGTCTTCTCATTTTATAGATCCTGTGTGTGGGGACGGACAGGACGACGATGAAGCGGGACGGCGGGGAGCAAGCCCCGCGGCGGGGATGGTCCAGGTAGCAATCGGCTGCGGCCAATGGCCACCCGTGATCAGGCCAATGTCCTTGGCGTCGCGTCCGTGCTGCATTTTCTATCGAGACGAAATCTCCAAGATCTAGGGTGTGTTCTTTTTTTTATCTAACCTGGTTGTTTATCTAGGTTGGGATGGATTCATCCACCACAATCGTCCAATCATAGGCCATTCCCTCAATTTTTTAGTCGTGTAGCATAAGTGTAACGACAGGCGGACTGATCCACGTGATCCTCCGATAATCCTTGCAGGGCAGGGATGAAGCACGAGGGAGAGAGGAGCAATAGGCTTGTTAAAAAAAAGAAGACGGGACCAGTACGGGCCAGCAGTTCAAACGGGAATTCCAGGTGCGTTGTGGCCTGCTTAAATACGCGTATCGTTTCAGGGCCCTTTCCGCGTGTTGATGCATGTGGTCGGAACCCTTTTCGGAGCTTAAACTATAGGGGTTTTTTTTTTTGGATCGGCGAACTCAATGGTCTTTTTGTTATCATACTAAGTTTTTGCATCGAGGTATCATGTTTAGACTGTGCATTTGGTATGCCCTTTCCGCGTGTTGAAAGTTACCATTTTGGTGTGCCAAATATCAGCGTCGTCATAGATAAACTTAACCAAAACCAGAAAAATAGACACAATTGGACCAAGGGTGCTAACTTAGTATTTGTAAAAACTTAGCTTATTTCTACATATATAGAATAAAAAAGAATAAACACACTTGGAGTTTACTTGGGTGGTAGACGCTATCATGCAACTCCCCTATTGTATAGATCAAACTTTTTTAAGTTTGAATAAGTGTGTAAAAAAATAATATTTGTGGCTTAACTTTTCAAAACCAGTGCATGGCCTTTTATGTCTGGTTTGAAAAGTTAGATGGTCAAAGATACGTGGTTTTGGAGTTTGATGGCCATTCTTGAACTTTACTAAAAGTTCAATGGCCAAAAATAGACTTTTTCCTTTAATGTAATACTATAGTATTGCCAGGGACGGGTCTGCAGGGAGGCTTTTTTATAGAGATATCCTTTTTGTCTTAGGTACAACATTGAACCATAGTAGCCCCCTCCAGTTGTGTAGTACAATGTTGGCGTGTTAAGTTTTTCCATGTGCAACTATACGATGCAACCACAAGCAGCGAACGAGACACTGTCTATATCCGTAATCCTGTTACTGCACATTTCTGCACATTACTGTACATCCACATGTTTTATGTGCTCATTGGCTTATCCACATGTTTCATGCCCCGATTGTACTTCAGTTCAAGTTTCACTTGCTTATCTATGTTGATTGACACAGGACCATGGGCAACGGCGGTGGCCGGGCAGACTTGTGGGGCTGCGACCACGCGGCACTTCGTGCAGGGGAGTTTAACAACACCCGGCCGCGGTGGGTGAGTTTTGTTTCACCATGCATACGACTTGTTATTTTTTGTTTTGCACTGGGTGCTCTCAAGCCTAAAATCGTTTGTTGGGATAAGGGTTTTATTGTTAGGATAAGAAATGGCTTGATATTGAGGCCTTTTGTACTCATAAGCAACATTAATCCTGGGGATACGAGTGTCCAAAAAAGTGCATGAGTGAAAATATTGACCGCCAAAAGGCCAAAAATCTTTTTATGCTGGCATAAGGGCACAATGTGTTGCGTTTTTTCATGTACAGCTACGATGCAATCCCAAGCATCATTGTTCTATAGCATGGGCTCTTGATGGTACAAGTAAAACAAAAGAGTCTGATAAAATTTGATTAGTTGATTCTACTGAAAACCATCAGATACACAATTGTATTGTCCCCAACGCGCAGGGGACGTTTGTATCGGTTCTTAGTTGCTGCATGCAGGCGCTTACTCTTTTCAATCAAAACACGTGCTTTGTCAAGCTTTTTTTACACAGCCCTGTCAGCATGCTGGTACTTCTCATGTCAAAACAAATTACAAATAGCTGGTACCATCAGATGTGATTTTTTTCCATGTGCAACTACGATGCAACCACAAGCAGCGAGAACGAGACACTTGTCTATATCCGTAATCCTGTTACTGCACATTTCTGCACATTACTGTACTACATCCACATGTTTTATATGCTCATTGGCTTATCCACATGTTTCATGCCCCGATTTTACTTCAGTTCAAGTTTCACTTGCTTATCTATGTTGATTGACACGGGACCATGGGCAACGGCGGTGGCCGGGCGGACTTGTGGGGGCGTGACCACGCGGCACTTCGTGCGGGGAGTTTAACGAACACCCGGCCGCGGTGGGTGAGTTTTGTTTCACCATGCATACGACTTGTTATTTTTTGTTTTGCACTGGGTGCTCTCAGGCCAAAAATCGTTTGTTGGGATAAGGGTTTTATTGTTAGGATAAGAAATGGCTTGATATTGAGGCCTTTTGTACTTATCAGCAACATTAATCCTGGGGATACGAGCGTCCAAAAAAGTGCATGAGTGAAAATATTGACCGCCAAAAGGCCAAAAATCTTTTTATGCTGGCATAAGGGCACAATGTGTTGCGTTTTTTCATGTACAGCTACGATGCAATCCCAAGCATCATTGTTCTATAGCATGGGCTCTGATGGTACAAGTAAAACAAAAGAGTTTGATAAAATTTGATTAGTTGATTCTACTGAAAACCATCAGATACACAATTGTATTGTCCCCAACGCGGGGGACGTTTGTATCGGTTCTTAGTTGCCGCATGCGGCGCTTACTCTTTTCAATCAAAACACCTGCTTTGTCAAGCTTTTTTTACACAGACCACATCGGCATCTTTGGTACTTCTCATGTCAAAACAAATTACAAATAGTCAAACCATCGAGATGTGATTTTTTTTTTTTTCAAGCGCTAGAATGCTAGTCATGGACTATTGGTTCAGTTAAACCGATGTTTCCATGATGCTTGCTATTTGTAAGTCATTTAATACAGGTTCTTTGTTTTACTTCTCACACTTTGAGGGTGATTCCCAGAGCCCTCATTTTGGGATTTTCAGAGTTAATTACTGGTTTGTGCTGCAAAATTTCACATAATTAAGTGTGCAGTTTACAGTGTTTCCAGGCATTTTGTGAGATATTCAGCAAGTGTGCCTTTTTTCTTTTTTCTTTTTTGGCACGCAGGGTGCCTGCATCAGGTTTGGGGACAGCAGCTTCTCCTCGCAGAGGAGGAACTGAGAAGCAAACTGGCAGGGACCGTAGGTAATGTGTATTTTTTCACCTTTTTTTGTTGTTAGCTATTATCTGCATGGAATCGTGGCGAGTGGTGACATGTGTTCAAACCCCACGGCGGGAACATGTGATCAAGAAAGCGGATGGCGTGGAAACCATGGTTGAATGCTTTTTTATGTGTGTATGGATGCTGCTGCCATACTTTTTTATGTGTTATGGATGCTGATGCCAGCACTGGAGCACATGAAGTAGTTCAGCGTGAAACCATGGTGGAGGTACTTGTCATTCCATCCAGTAGCACTGAAGGGTCAGCGGCGTCGGACTGGCGTCACAGCGGCGACTCTGGGGGGACTCAGATGGCGATGCAAACACCGGTATGTTGGATTAGTCTATCACCCCGCATCACACGCAATGCGAAATTTTTTTCTTGCACTGTGACGTGTTTGTCACAACACAGGTGCCTGAGGACCTAGCAGACATGGATGAGGACGAGACTGGCTTCCCCCAAAAGATCGACACGGAGTTGTACTACCCATTCAAGGATTACCTGGTTAGTAGATCTCCACTATAACCAATTTTCCAGATCGTGTATGCATGGATGTAACCTACGCGGTAGTACATGTATGTACCTAGATGACTGTCTCGCTTATGTCGTCTGAATTTATTCAATTTTTCTCGTGGCGGGACCTATTGGACGTGGACGGCGGATGGGGCCCTACACGATGGATCCACATAACCACCCGGGGCGCGTCTACAAAGTAGAAATCTTTGAAGAAGTTCAACTACCATGTGCTAAATAGGGGATGGAGACTCGTAGTTGTTTGTGAAGGTTTGCGTCCGGACCGACGTGTGTGTTTCGACTTTGAGGGGATGTACGGCTTTAAGCATGCTCAATGGGCCGCACACGAACGGACAACTCGGCTTCGCCAATGGTAGGGCCATGACACAAATCTTTGTTTTATGAGCAACCAAGTCATATGTGTTTGCTTCTGCTTTGTTGACATTCCTTTTAAACCGATTTGTTTGTTGCAGACAAACCGCCATCTGCACCTGGAGCACTCCGACTGTCCGATTACATCAGGGCGAGGGGAATCCACATGAACGAGGCAATTAACGCGGCGATGCAAACTGTGTGGGGCATGTCAAGGCGTTTTTTTGGGAGCAAGATGTACGTGTGCACCATAAGGGCCAGCCAGGTGAAGTACGGCTCAATGGTATGTCACCTGATGCCCATACGCCAAAACTATTTATACCCCATTGCACGAAACATGAACACAAATAATTTTGTGGTGCAGTACTTTTCGACGAAGTACTCTAAGTGCCTACCAACCAAGAAAGAGTACGTGGCTTTGAGATTTGTCGGATCTCATGTCACCATCTGCGGGAAGATCCATGGCCACGAATCTGGAGTGACGACGATCACTGGCGGGTGGAACTTGTTCGTTGAAGAGCACAAAATTAAGAAGGGCGACGTGCTTGTGTTCAGGTACTACCGCGGGCCAACTGTCGCTGAAATGTTGGTGAAGCGCGTGTGAAGGCATCGCCCAGGATCGGGCAGTATAGGGTGCGCGCAATAGTATGTGGCCACCCCCTTTTGTTGCTTAGACCATTGTAGAACTAATTTATCTAGACTCGGTCATACTAGCATAATGCGAGACCTCGTGATCACAACAGTACTTATGGGTTTGACTTTTTATTACGTAAGCAACCACAAGATTATCATATTTGTTGCGAGTTTTTTTTTCCGGTCACCGTTTCTTTAACGATACCGTATTATAAATACGCAAAGGATGTGCATCGACCACGGCATGCAACAAAAGGTTTCAGCTCGTATCGCGGTCCTGCCATCCCACCTCACTCTTCACTTTCATGGTCGCATCTCGCATGCAACAGCAGCAAAGTAGGAGAGAGTTTCAAAAAAAAAAAAGGACAACACATACACACAGAGACAAAAACAACAGAGACAGACGCACGCATACACACACCACACACACAGACACTGAGACATGCACACACGTTGAGGAAATTGGTTTTTTGATCGGACCCAGGAAAACACTGCATGCCAGATCGGATGCTCGGATCCGGCTATTTTGTTCTCCTAAAATAGCCCGATGTTTAGACAACTCCATTATTAACGGTGTCCCCCGTGGCAAATTCTCCCAAATATCTGCCTCTTCTCCACTCTTTCCTCCTCCGCTCCCTCACATGTCTTCACTCCTCCCCGTCTCTCTTCTATGCGAGACGGTGCGGCCAGCGGATCCGGTGGAGGTCCAAGTGGGCGGCGCGCGGACCCGGTGATGCTACCGGACGGTGAAGGCGGCGTGGCGACCTCGAGCCGGAGCCCCCACACGGAGGCGCGCGGCGGTGCAGCTAGGGCGAGCACGTGGCGGCGCCGCGGGCGAGCGACGCACGCGATGGCCGGCGTCGCGGCCTCGGAAGAGCGGCCTCCCTACGCGAGGCGGTGCGGCGGCGCAGGCGAGCATGCCGCGCCCTCCGGCAAGAAGGAGCGGCAGCGCGAATTCTCCAGGTTTGTTTTTCTCCCCTTCCGTTTTCTTTGATTTCTTTGAGGCTGTCGTTCGCGCCGTCCTGACGGCGTTCCTATTGTCAGGCAAAAAGCACAGCGCCCTGCCGTTTTTCGGGATGGAGCGGTCCACGGGATGCCGGGAGCAGGTGCTCATCGCCATCGGCTGAGTCAAGTAGCGCCGCCACCACGGACGGCGCCGGAAGCACTGGCGTGGAGCACGCCAGCTCCTCTGGCGGCAAGCAACACGGGGGCTGGCCGAGTCAAGCAGCGGCGCCACCGCGTGGGGCGCCGGCAGCACCGGTGCGGAATAGGCCAGCTCCTCCAGCGGGCAAGCGGCGCGGGAGGCCGAGCACGGCAGAGAGCGACGCGCGATGGGCTGAAACGCGGGGCTGGCGAGGGGAAGGGGCGAGATGGACGGCAGTGGCCACGGAATGATGTGAGGGTCTGGCGTGGAGAGGGCACCGCCTCTGTCACGCTGCTCGTTGTCGCCTCCACGCGGAGGCGAGTGGCGGCTGGGTCAACTGACGCTGACGTCGATGCTGCGCCGCCCGGAGAGAGTCCCCAGAAATACTCCTCCCGCAACCGCACCAGGTATTCTCTTCCTCATCTTCTTTGCAACCGACCCGTCTCTCCATCGATCAATTCATCTTCCTTTCCCCCGTCTAGAGATATGTTTCTTCTAATGCCCCCCACCTAATTTTGTGCCTACATCCATCCACGGAAGATCCATTTGAGGCGGAGAGGGTCTTTTACTGTCGATTTGAGGTGATTTTCGATTCAATTTGGCCCCCCACAGTTTGATCCTCCACGAGAGAACTGCCATGGTGTGGTTGTCTCCTACACCAGCACCTAACCAAAGGTTTGCACTTGCCACGCCAATAGTATAGACACGGTACATACTACCTGATCTCGCTTCATTAGCCTTACCGTGCCATACATGATGTGTTACTGCGACTTTAAAAATAAAATTAACCAATAAGTGATTACATTAACATTTCAGGATTGTTTATTTAAGGATGAGTGCCCCAAGAGTATATTTCAAATCCCATGTTTTTTAAGAAATGAAATCAAATGTTCAGATGGTATTATTTCTTTTCTTGTGGCATCAGTTTCTTGTTACTTACGTTCGGCGTTGCTTTACATGCTATATTAGAGCAACCCTTCGAGTAGATGATGATGGCGCTATTCACTGATGTTGAGTTCATTTGACAACTCATTTCACTTTAAATATTACTATTAGTATGCCTATTTGGTGGTTGGCACCGCTGCCCGGTTTTCAGTTCATCAAGATTCAAGACCATATAAAGGTTATGAATTTCGATTCATGATTACAAAACACGGTATTTCGATTCATGGTAAACCAAGGCAGATGCATGACATCCAGCAGGAGCTCTTGCTTCCACTTTCCACCAGTTCACTTATGAGATTGTAGTCCAAAAAAGTGAAGAAGTGATTGTAGAATTTTGGGAAATCAATTGTCGGCTATATCTCATTGCAGGATATTGTTATACTTTTCAGATTAAGATATATCAAATGGGCCTTATGGATGGCAACATATATTTAATAAAGTAAGTGATGAAGCTCTTCTTGGACACCACACATAAAAAATTACCTCTTTTAGCGTATATGGGAAACCTTAGTAGTATTGAGATTTCGGTATGTAATAGGCATTCATCTGAATTTTTATTTTTATCCATGCTAATTTGTAATAGTTTGCAGTGTGTGCTATCTGTAAGTGCTCATGTGGTGCTACTATATTTATGTTGCCCTTGTCTTGTTCACTCCTATAAGATAGGATTCCTTTGTTCACTATGTCTGTAGGTGCCCCATGTGTTCTGTTTTTCTGTATGTTTTCTTATCAGGCCAAAGCAGTAATGAGATATAGGCAAAACCTGTTGTCATACTCCTTGTTGGAGCTTTTTGTTAAAACATTCCAGATCAGTACCTCTTCGCATTATTGTCCCGTGTCAGCATGTTAGTCTGGTATAATCAGTGATTCGCATTATTGTCCTTGACACTGGATTCTCTTTTGGTTCCAGGGCCAAGGAATTTACTCCATGTCATCATTTATCCCAGACAAGCCCATTCTAAGGATTAAGTGCGGTTGTCTCTCTAGGTTGGAAATTAGCAGCCAACAAGCTCCTCTTAGCTTATGATTATCCTAGATCAAGGCTATTATTGAACTTAATTTTATCTTCTCTCTTAGATAACAAATGACAAGCGTATATCAGCACTTCATCACCATTCTACATCTGTTTTGCAGCTAATCAGGAACTTGAGTGTAACATGTACCTTGACCAGCTGAGAGGTACAGCCCTGCCTTTGGCTACATAGCTAAATCATCAGTGCAGTGACAAAGCACACGCCTAACTTTGTTCCCATGATTTAAACAGATTGCTCCTCAGCCCGCAGCTTCGAGTCGGATCGCAGCGGAAAGCTTTGTTACCGCAGCTAGGGATCACATCGATCTTGGAACAACCGAGCGCTTCGCTCCTTGACGGTTTTACTACACTATCTGCTTTTGTGACATGCCTTATGTACTGTATGCTACGACATAATTTGGTACTCGGCACCAATTGCTGTCTTGTGTGATCTATATATTCTTGAATCGAACTCAGAATGTGTGGCGCGCCCGCGCAAACACTAGTGAAAATGGGAAAACTGCAACGGACGGAGCCCTATCAGCGCCGGTACCAAACTAATCGCGCCGCACAATCCAGATCCAACGAACAAAAAAAGCCGGTCGGGACCAACCGGTTGACATAATCATAGTAGCGGGGTTTCACATAGGCGTGCATCGGCGACGAAGTTCATTACTTCATTCATTCAGCAAAAAGAAAAAAACACGAGCGGTTTAAAGCAAAAGCACCTCATCGATTGCCCCTACGGCCTATCGGGGCACCGGGCGATCACCTCATCGGCCGGAAGCGCCTCAACCACGAAGTCTTCCGCGGCTCCGTAGTCGACGTCCAAACCTGCCTCGCTCAGCGTGACGTCGACGGCACGGCGCATGCCGTACTCCACAACATCACGGACACGAGGCAGTACCTTCATCAGGCGGTCGTGGCGAGTCCAACCAGGGGTGCATCGCGTTGACGTAGTCCCGCGGCGGCGCGAGGGGCGAAACTCCGCCATCAGTTCTGCGCGGCGAACAAATTAGCGCGCGAGTGTGACCGAGACGAGAGAAGGTAATAAAATAAATCAGAAAATAATATTACTAAAAAACAGCAAATGACTTACGAGCTAGTTGAGCTTTGGACTCCTGTTGCTGGACGCGGAGAATCTCCAGCTTCCTCTCCGCGGCCGCCAAAGCCACCTGCAACTTGGCCATCTCAACACGGATGCCCTCGTCGCCGGCACCGTTCCTGCTGCGCCCGGACTCCATGGCACCGCACGTCGTCGTAACGTTGGAGATCTCGAAGACGTGAGACTTGGAGATGGGGATCGATATGAGAGATGAACTGGATCGATTTGCTGCCGGGTGAACGCTCGCGCGGCCCGGGGTTTATATAATGGAACGTGCAGTGGGAATGGACCCCTAGTCTCGTGCCTTCCCTATAGCACGCGCGCGGGCCGCGGCGCGGTAGACGAATGGGACGTCTCTCGTGGCTTCCCGAGCACGCGCGCCGCGGCGCGGTAGACGAATGGGACGCGGCGGTGGATCGATTACCAAGGTCTCGTGGGCTTCCCGAGGAATTAATAATGCACGCGGAACGCCGGTGAGCGTCGATCACAATGTAAACCGGTTGAGATCCTCTAACTTTTGTTAAAAAAAAAAAGTCACGGGTGACTTCTGATGCCCTCCATTCCACATCCAACGGCTGATGTAATTAGAAATTTTTTTCACACCAAATAGCAATGCCCAGCTGTGGTTCAGGCCCAAATACAGTCCAAATTTTGATATATTGTTTTTAATAAATTTTAAAATTACTTATTAATTACTCTGTGAAAAGAAAAGGAGATATTTTTAAAATCCTTCTAATCACTGGAAAACCAACATACTAACCCTAGCTCTCACTCCTTCCTCCACAGCCGACTCTTCCTCCTCTGTCCAGGCCCGATGCGGCGGCGCGAGCGAGCTGCGGCTGGGGCGGGCGCCGCCCACGTCCGTCCGAGCGAGAGCGCCGCGGCCCCCAGGTGCCCGAGCAGCGGCGCGGGTGGAGGCCCTGCGCGGCAGCGTCGACGCGGGCTCACGGCGACCCGGGCGAGGCAAGGTCGCGGCGGCCCTCCTGGCGCGGCGGCAACAAAGATCCGACGGGCGCCCTCGGCGTGGCGGTGGTGGCAGGGGCGGGGCCCGGCGCGGCAGCTCATCAGCACACCGGCTTGGGCGCGGTGACCCGTGCCAGAGAAGCCCCCCGGCCAGCGCGGTGTCCCTGCGGTGGTGCGAGCGAGGCGCCGGGCGTGGGCGCCGACAAGCAGCGTCCCCACCGCGAGGTAGGCTGCTCCGGCTCTCCCCATCCTTCTTTGGTGGTCCTCTCGCCGTCCCACCGTCGCGGCTCACCTTGTGCTTCTCGGCGACGGCGCGCGTCCGCCGGCGCGGTGCATGTGGTTTGCAGGTGCTTGCCAGCTAGACCAGATCTGCTGGCGAGCTGCGGTGCGCGTGTGGTGGAGCAAGAGGGGGACCTGGAGGAACTTCGCGATGCCTAGCTAAATCGGGAGCTGCACATGCATCCTCGTCTTCTGCGTTTGTGTTGGTATGGTTCCTGGATATCACCGTTGTCGCGTTGGTCGTTCCACGGGCGCTCCTTACATTTTGGTGATTTTCCCTATTTTTTCTGTCGCCCTGCTCTCCCCTCCACTCTGTAGTCCATGCATGTCTTTTTTTCCTCAATTTGCTTCTTCTGGGGTTCCTTGTTTACCATTCTCGGGTTCACAGAGTGGAGATGCCGGCGGGAGCAGTCGGATGGAGCGACGGGAGCAGAAGGCGACGACCCGGTCGAGGGCGTGACGACTGCAGCGGTGACCCAGCCCCCTCCCAGCAACACCGCCTGGATCGACGAGGTTGGACGGACGAAATTTTCTTTCTCAATGCACTCATGCGTATGCCGTGCTCTCCCCTCCTTTGTGCTTTCCGTTTCTTTTTCTTCATTTCGATTTTGGTGCTGCTGTGGTTGCTATTTGTGGAAGGACAATGACAGATCCATAAGGTAGAGACGGATGGAACATGTTTTCTCTGTGCTTCTCTTAGCTGCTGTGTTCATGAGGATTTTGGACTTACATGTTTCACTTTGGTTCAAGTTCTTGTCATTCGATTACATGGATGCTGTTAGGTGAATGATAGCCATGCAAGGACTATCTGTAAACTTTTTCAGACTTTCATTCTGCATCTGTAAACTTTTTCAGACTAATAGTATAGCCATTGCAAACGCAAGAATGGAAAGTGCGATGTCCTGAACTAAAGCTTCCAGTTAGTAAATAATATGTTCTCCTATTTAGTGCCATTCCAATCGTAGAAATTCAAATTTGCTTTGCCTGATTTCATATAGATTGAAAAGATATAGACCATACTGCAATTCATATATTTGCTTCATGATGGAATTCTGCCATGTTTTGTATTATGTCATCATTTGTAGATAGGCTTCCAAAGTATGCTGCTTTACCTGTATGATTTTAGAGGACCTTTGTATACTAATGTTTGCAATGTGTAGGTGACCAATATAGTGTACCAACTTATGAGATCGTGTGGTACTGCTGATTTTGATTTTTTTAGTTCTAGCACAAGAAGGGATAGAGGCAGGCTGGCAGGAGCATTGCTCAAATGTAGGTAGGCATTCTGCACAACTGTAGCAGTATTAAGCTATTTTGATTTCCATTTTGTCTTTCCTCCCTTTTCTTGGCTTCCCTTCTTTCTTTGATTTGTGTTTTTTGCTTTCCAGGATTTGTTGGAATTGTCGTATTTGCCTAAATAGAACTTAGTGTTTGATATCTTATTTGGCTTCTACTCTAGCATAGCATAGCACAGGACCTACATGATAATATATAGATGTTCCTGTTGAAAGAAGGGTTGGGATAGCATAGAGGTTTTGAGGGAAAACTTACATGTAGGCTTCTTTACGTAAATTTACCACTAAGGTTATGAATGATGGCTAAATCCAAAGTTGCAATATGAAGACTTGAAATAGTTTAGTACATTGCCTTATATGTCAAGGAGATCCCTCCTGTTATTTTTGTTGTCAAGATGAGAGTAGTCAGCATCTGTTCTTCCTTTGTAATACTGCTAAGACAGTGTGGGCAACTTGCATCTAATGTTCCTACTTCCTTTAATCAGAGTTGGTCTTGGTGTGAGAAATGGCTCCCTAATAACCCCAAGTTTCATGCTGTGGGGATTTCTGCAATATGTTGGGCTATTTGGAAAGCTAGGAACAGTATTTGCTTTGAGGGGAAAAGGATCCAAAATCCTATCTCTATTGTATCACATGCTTGCAGCCTAATGAATTATTGGGCAGGGTTATACTCTATTGAAGAACAGGAAGTCCTGAAGAAAGGCGTTAGCTCGATGATGGAGATCGCCATGAAGCTGCTGACCAAGAAATCCAAGACAGAAACTCCACTGATGATTAAGGGCAATGACGAAGGCCAGCAAGATGAAGATGTGGAAGACCAGCAAGATGAAGATGACAAGTGACAGGAGGCTTCGGGGGATGATTCAATGCGGCTACGTGGTCGGGCTCAGCTGCCTAGCTGGGGCTCAAAAACAATCTGCTCTATTTTATGTTTTTGATACCTAGGTTCTTCGATCTGGTGCAGCTGTGTTAAGCTGACTTTGTTCGTAGTCAGTTAAGGAGGTGGTGGCTGGGCGAGTAGTATTCCCCTCACCAGGTCGTAGGTCGTTTTGCCTCCGATTCAGTAGGGGGGTTCGGCTGGTAGTAACTCATTTCTGCTTCGTTATCTTTGCTTCCCGTAAACTCGGAAACTTTGTATTTCCGTTACCTGGTAATGGAAATGGGGTTTCCTCGGTCAAAAAAAACATTGCCTTATATGTTTTGCTAGCAAATGTGATCTATCACATTAAGCGGTTCAGGTTGTAGAGTTCTGTACAGTTTACCCATCTTAGATAATGAAAGTATATTTACAGATACAAAATATACAAAGTATTGGTTTTTTTATGGACAGCAGTTACCTTTACTATTGTTTCTATACGTAAAGAAAAGTTGAAACTTTGGTTATCGTACTCAATCATGCCTGAAATTTATTTCATGAATATCTAATACCTATCAATAAAATTAGTTTGCAGTCTCTCCTACGTTTGAGGGACAAAATGTAATCTCAATATTAGTTCTAGACATTGTTTTGTTATGTGTCTACTGACTCCTCTTTTATGGTGTCTTGATTGGCTACTAAAAAACTAGACATTGCAACTTTTTGTTTTTCATATTTTTAGTATTTGTAGATAGAAGTAAAAGTAAAAGAAATTCAGGATATAACATGGCACACATAATCGGTGCAAAAAGTTATTGGATTGCTTCAGCTTATGTCTTCATTGTGTGCAAAAAGGTTATTGGATTGCTTCACGCTAATCGGTGTACCATGTTTCAATTCACCGCACTGCTAGGGAAGGTGACTTCGGTGCAGCTAAGGGGCTGTTTGGTTGCTGTATGAAGGGATACTTGCATCCCGGGATGCAGCCTGGGGCTGTTTGGTTGCCTGGTCGTCTTCCTCAGCCTGGCTCCGCTCGTGCAAAAAGCGTCCCCTGGCCTAGCTCAGAAAGAACGCCCGATTTGGCCGTTCCTCCTCAGCCTGGCTCACCTCGTGCTCCCGCGAGCTCGCTCGTCCGCCGAATCCGTGCACGCGGAGATGGCGCGAAACTCCTAGGGTTACCTCCCCTCTCCCCACCATTCACCGCCTGTATAACCTCACCCCCGCCGCCTCCCTCTCTTCTTCCTCTAGTCCGGCCACTTCTCTTCGATTCGTGGTGTTCTAATGCCTCTCCCTCTCTTGATTCGTCGCAGGTGTTGTGGATCTGACGATTCCTCAATCAGGTTTGTTTTTCCCCAATATTTTTCCATTATTGTACTCGGATTTCGAAACCCTAGCTCACCTTTGGCTATTGATCTCGATTTAGGGGCACCAGATCTGTGTTCTTGGTTGTTTTTGAGGTATGGATCCGTGTTCTTGGTGTTCCGTTATTTTCTTTTTTATTCACGAGCAGTAAATCATATGTTCTATGTGCTAATCCCCTCGGCCTTTCATCTTTTATTGCAGATCTCACCTCCCTCACCTTCTCTTGGTCTTCTGGTTGGGGTCTTGCTTGTCGATGTGGGTATTTTCAACATCTTCTCCCTCTCACCTCTCCCTTAATCTGTACCGTGCGATTGCGAGTCTTGCGTTAATGGTTTGGGATGACATGTCTGTGATGATGCTTGTTCATTATGCTGAGCTATTGGGCCTAGTCTGTGATGGTGATTTATATTTTCTTAGCTTTTGCCCATAATCTGTGATGACTCTTTTTAATATTTTGAGCTGTTGCCCATAATCTGTGATGATGCTTTTCAATATTCTGAGTTGTTGCCCATAATCTGTAATGAATTTATTCAGTAGCAATGTTGGTTCTGTTTTATTTGATACTTCTAAATCTGAGATTGTGGGCATTTGCAATGATGATTTGTTTTCTTTGATACTACACACAATCTGAGATTATGGGCAATAGCAATGATGATTTGTTTTCTTTGATACTACATACAATCTGAGATTATGGGCAATAGCAATGATGATTTGTTTTCTTTGATACTACACACAATCTGAGATTATGGGCAAGGGCAATGATGACCTGTTTTGCTGTTATACTGAACTGAATCTGAGATGATGGCCAATAGCAATGATGCTTTCTTTTGAGTCATACTAAACTGCTGGTCCTGGAGAACCTGTTAATCCATAGGAGCTAGAAGGTGGTAATCCTCCTCTGCTACAACCAATTCATGCACCTTTCCTTGAACCAGTTGAAGCTCAACCTTTCATTGATGAAGCTGAAGCTCATTATCTCCATATGTGTCGAATTTTAGTTAGTGTGGTAATAATTGTAGTACCAGTTGTGCTAATAGCATATTTAATTTTGAAGTTCATGTAATTTAATTTGGTTTGTCTGAATTCTTATGTGAAACTAGTGTAAAACCTTGTGAAGGGTGGTGGTGGTAACCATACCACACAATAGATATGGTGACTCCACCACATTGTGTGCAGGCAACCAAACAGGATGCTTGCATCCCCATATGCTTGAATCGGCTGCATGCAAGTGAACCAAACAAGATCTCAGGTCGGCCAGGCTGCTGAGAGCTGACCAACCAAACACCCCCCTATGTATGCACTGAACCTAGGCAAAGGGAGCCAGGACAGGCTGATGCGAGCCAGGTTGGTTTGGGAAGACAACCAAACAGCCTCTAAGCTATTTGATGTATTGCCCTGCCCAGGAGAAGGCATGGCCATTGCCCTGTGGGATTCAGATCTTATCTCCATAACAGCTGGGATGGGAGGGGGTACTGGATTGAGTGCTGCGCCGGTTATTGTCCAGATATAGGGAAGCTGATTACCTTACCGTGTTGTAGCTGATATGCAGTTTAGTCACCTGTCTACAGAACTCACCGAATAGGAATGGCCTGTCAAATGACTGAATTTATATACTTTGAATTACCAACAAATTATCTCATGCCACCACGTCGCTGAACAATCTTTCTGTGTTCATATTCAGATTTTTGCATACAAGTGCTACCTCGTGAAGAACAATGGATTGTCTTTTTTTTTTGACAAAGAACAATGGATTGTCAATGTTGGCTATGTGTGCCTGATGTTTTAATGCACTGTTCCATATATTAAATATTGTCGATTACTCAAACGTTGTGATCCAATATATTTGTAGGTCTGCTCTATTTCATGTATCGTAAGCGGGGGCGGCGGGCGGCGGCCGCGGGGAGCAGTGGCCTCGGGCTGATGGGGAGGAGCTAGGGCGGCGGGCGGCGGCCGCGGGGAGCAGTGGCCTTGGGCCGACGGGGAGGAGCCGGGGCCTCGGGCGGCGGCCGCGGGGAGGAGCCCGGGCGTCGGGCCGACAGGCAGGAGCGTGGGCGTCGAGGCCTGCACGAGCTCGGTGGCGGCCTCGGCGCGGAGCGTGGCATACTCCTTGATCTCAGCGCGGACATAGGTCGGTGGGGCGCTGCACGCGCTGCACGGCGTCGGCGTCGCTATGGTGCTCGGCGGGGAGGAGCCCGGGCGGGCGGGAAGAAGAACCGGGGCGGCGGCACAACGGGGATGAGCCCGGGCGGCCACGGGGAGGAGGCAGATCAGCGAGGATTGGGACAGAAAACTGGATAGGGTTCAGGGGAGAAAATGGGCTTAGTGGGCCGGCCTCTGATTTTTTTCAGTGCAGACGCCATCTGCTTTGATCCAACGTGGCCAAAACCAGCGTCCAACATGGCCAAAACCACTTCAAACCCACTCAGGGGCTAAAATTGAACTATTTCGAAAGATGGGGTGCCAAAGATAGACGGTTTCACAGTTGGGGGTAAGAATTAGACCAGCGCAAGAGTTGAGAGGTGAAATATGGACTTAATCCTACTCATTAAGAGGAAAATGAGGCGCGTAAATTTGTCCCCGACGGGGATCGAACTCAGGAGCGGTTGGTTCCACACCTGGAAAGCAACCAACTGGGCTATCGCCGAGTCCTCAACTATAATTAATAACTACACACATATATATATATATTGCTTGTTATGCATTTTAAATTTTTAACTGAAACCTTGACACATCTATGTTGAATATTAATACCATAATAATAAGGACTGTATTTTTAAATGAAGAAATGATATTTTACATACATATAATATATTATTGATAAGAAAATGCAGACAATGATGAGGTACCGAGCAGCTTGGTATTAAGGTGTATACGGCGGTGGAGAGGTAATCGTTCACCCCGGCATTCACCTCGCCCCGTCCGAGAGGACGATAGCGCGTCGCGGACAGAGCAACCGCGCGGAGCGACGGTCCACCGGCCGGCGACGGCGCACCGGAGCCCTATCGTCCTCTCAGACGCAACCCGCCGCCGGCGGCCCGACCGCGCGCCGCCTTGCCCATGGTGGCCGCCGCGGCGGAGCTCGCGCGCGCGCTGCCCATGGGGGCCGCCGCGGACTCGGACGCGCCCTGCCGCCGCCGGCCCGACCGCGCGCCCTGCCCATGGGGGCCGCGGCGGGCTCGCGCGCGCCGCCCATGGGGGCCGCGGCGGAGCTCGCGTGCGCCGCCCATTGGGGCCGCGGCGGAGCCCGCTGGCGGGCCCATGGTGGCCGCGGCGGAGCTCGCGCGCGCCCATGGTGGCCGCGACGGAGCCCGGCCGGGCGGGCCCATGGTGGCCGCGGCGGAGCTCGCGCGCGCGCCCATGGTGGCCGCGACGGAGCCCGGCCGGCGGGCCCATGGTGGCCGCGGCGGAGCTCGCGCGCCGCGGTGGTGGCTGCGGCGGAGCCCGCTGGCGGGCCCATGGTGGCCCCGGCGGAGCTCGCGCGTGCCGCCCATTGGGGCCGCGGCGGAGCCCGCTGCGGGCCCATGGTGGCCGCGGCCGAGCTCGCGCGCGCGCCCTTGCCCGCGCTAACGCGTGCGCCGTGGATGCGCGCCTCGTAGCTCCGGCCGTCACATCGTGCGGCGCGGACGCCGACGTAAGCTTTGCGGCTATACGTACTGCAGCCGCCGCCGCTCTCCTCATCTTCCTCTGTTCGCCGCTGCCATGCCTTTTCTTCTCCTCCTGCTCTCCTTGCTCGTCTCCGGGAGAAGCACGCCACGCCTTCGCCAGTCGCCGTCATTCTTCGTCACGATCTCCACCACGACGCAACATGTACAAGATCTCCACCACAACGCCAGTACTGCCGACTCACATAGCAAGAATGCAATGCAATCTACACTAGCAATGTCATATTGTTCTCCACTTAATCATTTCTTGCCTACATAGTTTAATTTGCATTAGCTTATTAATTTAGTGATCATATCTTACACTTGAAACATGTGTTAATTCTCCTTATCTGCAAGCCTCAAGCCTACTACTAATTTTCTGACTTACTGAATGTGTTAGCCATGGAGGCAAGGTGGAAGCTGGATCAGGTACGCTCTACAAGCTCATATTATGTAATATTTTCAATTGTCAGATTAATGATTATTATTTTTTAATATGTACTCGGTATGGATGCAATGTAATATTTCTTTTCTGATAAGTAGATCACGATTTGATTATACAGTTCCTTTGTTCATCTTCACTACCTCGAACTGTCACAAATAGTTATAGTTAGAAGCATAGAAGACTGAACCCACAGTTATGTTCAGAACTCGAGTCATTTTGAGATAGCAAGCTACTGCTTCATGTATTGTTCAGAAAACTGCTCCATGATAGTTGTTGGAAGAAGGCCTACCATGCACAATGTAACACCATAGTGAAGTCTGACTATTCAATGGTCAGATCACCCATTCAAAAAATCCGTTACTCGTGGCATGACAAACATACTTGCTGATACTAATTCTTTAAACCGAAAAAATAGTGGGCAATATCTTTGCAAGTACTTGCTGATAAGTAAAATAGATTAGTCCAATGTTATTGTAGCAAGTGAGGAACTGGTGCAAATATTTTAATTGGGGCTCTAGGATCACATATCCATATAATTTAGCCTTTTTATTCCTATTAGACCTTAGAGCCTAACAATGCATGATCTTTCAAAGTGATTTATGGGAATGTTTTATTTTGGATGCCACATCAGAATCTCTCCTCCCCAAGGATGAGCTGCTGAGGAATGTCTCCTTCCCAAGGATGGACTTCTTTGAAATGCACCATAGGAGGTGAAAGGATAGAGGAAAACCTCCTTGAGCTGTTGTAGTTTACCTTCTCTGTTGTCAAATGCTTAATGAGTCACTATCTAAAACAAATTAGCATTCTGATAACTAACAAGGTGTCAGATTTCAATTTTTATTTAAACCATAGGAAACGTATACAACTATAGCAATCCAACAATAGCAAAAACTGAAAGCAGCTGCTACTTGTTCTGAACCAAGACTGAAAATAGATGCAACTGCTAGCTCTATATTTTCTATAGTACAATTGAAAATACATGTTACTGTACACTTAATATACTCAGTGGCCTCACAAGGTACTAGTGGATCACACAGTTTGTTAGAAACACAGAGTTGCTATAACTCAGTCAACATTGTTCAGTCACTAAGATATTTGTCAAACAATAGGTATTGCCCAAACTAAAATAATACTGAACTAGAACTAAATTAATTTACTCAGTGGCCTCACAAGGTATTAGTGGATCACACAGTTTGTTAGAAACACAAAGTAGCTATAACTCAGTCAACATTGTTCAGTCACTAAGATATTTGTCAAACAATAGATATCGCCCAGACTAAAATAATACTGAAATAGAACTAAATTATTTTGTTTTATCTAGATAACAAGAAGTCGCCGTTGGCTCACTTGTCTAGATGCTCCTTTGCATGCCTAACTCGAGCACCTGGTGCTATAGCCATAGGGTGGATTGGATTGTTTGGGAGATACTAATAGCTACCACTTATGTTCTCATTTAATGTTGGACTACTAAAATTTCTCAAAGTCAAAGAAAGTCCTTATTTTATTCCTAGGAAATATCAGACTGAAACATTGTGCAGTCCCAGGCTCCCAGCAAGGCTTTTACTTACTACACTACTCATCCTAAAGCAGTTTTCGAGTTACAAAATAAACACATTGAAGCGGATTATTTTTCTTTCTTAGTGCACACCAAGTTGCCTGTGGGTCAACTGGTTCTGGAGCTGAGTGTTGTAAATCTTCACAGTGCCTTGATGAAGCCTTCAATTTTAAAGAATGGTTGAAAATTAGGTAACTTATGTGCCCGCATTGTTGAATCATTCTTGGGTTTGACCCACTTGACAAATGTTCAACTCTTAATATTATAAGAGTAGACTTCAGCTGCTTGCAGGTTCATTCAGTTGATGGCAAACATGTGGCATACGGGGAAGGTGTTCAGTTTCAGGGAAAGTAGAGCTTGAACCATTCAAGCATATCTATTCAGTTCCTCTGGTTTTGAAGCTCTGGAGTGTAGCAGCATGTTGCTTCCTTTCTTCCAATTCATGTTTTAGAGATCTTAGAAGATATTTTAGGTTTTACCTTATGATCTATGTAACCAAACTGCCTTATTTCGAAAATAGTTTCATTTTAGATTATTTTGATTCACATTGTATTATAATTATTTATCCTTCATAAAGACTTTTGTAAAAGTGATGTTGCCATTGCAAACATCATTCTCAATATAGTTTTTTTTCCTTCTTCTTAATATTGTACCCACGTCATATTTACATTATCATGGTACTATTATTTTGTCCATTAATTACAACGCATGAGCTAATATAACATATATATATTCACATTATAATGCTATTGTTTTTATCCTGTTATAACGCACGGGTATTTATGAAATAAAAGAGCAGGTTTTTTCTAAATTCAAGCCCTCTTTTTTTGTACCAGCATCTTTTTTTTTACCAGCATCTGTCAGTTTTTTTTTTTTTGAGAGGAAGGTAGGCATACTATTTATTAGCCATCATAATGTTTTGAGGTACATGCAACATTTTTGGCCGCTCAAGGAGCCAAACATATCTCCCAGGCGTCAAATTACATACACATTTAGCAATAGCATGAGCCTCATTGTTAAAACACCTACCCTCATGCTTAAAAATTACATCCTGAAACAAACTACTCCTAGATTTAATATCCCTTATAATAGAGGAGTAAGCACATAGATTTTGTTTCTGAAGATTTACAATGACTTCCAAACAGTCTGAAGCTATTACACAGTTATGTGCATCAACATCTAGCGCCAAAGATATCGCTTCATTGCAGGCCATTGCTTCCAAAGAGGGTGGATCAGTAAGTCCATCTATAACATTAGCACTAGCAGCAATATAGTTCCCTTCATTGTCCCTACAAATCACTCCAACTGCTCCTTTGTCACCAGTTCTCGCCACTGCAGCATCAACATTGAATTTCAAGTAACCTTCAGGAGGAGCTGTCCATTTAACAACATGTTGCTTAGTCTTTACTGGCATTGTTACTGTATTTTGCTCACTAAGTCCAGCTAGATCCATTTCATCAAGGTATTTTGAAATAAAACTATAAGTAGACAGCGGGCTTTGAAATACATCAGCATCTGTCAGCTGGTTGGCTCAACCCTGGGCCTGGGCCGGGACGGGTTGGGGCTTTTCCGTCAATCCCCGCTACGGACAAGGGCAAAAGTTTTGGGCGAATCAGGGCAACACCACAATCCAACCCTTATCGGCGGATCTGACCAAACTTTACTCAACACCTCAGCCTTCACCAACCTTCGTCTTCCTCACCTCTCAACCATGGCGGAACCCTGTTTTCAGTTGCCGGAAGCATGCCGGAGAACAAATATGCTGGGATGGCTTATACCCTTGCTCAAGGCCCAGTGGAAAACAGTGCGCCGGATCCGTACGCAGGTCTTGTCAACCCCTTTATTAGTGTTCATCGTTCATCAGACACGCCTGCTGTTTCTCCTACTGAGCCTGCCTACCAATCCGCGACGGGGGTGGCTGCCAGAGAAGAAATTTTGGCACTCCAGAACACTCTTCCCACACTCCCCAGTACAAATACGCTCCACACTCCCCAGTACAAATACGCATCCAGCATTCCCCATCCTACTCTGCCTGCTGCTAGCCTCAAGCCAAGCTCAAGCAATACTCCGGCCCCCCCAGGCGGAGAAGGTCATGGCAGCAATGTTCGATCCGGAAGCGGGCTTGGGGACCTCCATGCCGGCATTCCAATGCCGGCTGGAGCCGACCCTCCTGTTCCAGCTGAGGGAATCAGGCAGGCGCTCATTCCCAACCTCCCGCTGGAGGAACATGGAGGCCATCAATCCAAGGCGCGAGCAAGCCGCTCTCTCGGATATCGAGGAGGGCGTGATGGAAGAAGGTTCAGTGGAAGAGGCTCCGGAGCTGCAACTGACACAAGAGGAGGTAGAAGCCAGAGAAGAACAAGGCATCAAGCAGGAGTCCAAATGGGGCACATTCAAGGCTTACATCAACAACAAGTGGTTGGCGTTCGTCGACCGCGCCGAGCCGCGTCGGAGGAAGATGTTTCTGACGCCTCCTCATTATGGAGAAAAAATGGAGACTTCGGCGAAGAGCGGTCTAGGCCTCGGTCTCGCCATACAAGGTGGGACTGACAGGACCTTGGAATTCGTCAATACTCCAGAGAGCAGGTCAGCGATGAGTTTTCTGGTCTCCCCAGATATGGAGGATCTCTACAACACTCCTATAGCTCTGCTTTATTCGTTCCTGGCACTGCTCATTGCCGCAATCTGGGAAACCATATGGTATCATCTGGGGAAGCCCCTGTACGAGAGGATTTACAAGGCCAGGTACCAATGCCAGCAGAGGTGGATTGTTTACAAGAAGCATCGATGGGTGTGGTTCCTTCTGTTTTGGCTCCTCATGGGGGTGGAGAACCTGCTGATCGTTTGGAGCACAGGCAAGTGGGTTGCCATTCTGTCTTATGCTCTGATGAGGATGGAGAAGGGAAACGGGAAAGGTCAGTGGTATGTCAGACTCTTCTGGAAACTCAAGATCCCGTTCCCCATGATGCTGTTTACGCTGTTGACGTCAGTGACGTCTCGGCTCACAAACATGATCAACGGGCAGCGGCGCCAGCCCTCAAGGCGCCACGAGGGCCATGAATCTCCTAGCTAGGAACTGTCAAGGAATGGGAGGGAACCTTGACAGTTCGAAGATGAGACATCTCTCCAGGATCATCACTTCGAGTAGAGCGCAGGTAATTTTTATTTCAGAAACAAAAACTTCTAAAGTTCAAAAGCGTCATTTAATTAATAAGTTTAGTCTTGATAATGCCTATGCTGTTTCAGCTGATGGTAATTCAGGAGGGTTATGGCTTCTTTCTAAAAGTGACGTTCAAGTAGATGTTGTTGATTCAAGTCCCTTTTCATCTTCGCCATCTGTGATAATAAGCTGGTCTCCAAGAAATTTGGTCTTCTCTGCATCTATATGGGGATCCTTATCAGATCAAGACCAAATGGATATGGAGAAGTGCACGTGATTTCATTATGTTGAATCAAAATTTACCTTTTGTCTGTATGGGTGACTTGAATAACATTATGGATGTAACTGAGAAACTTGGGCCTCGGCCTGCCAATTGTAGAACCATTTTAAATTTCTGTTATCTAGTTGAAGACTGTGGTTTATTTGATTTGGGTTTTCATGGTCCGGCTTGTACCTGGTCCAATAAGAGATTTCATTCTAATCCGACTTATGAGAGGCTGGACAGATTTCTAGTTAATCCTGAGTGGTGCGTTGATTTCCCGAATACTATAGTTCACCACTTACCCATGTTTAGGAGTGACCACTGTCCTATTCTTGCTATGACTAACTCTTCATGCAGGAAAACTCCAAAGCATTTTAAATTTGAAAACTGGCGGCTTCTTACAGATGACTACTATGAACAGGTGGCCAAATTAAGTTGGGAAAAATCCTCCTCACGGCCCTTTCATTTGAAAACCTACTATTTAGCTAAAGATTTATGCAGGTGGCAAAGGAAAAAGCAGATGAATACAGAGGTCCTATCTATGATTGAGGAAAAACTAGGTGAACTGCAAGGTAAAAGTCCAGGTGAGCAAAACCCTAAACTACAAAAACTCCTTATTCAACAACGTGAAAACATTTTAGCTAGAGAGGAGGCTTATCACAAACAGAGATATTTAAAAACTTGGGCTTCAGCCAGGGATAGAAATACTAGATTTTTTCATCAAAGCATCATTATAAGAGCCAGAAGGAATACTATCACCCATGTTGTTAACCCTGATGGTACTTACGCTACTACTCATGATCAACTTGCTAGGGTTGCTAAATGAAAATTCTTCGTCTAGACATGCAGAAGTGCTTCCAGGACACCAGTTTTACCTATGCCATCAACTCTAACCTCTAATCTGAACTTGATTGTCTGTGCTTCCAACATGCAGAAGTGCTGAATTATTATTAATTATGTAGCTAATTCATGCATGGTTTATCTCTGTCAATTCTTCTTCTGTCTAGCAGCCTGAGTTAGTAATTAAGCTAGCCCTTCTCATTGTCCTGAGCATCTGAAACTGATTTCTGACAACAATATGCAGTTTAGAACTCCTTTTGGTCAAGATGAAAAAGTTGCCAATGGTTGAGCCCTGAATTGCTATCAATACTTTGCAAATACTATAACCCAGAAATTCCAAGAAGATGGATCATATTACTATTGATAGGTTTGAAATACTTTGCAGTCAAGCAACAAATGGTGGGATGGATTCACCTTTTGCAATGTCCTGTGGGTTTTATTTCTTTTGCTTGGTTGTATGTTTGGAGCTTTTGGATCACCTTTTTTACTTATACCGGGGCAAGCACGCCTGAGCCACTGAAACTATGGCTCACCTGTCATGGCTCTCATGCATGTTTCCTTTCCAATTAACATCCAACCACGTTTGAAAAGAAGAGCCCCAGAGTCTTGTGCCTCGTTTCATTTGTTCTTGGAGTTCAGTTAGCTACTTGTCTGGGTTAATTATTGGGCCCGGTTGCATGTTATAATTTGTGTAGTTGATGCATCTATTTTTCTTCTTTAATGTATATTAGGGCTTTATTATTTTGTAGCCATGGTTTTGTAACGGTATCTGCTCAATGTTGAGGAGGCAGAACTAATCATATACTCATATATGTGATCACCGATATTGGTCAGCAGCACCACTGACATCTTTTTTAGCGAAAGCGATGAGTGGCACAAAGATGTTTTTTCATTTCAAGTGCATTTTTTTTTTTGTCAGAGTGCTGCATGGCTCCGTATAGCTGTGCACAATCTTTTGTCAAAAAATTGAGCTTCACCATTTTTGTTCAATGCGCCCCTTCAGCTGCCCAAACAGACCGCAGGCCTGCTTTGGTCGAAAGGAGCAAAGATGAGCTTTGGGCCGGCCCAGAGAGCATGCAGGGGCAGAAAGCAATCTTCCTTTTCCTTTTCTAGCTAGGGAGACTAGCATATATGGATCGATATCTTTATTTTATATATATATATATATATATATATATATATATATATATATATATATATATATATATATATATATATATATATATATATATATATATATATATATATATATATATATATATATATATATTGCTGTGTAAAGAAGCGGTTTGAAGATGTAAAAAAAAAAGAAGCGGTTGAAAACGTTGGATAATATTTTTCCCAGGTCAACTTGCTGCGCCACACAATCGATCTGGCTCCCAGTTGCCTATCAGGTTCGTATATTCCAAGAATGTGGAGGAATATCCCAGCGCAAATTCTTAATTACAACAGAGAGGCTTGATAGGAATAATGTTAGGAAATTCCGAACACTGGGAATATCCAAGGAAACATTGGAAATTCCGAATTGCTGAACTGACCATATCACCGCCAGGTCTTTAATTAATTTGGACCCATGATTTTCCAGCGTTATGTATATTCACATCATCATTATTATAGCCTGTCCAGGGCGTGTTACGTCATCAATAAGCTGCATGTGTGACTGAATTGAATCTGAAGTGTGATAGTAGAATATTGTTTGATGGATTTTGCATGGCGGAATGATAAATTGAAAGAAAATAAAAGCCTGGATGATCTGCTGAATAGCAGCACAAGAAGTTGGCATATATGTAGCATGCTAAACTCTCAGATATGCTATAGGCTAGCTATGAATTATATGTCTCAACACAGTCTAAACATTCCGAACATGGCACACAACCAATACAAATTGTTCAGCAATGTTTACAAGTTCTTCATCAATTAAGACAATGTTTACAAGTTCTTCATTCAGGCCACAACATTCTGGCCACAATAAATACCATAACAAGCTATTAATTCAACGCAAAATAACACCACAAGTTATAAAATTTGACAACTCCAAGTTCACAGCGAACCCTACTATCTTGTGCCACCGTCTTTTGGTTCCGGCTTCACAAACTGCCAAGACGATAAATCATGTCAATCTTCATCGATGCTAGCTAGACGTACCTTTCTGTCTTTTCCATCCTTGCGGCGCCAGGGCACTTCATCTTCTGGAATGCTTCGCTCTACATATTTTATCTTTCTTGGCAGGTCCGTAAAAAGAGGCATTTCACTAAACTGGTTAATAAAGTCCTCAGCACCGTCAGCTCCTACAATTTGTTGTTTCCCAGGGAGAGCTACATGTTTTGGCTTCTTTGCCTTTTTGCTCTCAGGGCTCATGTCCTCTGCATAGAAGACCTGTGCAACACGGTTAGCAAGGATCCACGGGTCGTCCTTGTAACCCACTTTATCCAGTTCTACAATTCTCAGCCCATAGTTGTCCACACTGACACCTTGTTTATGGTCTACCCACTGGCATCGAAAGACAGGAATGTCATAATCGGTACCGTAGTGTAGCTCCCATATTTCTTCAACAATCCCAAAATATGTAGTATATTTGTTTTTTTCATCAATGGCATCACAACGAACCCCACTATTTTGTGCTAGACTCTTTTGGTCCTTGGATTTGACATGAAACGTGAAGCCATTAATGTCATAAACCTGCCATGTAGTGATCTGGTGTGATGGTCCAGATGCTAGCATCTTGATGGTTTTCTCATTCATTGATTCCCCATATGGAATGTCCTGATCCATAAGCCATCTGCTGAACGTAAGCTTGTGCTCCTTCATGACCCAATCTTCTGCATTGTTTTGTTCACGAAGCTCATTCATGTGTTGCTGGATCAATGGCTCCATTATCGAGAGCTGACGCACGACGCTATGATGTGCCTCTAGGACTGTGTCGTAATCCAATGGAATGAAAGACTTTTTACCCATACGCCCTTTTCCATACAGTCTACCCTCATGCCGGGATGGAGGCAAACCAATTGCAATCTGGTTTTGCAGGCAATTATTGCAGAATGGACCTCCGGACTCAATTGCCTCTTCGGTGGTGTAGGCCTCTATCATGGACCCCTCTGGGTGAGCACGATTTGACATGTAACCATTCAGAATCGACATGAAACGCTCATAAGTCCACATTTCATGCAGATACATGGGACCTAATGCATCTATTTGATCAACCAAGTGAACAATGAGATGTACCATGATATCAAAGAATGATGGAGGGAAACACATCTCCAACTGTGACAATGTCTCCGCGGCGAATACTTTTAGAGACTCCAATTCTGCACAGTCAATTTCCTTCTGTGTGATCTTGTTGAAGAGGTAGCACGGTCGTGTGATTGCCATCTTTAGAAACACCGGCTTTATAGCCCCGATGGCAATAGGGAGGAAAGTAGTCGCATGACATGGCAATCATGGGAGTTGTAGTTGCTTAGTTTAAGCTCTTTCATTGACACAATACTCCTGAGGTTTGAGCAGAATCCAGATGGAACTTTCAAAGTCTTGAGACACACACAAATCGCATGTTGCTCATCTGGGTTGAGGTTGTAGCTTGCTGCCGGAAGGACGGTCTTTCTTTGTTTTTGATACGGGTGAAGTTCCGGTCTAATGCCTAAGTTGACCAAGTCCAAACGTGAATTGAGTCCTTCCTTTGTCTTTTTTGGTATGTCGAGCAAGGTCCCAATTATGCTTTCGAAGACATTCTTTTGGACGTGCATACCATCGATTGCATGACGTATGTCTAGTTCTTCCCAGTATGGCAAATACCTAAAAAAAATTGACATCTTTTTGAATGTGTCTCCCTCCGCTGGTTTCACCTCCCTTTTCTTTCCATCTTTGTTCTTCTTCCCAAAAGAAAATTTGATTTTTTGGACTATCTTGAATACTCTTTTACCCGCACTTGCGCCTGATGGGGCAGAAGAATTTCTTTCATCCCTATTGTCAAAGTAGTGATCATATTCTGTCTTTCGGTACTTGTGTCTTCTTGGTAAGAAGCCATACGTGCCTCATGTGCACCGTCTTGGTAGATGCAGAAAGGTACATGTGTGCGGTTTCGTCTAGGCACATTACACAACCCAACTTTCCTTTAAACTGTCCAGATAATGAAAAGAGAGCTGGGTAATCATTGATAGTAACAAAAATCATTGCTTTCGGCTGAATGTCTCCTTGCGAAACTCATCCCACACGTCCACACCGGTTTCCCATAGTTTTTTCATCTCCTTCATCAAGGGCTCTAAGAACACATCTATATCAACACCGGGTTGTTTAGGTCCGTAAATAAGAATGGTTAGCAAGAGGTATTTTCGCTTCGACACAACCACGGAGGAAGGTTGTAGATGGTCAAGATCACTGGGCCACGTGCTGTGCTTACTGCTCCTCTCAGCAAATGGATTCATTCCATCAGTACATAGTGCAAACCTTACATTCCTTGGATCCTCAGCAAATTCAGGGTGGTTGTCATTAAATTTCTTCCATTGCTTGGCATCAGAAGGATGTCGAAGTTTTCCATCGTTTTTGCGTTTACTGGAAGCATGCCAACACATAAGTTCGGAATCCTCAGGGTTTGCGAACAAACACCTCAACCGATCAACTACAGGGAGGTACCATATCTTTAAAGCAGGAACCTTTCTCTTCGCATAATAGTCTTCCTCTTCTTTAGAACCACTTTTTTTTGAACCCTCCTGGGTCTTCTTGTCGGTCTTCTTTCGCTTGTTCCCTATCAAGGTTCCGTTCTCTTCCTCCAGGTAGTCTTTCTTCGTCTTGTACCTACTAGCACCACATTTTGGACAGCTGTCCTTGGTTTCATGATCGTCGCGGTATAGGATACAATGATTCCTACACGCGTCGATCTTTTCGACACCCATAGTCAGCGGACTGATTAGCTTCTTTGCATAGTATGTGTTAGCAGGCACGTTGTTCCCCTTTGGAAGCAGTTTTCCAAGAACACGCAAAAACTCGTTGAAGCTAGCATCAGACCAGCCAAAGCGAGATTTTATCACCAAAAACTGAAGGACAGATCTGAGTGTAGTCCATTCATTGGTGCAACCATTGGACTCATCGTACAAATGCTCTTTTGCAGCCCTCTTTAGTGCCTCCATACCCTTTTGAAAGAACATTGACGGATCAGAATGACGATGCAACAATGCTTCGAAGAAATCAGCTTGTTCACTTTCATCAACCTGAACTCCAGTGTCTTCACCCACATCTTGGACGCCAACTAAATCATTGTCACTATCATCCCTTGTTGTTGGATCAGTGTGAGGGATGTCTTGTTGTCTTTCTAGCACTGGGTTTCGTACCGTACTAGGTGTGGAAGTACCCTCTCCATGTTTTGTCCAAATCAAGTAATCTTTCATAAATCCTCGGCGAACCAAATGAGAAATGATTTGGCCTGCATCCTCAAATACAGTAAGATTATTGCAGTCGATGCACGGACAATGTATGAACTTCGTCTTCTTTCTGCAAGCATGCCTCTTAGCTGCATCAATGAACGAACATAGCTCCAACTGGTATGACGGATCTAATCTTGACAAGTTGTACATCCATACGGACCGTTCCATCTTCAGCTGTACAAAAATGACAATTTTCTAATTGGGCGCATTTAAAATTACTAGATCAAAATATAAATTATTGTAATTACTCAAGTAGACTTGGAAAAATGCTGCTATATTTCAATCAAGTTTATATAGTGGATACAAAATCTAGATAGCAAATTGTCAAATGTGAAAACTATTAATTTCAACATCTTGCTACATAAAAATCTTACAATGAACGACGAATCGATCAGGATTTCTAATTTCGAGACTCTAAATCTTGTTTTTTTCATTGCTGAGAGAGAGTGATCAAAATCCGAATCTTACTATTGTATAAGTTATAATTAATAAGACATACACTATGTATATGCAAATATATATTATATATATAATATGCATTGTTACTTACCGTAAACTTATCAAGAATGAATTATCTATAATATATACTAACCTGCTTCTTATTAGTTAAGGCTCTATAAACATTAATTAACACACGAATAATATATATATACCTGGTAATTGTTTATATTGAAGCCCGGCCAGCTAGCTCACCAAGAACAGTAACTACACCACCAACCCGTATATTATATATTATATTCTCCAAGAAGGCTCTCCCTCCGATCGATCGATCGATCGATCAAAGCTAGATCGAGTAGCGACTCGCTGTAAAAAATGGATCGAATTAAAGCTAGCATATGCAGGCGCGGCGGCGCCCGCTGCGTGGCGGTCGCCGTCGTCGATCGATCGATCGATCGAGCTTGAGCATATAAAAATAGATATAATAAATTAAATACGGTGTGGATCGATAGATCTCGACAAGCGATGATATCACGTACACTGGCGGCCGGCTCAGCGAAGAAGATCCAGCGATATCGATCTGGGGAGAGGAGGAAGAAGTTCTCGCGGCGCAGCCGCAAAGTGAGTCGCGCTGAGTCGTCGACGACGCTGTATACGGTCAACCCATTGGCGCGTGAATCATTGTCCAGGCGGCTTGCATTAAGCCCCCGCCAGTATACACACATCTATCGTAAGCGGTCCACATAAAACAACCGCCAATGGAAACTGATATGTTATACAGTCGCTTTGGCTCCTAGACCGCTGGCAAAAACAAAAGTTCTACTGGCGGGCATGTAAAGAAAACCGACAGTAATTTTGAGAGGCGGTTTTTCTGGAAAACCGCTTGTGCTAATGTCCACTTTACAGGCTGGTGGGTAAGGAAAACCGACAGTATAATATCTCGAATGGCACCATCGGGAACGTTACACGAGCCGCTTGAGTAAACTGTTTTCAGAAGCGGTGCGGATGGCGGGGTCCACCGTTTTTGCTCTACTAGCGCCTGGTGATTTGGGACCGCGGGTGAAAAAAAGGGTGGCGCTAGTACAATTCTCAGCTGGCGTAGTGTAGCCTGCAGCTGCCTTGGCCGTGCCCGCAGGAGCGCATCGGCGACTGGACGCGGAGAAGGATGCCTTGGTGGCAGCGGCCGGCGTCGAGTGACCGTTGTGACCGCACGGGGAGGCGGGCTTCGAGCGGCGGCAAGAGAGAGCGCGGCGCGCGCCTGCCTGCGGCACGGGGAGCGCGGAAGTCCGACGAGGCCGGCCGCGGCGCCTACAGCCGCTCGCGCCGCTGCCGCGAGGACGGCCTCCTCGCCCACCTCTGCCCGCTACGAGCCCTGAGCCACGCCCCACGCCGGCGGTCCGACGAGGCCGCCCGCGGCCCACAGCCGCTCGCGCCGCCACCGCGAGGACGGCTTCCTCGCCCTCCAACGCCCGCGACGAGCCCGCTTCCGGCATCCCTGCATCCGATCCAGCACCTGCACCCACCGAAGCAGCACCGCCCGCTGCATCCCATCCGCCAGACGTAGAGGCTGGCGCGGCGAGGAATCCGAGCGCGCGCTCGCAGGCAAGCCATCCGCACGGCTGCGCATTCGATCCTGAAGATTCCCGCTCGAAACCACCGGTTTCTCCACAATGCTGATTCGGTCGCATCTATGCACCTCGGTGCGAGGGTAGACCTGGTTTCGTGAAGTAGAAACCGTTTCCTTCTTTTGCACTCTCTCCTCTTTAATTGTTGTCCACATCACCAAAATCTTGAGGTGTGGCTGCCTAATTAATAAAAATAAACCGCAATAAATTCCCCATCGGGACCGCCCTAAAAGATGACCTTGCGCCTTCACGGCTGCTTATGAGACGAGCCCTTTCCACTGATCAGGACACTGAGCCACATCATACATTTGAACCAAATAAAACACCCACATGGCAGTACATACAGATTCCAGAAGATTCACATGAGCACGCCCCGTACGCAATCAGTGGTCTGGTTTTTCAAGTAAGTAGGTGGATTAGGATTACCAATAACACACCCAAATGGCATGCCGCAAAATACCTTAACTATGTCCGGGAAGCCATCAATTTATCGCCGAATAATATAGGAGGTTGATCTTTGCCACGGTGCACTGCACCTCGTCATATCTGAACCCTTGGTGTGTGTACTACAGCTACAAGTCAAAGTTTGCGCGCCTGATATGTACTCCCTGCAAACGAAAGAATCCTATTGGCTGCTGCTGTCCGGTAGGCCCCCCAGCTGGCCCGGCCACGTAAAGAAAATGAACCCGGCCTGATGTTGATCTGCATCGCGTAACCATGCGGCGCCACTACGCCACATACACATATATCCACTACTTAATGATGAATAAGTGTGCTTGCTGAGTCTGTTTCATTTGGTGTCATGCATGTTCGCCAGCAGCTAATTAATTGTTGCTCCCTCCAGCCACAAGTCAAATGTTTATTTGCTTTACTAGGCTGCCTGCATGCAGTTAATAGAAACAGCTTAAACTATCATGCGTGTCGACATATTTTGAATATATATACGAGTAGAAATTAGAACATTTGAATTCCTCACAAAAAAACCATTTAAATACTATTCCTACAACGTAAGGAGAATAGATCTCGGCAATCAAACCACCGCGTTTGTATTGGCGGTCACATGGAAATTATTTAATACTACAAAGTTTTTATAAGGAGAAAGTACTACCTGCATCTTGTGATTAACCATTTGTTAATCTGCAATGGATCGATGCTTAAGCTGGTACGTAAGCATCTCCAGGTGTACATGCATGTTGACATGTAGATGCATCTCGAGCATAATTAATATACTCTATCCGCCCAAAATGTAAATCATTTTATTTTTGTTCCGATTAGAACTTATCAAAATATATCAAGCCTATAGAAAAAATGCATCATCATCTCTTAGTTCTTATACCCCAAAAAATGTTTCGATAGTACATTTATTTAGTATCATAGATGTTAAATATTTTTAAAAAGTAGTTGGAACTAGAGTTTTTTTTTTTTTTTGACTTAGGACAAAACTAAATTCAGACAAGAGGAAGCACACAATCACTGAGAATAACAAAGCTGACATAGCTTTGATAAAAAGAATCACAAACTTACAAAGGAAAACAAACAACGACGCTATGAGGATTCATTAATTCGCAGTGCGGCGGCACAACGCCACATAAGTTAGTATAATTAGCGACAGCTTTCGGACGTCCCCTGGTTTTATTCTCTGTCATGTTGCCCACCTAATACGCCATTAGTTTATATATATCCAAATGGTGGCATCGTCATCGCATCATGCATAATAGCAAATTAAACTCTACACTTGCTTCACTGGAGAGTGGGCCTTGGGGGAGGTGCATATATAGGAGTACAGGACGGTTTCGTCTCTTTGATGTATTGGTGAGGTGCAAGCTAAGGTCATCACATCAGCTTGGCAGTTTATATATTGGGTCTTAGATTGATAAAATATTGCAACTTGCAACTTTCTTGCCTAAGCATGCTTGTTGTTTAGTCTCAAGTGTTTGTCGAGTACAAGTCACCAATGATGTAAACATGAACAAGAAATGGCGAAGAATCTCCACCTTCAAGAATTGAATCCAACAATATTTAGTTTTTAAAAACAAAACTGACGGAATCAACCAGGTGCACTAATCATATTATAGGAATCAAGAAAGAATATATTCAATTCATTGCCCATTGCGCTTGACGGTAAAACTCATAGGAAGCACCGGTGTGGAACAACTAAGTTTGCGTTGATTATTACTTTTTGTTTTGAAGAATTACGTTGATTATTACCAAAGTATTATATAAACTTCCTCACCAAAAAAAATTATTCTGTGAACCAATATTTCCCCTGGTTAATTGTAATCTCAGATCAATGACTGAGGCGATGGTCAGGTGTGTTAATCTATGTGGAGAGAGATAACGATTTTCCACCAACTATTACCTTGTTTGTATAACAAATAATATTATGTTCACTCAACTAAGATAGACTGCAACAGGATTAGGAGACATGTGTGGTGTCTATGTTGTGGTAGAGACTAGGTAGAGAGCTCACTGTCCTAGAAACATGTATCTACTCCACACTCTTGAAGTTGGGTTGTTTTTACCAATTGTAATAACCAATTGGCTTGTTTGGTTCTATTAGAAAACGGCCTGTTTGGGTCATCCCTCCTAAACTTTAGCTATTAAATTTAGTCATTTTTATCTACTAAAATGCCAAACATCCCCTACTTTAGCTGCTTTAGTAGACAAGGGGCTGCTAAAAGTGACTAAAATATAAACTTTGCACAGGATACCCCTCATTTTATCACCATTAACCTACCATTCCGCTCACACACCCAGGGGCAAATCAGTCTTTGTTGGACTACTTTAATGAAGTTTAGTTACTTTTAGTTAGGGAAACCAAACACAGGTTACTATTACTAAACTTTAGTGACTAGCTTTAGTATCTAAAGTTCAGCAGGTGGGATCAAAAACCGGTTTGTAAATCACTCTACCGAAGAACCGCTTATTTCAACCCGCCGAATGTCAGCTGTTATATATACGGCGCCGGCCATCCCTAATACGTATCCGCAAAAATAACAGGTAACGGAATTATTGCGGTCAAGTATAAAGTCACGGAATCATGCAAGGATCTGCCAGCTAGTATATATATCACTAAAGATAAGCCTGATCCATAATACCATGGTTTGTAGGTACGGCACGCGTTCGTGAGGGACATCAGCTGCAACGACTTCTGGAAGAGGGAGACGACTTGCTGAACGCCTGAACCATCCCCGTTTGAGCTTTGACAAAGAGGAAAAGGAGACCAGGAGAGAAGTGAATATTCTGAAATCGGCGGCGGCTCTTCGACGCCGCGCAGGGAATAATCAATAATCAATCAACTTGCACCCGCCCACAGTCAAGATGCGCCAAGGGTCGTCAGCGCGGCTGCACCAGGTGCTCCAAGGGTCGCCGCGCGCCCATTGGCCGGCCGGGACCGGCATTAAACAAGCCGAAAATGACGTGGATCCGGCAAGGGAGCACGATGCACGGTGGCTTGTTGTTGCCTCGTCCTGGCACCGGATTGGCCGCCGTCGCCGCGCCGTCGTGGCAAGTGGCATCATGCAGCGCGCGAAGGATGACAAAGTCGTCACCCGTGATGACCTGCATGCCCCGGCTCACGCTCGCCGCGTCGGACCAGGATACATGGTAGTGCGTGCGTTGGCGCGAGGAGGCCAAAGCAGAAGAAAGCAGCCGCCGTCCGCCGCATCTGATTCGTCGATAAGAGCTTGGGCTTATCACACAACCCAGCACTAGCATCCACTGCAGCTGGGGTCAAGTTCAAGTGGGTCGTCGGGCCACACGTCAGTGGCAGCCTGGGGACGTGTAGCTGAGAGCAACTCGCCTGAATACACAAGAGAGTGGAGAGGATGGGGACAGGCTGACAGTCACGCCGGCGACGAGAATCATGCGCGAGGATTATAAACAACGTCGAGAAGAGGCGCCGGTTCCGTCGCGGCCAGGTAGGACTGCTGATGCTGACGCGTGGGGCCTGACAGATGCACCGGGCCCCACGCCGAGGCCAACAACAAGGATAAGCACACAGCTCAGAAGCTATCGCGAGTTCGCGACAGCCCGGGGCGTCGCAGTCGCTGCTGCGCATCGCCGCGTCGTCGACCAGCTGCTGCTGGCCGCTGCTTCGGGTCCAGGTCCAGGGGCTCTGCACCTGCCCCTGCACGGCGCCCCGTGCCGTGACGTCGCGCGCGCCCACGTCACCCGGCCGGGTGTTCCGTGCCGTGCGGCTCCGCGACGCCGTGCCGAACTCCTGTTGCGTGCGCGGCGCGACGCGAGAGCGACCGGACGGAGACGCAGCAGCGCTGCCGCCGCCCGGTCCGGGCCACACCTCAGCAAGACAAGTGAGCAGCCTCCAGCCGTCCGTCCACCGCGTCCGTGCGCCGCACCGAGCTCCAACGGATATTCGCGCTGCTCCAGTATCGTCCTCGTCAACCCCATCGTTCAGAGGTTCAGAGCGGCGCGCAAGCATGTGGATCGATCGAGCTAGCAGCAGCTGCATGCAGGATGCAGGTTGCCGCGCATTGCAGGTTACGTAGTTTTGTGTCGCCCGGCCATGTGCGTCTGCAAAAGGAACGGGCATCTCTATCTGATTAAAAAACAAAGATACTGGCATCCAACACTGACACAGCGCGATCGATCTCGCCAAAGTACCCAACCAGAATCGCAAATGTCAGGGGAGGCTGTTAATTCTTTATAGTGCGTACAAAATGCAGCCAAAAATTTGTGTGGATCCTGTTGTAAATCCGATCAGCAATCAACCAAGAACGACGAAGAATAAGCGGATTAAATCAAAGGAGAGACACAAGATTTAACGTGGAAAACCCCTTCAAAGCAAAGGGGAAAAACCACGGGCGCCAACCACGGAAACAATCTCACTATAATCACGAGTAGCAGTACAATTGCCGATGCGGCGGCTTACAAGATGAACGTGAGTGTCTAATCTGAATAGGGATAGAATGGAGTGGAGTGGCGGCTATGGTGGAAACCCTAAGGGTTGTATGCCGTACCGTACCGCGGGGGCTTCGCCCCCCGCACCCCCAAGCCCAACAACTGGTGCGCACCATGATGGGCAGGAACGTGCTTAGTCATCATATCGGCGGGATTATCATGAGTATTGATCTTGCATACCTTCATCTTACCCTCATCAATCACATCACGAACAAAATGATACTTGATACTTGTTTCAGACTACGCTTCGGCCCAAGCCTCCGACGACGGGCCTCCGCTTCGCTCCGTCAGAAATAAGCCTTTATCTTGGGATAAATTTGGAGCATATCCAACAGATCCGTGTTCTAGTTTGTCACTATGGCTTACCATAATTAATGCCGTGATCGCCGCGAATTTTATAAAACCAAAAGCAGAATTTTTGGTAACTTACCATTCAGAGGACAAATAAGGTCCAGCTTGGATCCACCCAGCTAACTATTTGGTGTGTTAGCTCATAGAAACGAGTGGTATGTACTCCCTCCGTCCTGAATTAAAGAGGATTCTAGACTTTGGGAGGTGTCCTCAAATATAGTACATTTAGAGAATAAAAGGATAATATTTACTTAAATAAGAGTGCGTGATTGTTTTTTAAAGGAAGGTAACTCATTTACTTGCCATATTTTTGTATAAGAACTAATAGTTCACCATTTAATCATGCAAAGTAGAATTAGATTTCAATACATTAGGAAGGTGAATGAGGGGGTGCGTGCGTCCTATTGCCTTCTCTCTTATTTTGTTCTAATGGCTAGAATCTTTAACCTTCGAAACCCGAGTTCAAGCTCGGCAAGCTCATTGAGCCACGTCACATGCAATATTTCAGCCATCAGATCAAACCTATATTATATCCTAAGGCTGAAATTACAACTATTATTTGTCGCTGCTGCCTGCCACTGCCACAACTTCCAGAAGATTCTCCACTTCCTTTTGCCAAGCACGGAAGGAAAAGCAGGCCACGGGTGCCCCTGCGCCACTCCGCGGCGCACGCGCACGCACAGCACAGGCGAGCGTGCATGTGCTCTGCCTTGCTCGGCTTGATGATGTCACCTGATGGCAGGCCACATGCAAATGCAATACGCGGCTGTTTTACTTTGGGAAAATAAATTCTGTAATACATTACAAATACACATACACCAGCAACAAACCTTTGCCCGTCCATAAATTTATAAATATACAAGCCTTTGCCTTCCTCGAATTAAAGTGCCTAACTAAAAATAGCTCATGTCATATGTTTTTGGTGATATCATGAACAATTTTTTTTTCTGTACAACAACATTTTTCATAATTATTAAGAAAATTAACTTCTATTTTAATAAAGCTTAATTTTAAACATCAATATACTCCTATTTATATGGTCCTTGAGCTTATGGAATAAAAAAAAAAACTAACTCTATCAGTTAGTAATGTTTTTATTGCCTTTTGAAAATATTTGGTGTATTGTTTTATATAACAAGGATCTGGTGGTGTTGATCAATATCCAAAGTCTTCTATCTAAATCACTTAACGTGCACCACACATGCTCCCATATGAGTTAGTCGCATCAGTGAGAATTTACCTCAATTGTATGATCTTGATCAGACGGTTCAAAAATGTTCTAATATTGTTAATATATTGTTCGTGTTTACTACTTTGGTGCCGTTGAATTGATCATGTCGCATCACAGTTCAAATTTCCACATCTAAAAAAGCTTACATGAAAATGCAAAAAATAATTTATTTTTTAAGGAGTACAACTAACTGATAAATGATTAAACCGATACAGTAATATTATTGTGAAATAGTCAATACGATCCAAAGATGACGATAGATATTTTCCATATGTCCTGTTTTGTGTTGACATATCAAAATCAATATTTAGAGCTAACTTATTTTTATTTGATGTTATATGGTTATCAATTATCATGTTGACATTGTTTATTGAAATGATATTAAGATGGAGATGATGAATGGCAAAAGGTCTATTGATTTTTTTGAGAGGGTTGATTATAGTATATAGAGGCAAAACAAACCATTTTTTGAGTTTTTTAACTTCACTTTCACTCACTCGACATGACCGAATATAGCTCTTGACTCAGAATCAATAGGGTCCTCTAAATAATAAAAAGCATTAGCAAATAGACGTCCCAATTCTACACCAAATAAGTCAAAACGAGATAGCCTCGACCCAAAAAAAAAAAGATACAAGTTTATACCTTTTCAAATTATTTTTAATTGAAACAAACATACAAGATAAGTTGAATCTTACATATATTAATAATTTTCTTGGTAAATATTTTAAATATTCTAAAAACTCCACTAATAAATGATAAGAACATAAATATTGGTGGAGAAGCACGGCAACGCCGTGCTACAATTTTCTAGTGCTCTTTAATTCAGGACGGAGGGAATAATATTTAGTTGGACTTATTAGTTTGAACAATAATCCAAATTGTGTTCAAAGTGTACTTGTGTCTTAGTTGCCTATTGAAAACAAGAATGGATGGAAGCATCACAAATTATAAGCACAGTTTTCAATATATGGGTTGGCCTTATAAGGCAACGAACGAGGCTTTACATGGGCTAGCTTGCGTGCTCCTACGACTGTTCCTCTACTAGTTTCTAATATCTCGATCTTATAGAATATAGTAGACAATTTTACATCAGAAAAATCCCAGATTATATGTTTGGCTATCCAGACTATGTTAACTTTAGAGTAGTTTATGTACATCACAACCGGAAACCAAACATCTTTGCAAAGATTGCTCTTTCACCTAACAAGTTTGGGCAACCATCCTATCGAGGTTTGGTTTTCACCAACTTCGTCCTATGTCAAGACCCCTTGGGGGTCCATTTACAAATATTGGAGGAAGTGAAGCCAAACAATCCAGAAAGAGGAGAGACGAGAATCCGATGGATTAATTGTTGATTACAAATTTTGACTGCTTGGAGGCATGGAGCACCCCCTATATGTTGTTGTAGCCTTTTTTCTCTCTTTTTTCTTGTTTTCTTTCCTCATCCTGGTGGCTTTCTTAGTGTTTTGTTTTGCATTTTTGGTTTTCCTTCTAATAAATTAACTCAACGGAACTCTTGCTAACATTTTTTTTTTCTGTTTCTTTGTCTCCGGTACACCGAGAGTTAGAGACAAAATTTGGTGCAGTGAAACAGTGAATTGTACGTGTCCAGATCAGTCCGCAACAAGCAGAATCTCTAGAAAAGGATGTTTCAAGCAGTATCACCGTGATCTGTTCGTCTCCCTAGTCTCCTCCACCCTACGTCTCTCGTGTCAACAGTGGGAAGCAACGAGCAGGGTGAGGTGAATGTGATGCAGTGCTTTCTAGAGCTCGGATGTGATGCTCAAGGCATCATCAAGCCACTTGCAGGGATCGAGCTCCAAGCCACTTGCAGGGATCGAACTCTTGGTCGTCTCTGCCTCGCAGGTCGCCGCCATGCATGACAGCATTCGTGGTGATGGTTCAAGAGAGGTCGCTCTTCTGACATTTCGCAGCCGTATCGTGTCATGACAAGGATCCAACATCGACACGATATTCATTCCCAGCATCACATTCCCGTGACAAAATGTGCCACAAGAGGGCAGCACGCTGAAAGGGACAAAAATCTAAACTCTTTTACTGTAGAACACTGTTTTTTTAGAAAGACGGCGGCAAGAGATATGCCGGATTTTTATTAGTAGAGAGAAGATAAAAACAAAGTTTTACAAAAACACACCACTGTAGAACACTGTCACGGCACACAAATTCGCTGTTTTCAGGCCTTCAGGGACACTGTACACTCCTGATTTGTAAAAAGCACTTTTCGTTACTTAAAACATCCATCCATTCAGATTAGGCAGAAGGTACTGCCAGCAAAGAGCATGAGGCACATACTTACATATTTACACCTTACAACACTTTATAACGATAATTGCATTACAAAATTTTCTGCTGCTTCCCCGGCCGGTCACGAGAAAGCGACCGCTGAGAGCGACTCTAGTACATGACGTTGCAATTATAGTGCGTAATAGCACACTCAACAAAACCTACAGCGCGTTGCCTGTTTTGTTCGCCACCAACCTGAACCTGAGCCTGAACCTGAACCTGAAGGTCCTGAACCAATTCTCAGTACAGCTAGACTAAGACTAGACAAGATTACATACACCATACTCAAACTGCAGCCCCTGAAATCCAGTAGGCTTGGACTCTTAAGTTGTCAGCTACTTTTGACGCGACCAAAAACTGACAGTCAGATTAATCCGACGGCTAGCTAGCTCTTTACCAACCAATGACCAGTTGACCACTATTCATCCACCATGCTCAGCACTCTTCTCCATGCGGCTGCAGAGATCTTGTACAATTACTTGCACGCCGATCTGAATGATGGACACCTGACCGCCGATCGATCGATCGGGCGCAGAACTCACCGAATTCTGCGTCAATCCGCCGCGCGCAGAGAGTGTGCACTGCACGAGTGTGCACTGCACGGTGGTGTACGTTGGCTTTGCTGCACTACACCTAGACCGTCTCGTCTCGCAACCGGACCTGAACCGAGCTATACGACGACCACCAGAACGTCCATGTCAGTGGTCAGTGGCTTACAGGAGCAAGCAGGGCGGCGCTCGCGTTCGCGTCGCTTCAGAACGGCTTGTGGAGGTACGACGCGAGCATGTCGCCGAACGCGGCGGCGTCGACGCGCGCGAACAGCGCCGGGGACGGCGGCCCGAACAGCGAGCTGCCGTCGTCGATTTCGACGTCGACCATGAACCCGTCCTCGGCGACGTTGCCCCAGTCGCCGCCACCGAGGGGAGCCCACCACCCGGCGGCGGCACCGGCGCCAAGCTGGCTCTCGGCGTGGTCGCGATCGGGCAGGTCGGGCGACGGCGACAGCACGTGCTCGAGCCGCAGCTGGAGTTGTCCGTGTGCGCGTGGTGGTGCGTCGTCATCCACGGCATGGAGTTGTTGGAGTCGTCGCGGTCGGGCTCTGGGTCCGACACGGGCGACGACAGCGCCGGCGCGGGTGCGGGCGCCGTCAGGACCGGGCCGTCTGGAGCGCGGCGGACGGACGGTCGAAGCACAGCATCCCCGCGGACGGCGTCTCGAGGTCGTCGTAGTCGTAGTACCCGCCGTACTCGGGAACTCCACCTTCACCGGCGCCGCCGCCGCCGCCGCGCCCCCGCGGCCACCGGCAGACCGCGCGTTGTTCTTGGACGCCGCTAGCGCCGGGGCTGGCGCCGGCTTGACGTCATCGACCTCCACGGCGTCGTCGGCGTCGCCGTTGTCCACGTTGTCGTACCGTTCGATCACGCCCTTCTTGTTGTAGATCCGGCACAGCACCCAGTCATCCAGCTGCAAGATCGAAGAGATTCATCAGCCACCAAATCCACGCGAAATTCCAGTGAAAAAGTCAATCGAAGCTGATTGGTTTTTACTACGCGTTGTAGGCTTGGAGTTGGACCATGAGGTCGACGTGCCGACGGTGACGTCGGATTCGGTGCGCGTGTGGTCATTTGTTTGCGGGCGCGCTTGGGCGATAAGATCAGGCGGCGCCAGCCATGGTTGCCGCCCGCGCTTGTCTCTATCGCGGCGTGCGTGAGCCGTGACGCCATGCCACGCCCATGCTTTACATGTCTCTAGAGCACGCCCATGCTTTACATGTCTCTAGAGCCTAGTAGCCGCGCGCGCTGTCGCGAAAGAGACAACTCGAGCATGCTGCTGCAAATGGACAATTTGCACGCCTACCTTTTTAAATTCTAATCTGCATAGTTGCAAGCCTAACAAGTAACAAAAAACACAGCATTCCCACCGTTTCTTGTTTGTAACATTGGTAAAAACAAAGAATCAAAGATAAATCAATCTTTTTTAAAAAAGTTTCTCTATAACTTTTTTTCTCTAACTGAAAGTAGTGTCAGTATTTGGGAAGGGATCGAAATATCTGCTCGACCAGCTACGATGATTCAGCAGCAAGAACGAAGGTCATGGATGGAGCATTAGTGAGCAACTACGTACCCTGAGGGCGTTGTTGGTCTTCTTGCGCGCGGCGGCGGACCGATCAACATCGGCAAGCCGATACTCATGCATGATCCAGTTCGTCTTCACGCCCTTGGGCGGCTTGCCGGCGTAAAACACCAGCGCCTTCTTGATTGCAACCGGACGCGGCGACCCCACGGGCTTGTCGGCGCCGGTGGCCTTCCAGTACCCGGTGCCCGCGGCGCGGTTGGGCCGCGACCCGTTGGGGTACTTGCGGTCGCGCGGCGAGAAGAAGTACCACTCCTTCTCCCCGCCGAGTGCTTTCTCCGGGAGCTGCCACGGGTCGAACCGGTACAGGTCCACCTCCGCGATCACCGGCGCCGCGGGAGCAAGGCCGCCGCACTTGCGCAGGAGGTAGTGCGTCACCAGCTCGTCGTCCGTCGGGTGGAACCGGAACCCCGGCGGGAGCTGCAGCGCGCCGCCACCGTACTCCATTCGATTCGAGCTTCGAGACGATCGCTGGATCGGAGCAGGAGCTGATTGCTGGGGTGTTTTCTTGGTCGGCCTCTCTCTGCTGGTTGGAGGAGGCCAGAGACTACTGGAGCTGGAGAGCTTTTGGAATGGAATGGAACATCGGGCAGCCATGGCTGTGGGTACTTATAGGCCGACGCGTGTCGACGGCTCGACGGGGCCGCGAAGTGACGCACGTGCAACTTGGGCGCGCGGCGCCGGTGAGCTGAGCGAGCAGGCAGGTTGACCGGAGGTGAAGAGGACGCGTGTCGCGCATCGGAGGCACGAGCGGGACGAGTGGGGCGGTGGGATGCGAGGGGGAGGGGGTCGAGTGCGGGGAAATGTCATCGCTTGCGTCAGCAGTTTTGGCTGGGGGGCACCGTGGGCCATGGCTGGATGGTGGGGCCGGTTTGGTGTCATGGGTGTGAGTGGGCCCGCGTGGGCCCCAGGCGTCGTTTTTGGTGATTTTTTTTTTTAATATGCTTGCGGTGGAGATTCCCATCGTCCACTTGGTCGAGCCCCTGTGTTCAGCGAGTAAAATAATAACATCTCTGCTGAGGTAATCACGGTCGATTAGGCTGATTCACTGGGCTTAAACTTTGATGATCACTGAGCGTATTTCGGTCAGATTTACGGCGGTATGTGCATCGAAATTGTAGGTTATTCTTAAGTGGCGCAATTCTCAAGCCTCCAAATTTGTAGCGACACACTGATTTTCCGGATTAAAAAAAAGAATTATGAGAAATGCATCTTGTATTTTTTGGATACGGGGTGTGGGAAGAGGCGTATTAGGGCATCTTCCAAGAGTTCTTAAAATTCACTCCTCAAATCTTGAGTTTTAAAGGCGATAAAAGTTTTAGGAAGTGTAAAATCACGTTATCTCCAACAAGCCTCTTAAAAAGGCTTTCCTAAACTCTAAAACTTGGGCCCACTTGTACCTAATCTTAACTACCCCTTCTTTCTCCCGTGATCGATCGGTCTCCCAGGGCGCCATCGCGCGATCTCCCGTGGTCGACCGGTCTTCCCAAGGCGCCGCCACCCCGGCTTCGTCTCCAGCCACTCCATGTACGGCTCCGCGTCGTGGCAGTGTAGCAGCAGTCCGCGCGTGAGGTCGGCGACGGAGACACATCGTTGTCGACCGCGGCACCAGGCCCGGAGCGTGGACCTCGAAGCGGCACCGCGGGCGCGTCGGAGCTCCAGCGCGTCTGACGTGTTGACGAGCACCCCGCTGGGCTTGTGCTCGTCGAGAGATAGGAAGATGTCACGCACCATCTCGAGCACGACGTGGTGTCTATGCTTCGGCGAGGTGATGGACACCACCGACGACGGCGCGTTGGGCTTGAGCGGCGGCAGCCCCGGCGCGTGACGAGAAATACGCGCCTCGCATCCGATGACGACGTGTGATGAAGAAAATCGCGGGAAGGAAATTTCACATGGCGCGCGAGAGCGACGACCGCGCGTGAGAGGCGATACGCAGCGGGAATAGCCGCTGGAATTTACGCACGATAGGACTCTTTTTGCGCTTCTCCTAAAAATAGGAAAGGGTTTTAGGAACCATTGTAGATGTGTTTTTGCTTTTTTTGTCACAATTTTAAGAATACCAACCAGTTTTAGCGAACTCTTGGAGATGCTCTTAGTTTACGTACCGGCAATTTTTACCAAATCCATAACATAAATCTTATATTATATAATGAAGTTGCATATTAAACCACGCATGGGACAAGAGAGAGCCCGACGAATATGTTTGAAACTAATCGGTGTTGTCGAGCATCTCCAATAGATTAGTCAAAAAATAATAGCTAAATTTAGTGATTGTGCTATTTTGTAAAATGAATCTCTCTTTAAAAATATAGACTACTCCAACATGCTATCCAAATTGAGACACTATATTTAAACTTGCCACGTGGCGCAAGGTCTATGGTGGAGGCTACTATGCGGCATCGCTATTTGAACGAGGCGCCGTGGGGAGGACGATTGACAAGCTATCTATTTTGGAGAGTCACGTATAGTCTCTTGGAGGAGCTTTTTGTCCCGGAATAGCTAAATTTAGCTTTGCAAAACAATTTAGACCATCTCTTGGAGATGCTCTCAGATTGTGAAAAGTTAACTTGCAAGAAGTCTTTTGCAAAATTTGTACTTATTGAATCAAATTGATTATTTTTAACAAAGGATACTAATTAATATGTGCTAGCTAGGAGTTATTTGAATTCATTAGTTATGGTCCTTTTTATCTATGAGCTGGTTTGGTTAGCTGCAAAATAGTACCAACTAGTGAAATAGTTTTTTTTTTTGAACTTAACTACTGAAATAGTTTTTATTTACGGAAACTAGTGAAATAGTTGTTAGCTAAATACTCATAATTTTTTTTTGTGAATAAGCTAAATACTCATATTTGGTAACCATTATTATCAGTTGTTTGCTAACAATTACCTAAATTGCACTTACAGTTATTAGCTAGTTTCTCCTAACTAACACACTTAATGTTTGCCTGGATATATTGGATCAAAGCAGGACACTATTTGGCCTCTAAATGCCGATTCACCTAAAATTCTCATGCTTTTCGTATTTTAATCTAATTTTTGCTATGAAAGTCGCAAGCACCGCATTGATTATGCTATAAGCCACAGTGACAGACTAGATCTGATTCCCACCAATTTTTGGCTGTACTGGATTTTTTTTTTACGTGCTATACAGACGCCCTCCTGACATTTACGATCCTGGTTGGGTACTTTGGCGAGATCGATCGCGCCGTGCTGTCAGTGTTGGATGCCCGTATCTTGGTTTTCTAATCGAGAGGAGATCCGCCTTTGGCAGACGCACATGGCCGGGCGACAGACACAAAACTAAACTGCAACCTGCCTGCGGCTGCTGTGTGCGGCTCTGAAGCTCTGAAGATTGGCCGGGGTTGACGAGGACGAGGACTGGAGGTGCACCGCGAATATCCGCATGGCATACATGTGGCATACGACGGGAGCTCGCCGCGGCGCATGGACGCCGTGGACGGACGCCCGGAGGTGGAGGCTGCTCATTGTTCAGATGAGGTGGAGGCTGCTCATTGTTCAGATGCTGTCTCTCCAGCCGGTCCCTCTCGCGCGCACCGTGCACGCAACAGGAGCTCTGCACGGCGTCGCGGAGCCGCACGGGACACGGCACGGCCGGCCGGGTGACGTGGGCGCGCGCGACGTCACGGCGCGCCGTGCAGGTGCAGGTGCAGAGCCCCTGGACCTGGAACGGACTGGCAGCGGGCCCTCCTGTCCCTGCGCGGCTTCCCGCAGCGGGTCCGCGTGTGTACGTGGCTGACCCGAGACCTGGTCGACGACGCGGCGATGCGCAGCAGCGAGTGCGACGCCCCGGGCCCGTCCGTCCCCGCTTGTCGCGATAGCTTCTCCTTGTTGGCCTCGACGTGGGGCCCGGTGCGTCGATCTGGCCCCACGCGTCAGCGTCAGCGGTGTCCTAGCTTGAGCGACGGAACCGGCGCCTCTTCTCGACGTCGCGCGTGATTCTCGTCGTCGGCGTGACTGTCAGAGCCGCCAGTCCCTATCCACTCTTTGTGTCGACCGGCGAGTTGCTCTCAAGCTGCGTCCCCCACGCTGCCACTGACGTGTGGCCAGACGACCGACTCGAACTTGACCCCAGCTGCAGTGGAAGCTAGTGCTAGGCTGGCTGATAAGCCCAGGCTCTTATCCACGAATCAGATGCGGCGGACGGCGGCTGCTTGCGCCACGCACGCACGCCAGTACGCCACCGACCCAGACTCTCAGTGACACGTGGGGTCAAGCGCCTCCAGGGCCCGCATGTACGTCCCCCGCCGTACCATTCGTCGAGCCATGGTATGCTGACGGGGCCTTGTTTATTCGTGGAGTCTGGCGGCGAGCGGTTTGGTCCGACGCGGCGAGCGTGAGCCGGGCGGGGCACGTCGTCACGGGTGACGACTTTGTCATCCCGCGCGCGGTGCAGCATGATGCCACTTGCCACGACGGCGACGGTGACGGCGGCCAATCCGGTGCCGGGACGAGGCAACAAGCCACCGTGCATCGTGCTCCCTTGCCGGATCCACGTCATTTTCGGCTTGTTCAATGCTGGTCCCGGCCAATGGGCGCGCGGCGACCCTTGGAGCACCTGGATCAGCCGCGCTGACGCCCTTGGCGCATCTTGACTGTGGGCGGGTGCTCGTTGATTGATTATTGATTATTCCTGCGCGGCGTCGAAGAGCCGCTGATTCAAGAAATATTCACCTCTCCTAGTCTCCTTCCCTCTTTAATTTTTGTCAAAACTCAATCGGGGATGGTTCAAAGTCGTCCTAGTACGTTGCATCGTCATCTGATTTCGCAAACAAACGCGTTTCAGACCATGCACATGGTGGTACTGTGGATCATGCTTATCTTTAGAACGTACAGTAGTATAAGTAGTCCTGGTATTAAATCTTTGACAATAAAAAAAAAAAGTATAGTAATATGAATTCATATGTGTATAACTATACCGATTCAGTCTTTTCTATAAATTTCAGTCAAATTTCAAAAAGTTTAATCTTTTCAAGTCTAAAAGTTGGCTTTCGTTTTCATCGTCGTTTATTGACTTTGGCGATGGCTGGCTGGCCTTATATAAGAGCTGACATTCGATAGGTCGTATTTCCATAGGTCGTAAGCAGTTCGTCAATACAGTGATTTAGAATAGGAAAAACAACAAGAACAGTTAGATAGCTACATGCATGTCGAGAATTTGTTTCTTTTAACTTGTTTATTTTGTTAGGTAATTGGATTTTTCTAGTAGCTTCTCCAAAATCAACGTACAATTAATCGGTAAAACTTTAGCTTAAGAGCATGGAGAAGATAGATGTTTCTAGGACAGTGAGCTCTCTAGCTAGTCTCAAACCACAACATAGATACCACACTTGTTTCCTAATCCGTTGCAATCCATTTTAGTCGAGTGAACATAATATATTTATACGAACAAGGTAGCAGTTGGCGAAAAATTGTTATCGCACTCTGCATAGATATTACATATAAACCCTCGAAAATGCCTACCAACGTCTTGTCAATCTGAGATTACAATTAGGCATGGTAAATATTGGTTCATATGACCTTTTTTTATGAGGAGGTTTATATATAGTAATTTGGTAATAATCAATGCAAACTTATCTATACCACCGAACGGTGCTTCCTATGTGTTTTACCGTCAAGTGCAATGGGCAAGGAGTTGAATACACTGATTTTAGATTCCTAAAATATGATTAATGCACCTGGTTGATTCCGTCGCTTTTCTTTTATAAAAGTCTAAATATTTGATTCAATTCATGAAGGTGGAGATTCTTCGCCATTTCTTGTTCATGTTTACATCATTGATGACTTGTACTCGACAAACACTTGAGGCTAAACAACAAGCATGCTTAGGCAAGAAAGTGTGCAAGTTGCAATATTAATCTAAGACCCAATATATAAACTGCCAAGCTGATGTGATGACCATAGCTCGCACCTCACCAATACTCCTACATCAAAGAGACGAAACAGTCATTTCGCAAAAAAAAAAAAAAAAAAAAAAGAGAGAGAGAGAGAGAGACGAAACAGTACTATACTCCTATGTGCCTCCCCAGGGCCCCACTCTCCTGTGAAGCAAGTGGAGTTTGCTATACTATGCATGATGTGACGTTGCCACCGTTTGGATATAAATAAATTAACAAGATATTATTAGGTGGAACATGGCACAGAAGAAAACAGGGGAACTTGTATGTGGCGTTGTGCCGCCGTTTTGAGAATTATTGAACCATCATCATAGCTTTGTTCGTTTTCCTTTGTAAGTTTGTGATTCTTTTATGAGTAAATTGCATCTAAGGTACAAAAACTATACCTGTGGGTGTAAATTACCCCAACAACTTGTAATCTGCTCAATTGAGTACAAGAACTTGTCATCTCGGTGCATAGATGGTCCGGAAACCAATCTCTTACATGTTTGGTAGTATACGGCAATGGTAGGACTCATATTTTACAGTATCTATACGTGTGGCTGGTGCAGCTAGCAGCTCGGCGTACACGACTCGTGCATATAGCAGCTAACTGAGACATGCACGGCTCGTGCAATAGAACATATATGTATCGCGATCAGTTGGAAACGCATGATGATTTTTCTATCATGTAGTTGGTGAGGCACAAGAACAACACATTTGGATACTGACAACTCGCAGAAAATCAGGACGTGGTGGATCAAACATTGCAAAGTAAGTACATAGCTCAAGATGAGCCACTTGTAGAAGACTTAAATGTTCACTTATGCTTTTCAAATTTGAAGTGTACTTGAATCTTCTTGCAATGAATCGCTCCATAGACAAAAGCTACAATGCATCTTCTCTCTAACTTGCTTCTCCCTCCCTCTCTCTCACTCAAGGTTGTAAAAAATCATTGGAATCTTTGCTAAGAATGCAAAACTGTAGCGCTACGATGTTAAGTCCTTGGGAAGCAAGCTACGACGATGTCATTAGGCTCATCCCCATCGCACGAGCTGGGCACATTCGAGCTGCGGTATGAGTCATGTACATCGGCGTACGAGTTTGATCGTAGCCTACGCTACCAAGCATGTGAGAAATTGTTTTTTGACCGTATATGCACATAGATAACAAGTTCGTGTACCCAATAGAGCATATTACAAGTTGTTGGGGTAATCTGCACCCACAAGTATAGTTTTTGTACCTTTGATGCAATTTACTCTTCTTTTATGGGAGAATTGCTTATTTGGCCCCAAAAGAAACTTCGCTTACTTATTTGGCCCAACTTTTTTTGAACTTGTCTATTTGGCCCTGAAATGAAATTTCCTTACTTATTTGGCCCTCCGTCGGTTTGGAGGAGTTAACGGTGTCAACTGTCATGTAAAAAGACCCTTTTACCCCTGCAGTTAAAAAATAAAAAAAACAGGATCTTTCTTGTTTAATGTCAGGAGTACATATTCATACTTTAGAGTATGTACGCATACGTTTTTTAATGGAGTACATATTCATACTTTGGAGTATATTGTAGTAGTGAGTCGTATAAACTTTTGTGTGAAAAAACAATAAAGTATGGACGCATAGATTAATATGAAAACAAGTATGTTTGTATACTCGTACTTGGAGTATATTAATATATACTCACTGGATCATTTTAGTATATCCATATACTTTGGGAGTATATGGATATATTCAGGGTATTATTCTAGGATATCCACATATTGGGAGTATAAATCCATATACTTGAACCGGCATTTTCTTCAGGACAAAAATATAGGTACAGTATGGTATGTGTGCATATACCCGGTTGTTGCATATACCTAGCAGTAGTAGTATGTACTAATACTTTCTAGTATTTTAGTATGAACAAATACTACTACGTATGAACTGATACTATACACCGGCGAAACTTCCTCAGGTTGCCACGCAGCCAGAGAAGCCTGCTAGGCAATATGCGATTCATGCGTCCAGCCACCGCCGCACACTGCTAGGCAAAATAGATACTTTTTGATCGAGATCGGGATCCATCAAGCCACTGCCGCGCGCCTGCTAGACCGTGAATATGGGGTGAGGGGTAAAATTGACTTTTCGCATGTCATGGACCGGGAAACTAACGGTGAAACCGCACGGAAGCTGACGGAGGGCCAAATAAGTAAGAAAATTTTATTTCAGGGCCAAATAGACAAATTCGAAAAAAGTTGGGCCAAATAAGTAAGCGAAGTTTCTTTTGGGGCCAAATAAGCAATTCTCCCTTCTTTTATATCGAACCAACGTAAGCTTTGTGATTCTCAAATTGTGACCCCCCCGTCTGAAAATGAAATCTTAGTTTGTTCCAAGTCAAATATCTTATTTATTTTTAAAAATTAACCTCTACTGTACTAAGTAGATGTACTATCAAAACATATTTGGTGGTATATTTTAACTAATTTTATTTTGTAGAGATGAGCATGCATTTTTAGACTTGATCAATTTTGATAAGTCTGAATAATCAGAACAAAATTAAAATGACGTACATTCTTTTTGGATATATATAAACTAACGGCGTATTAGTTGGAGAACATGATAGAGAAGAAAACAGGGAACATCTGAAAGCTATGGCTAATTATACTAACTTATGTGGCGTTGCGCCGCCGTATTGCGAATTAATGAACCCTCATAGCATTGTTTGTTTTCCTTTGTAAGTTTGTGATTCTTTTTATCAAAGCAACGTAAGCTTTGTTATTATTAATTAAATTGTTCTCCCTCTGTCCGAAATGCATGTCATTTCTTAGTTTTGTCCGAGATGCATTACCAAAGCATTTTCGGTAGTATATTTAACTAATTCTATGGTGTGAATATGATGATGCGTTTTTTCTATAGGCTTGATCGATTTTGATAATTTCAAATCGGAATAAAAATAAAATGATTTACATTTTGGGCGGATAGAGTATTATAATGAGGAAACTGCTCCGGTACTCCCTTTTCTAAGAATGTCACGCATCTCAAAGCAAACAATTAAAGAAATTAAATCTTTTATTTGATTTGTTGCGTGGGTCACGGACTCACGGTTGGACTTAGCCTGTCATCCAACCTATCCTCGAGCCCAGCCCGTCCTCTGCTGCGTCGGGGCCGTCGTCAGCATTAGCGGCTGGAGGCCTGGAGCTTCAAGGCCAAGATATGGCGCCCCGACGACGGTGAAACCCTCCGGCAGGTGCATCTCTTCCAAGACAGCGAAACCCTCGAGAGCACGGACGTCTGGCATGGCGCGCGGCGCACCACGTGCGTGTCCACGTCCGCGGACATTTCCTCCTCGCGGCGGAGCTCGACGGCGGCGGCAGAGCGACCCAGTCGTAGGAGCGCACTCGCACCAAGCCGTACAACAGCTTGCAGAATGCAATGCAGAGGACCACCATACCCCGCCGGTCGTGCAGCTGCAGCGTCGTTCCGGCCGGGGAGCAGAAGACACCAATCTGCGTGATGAACATGGACAGAGACAGAAGCCAAGGCAACACACGCCGTGACGCCGTGACGCCCTGCTGTCAGAGAAATCGTGGCACTGATCTATGTGCACGATGGTCAATGTTGGGCGGATCGCTGGCTATCTTTGGGCATGGCACGGCGGTCTGGGAGGATGGAAGTATCGTTGTGCCGCTCTGCGACCGGGCGCGGCTAGGCGTTTCCTACGACCGGTGGCCCGGCGTCGTCTTCCTCGATGGCGACGGTAGCATCGCCGAAGCTCGCTCCTTGCTGCAGCACGACGAAAAGGCATGGGGGGAGGACACACCAGCCATTGCTGCTCGTGACGGCGTCTCCGACGTACGGAGTATTAACGAGCCGAACGGACCGGCTGGACTCGGGTATGGGTTGGACAGGCTAAGCCGAACCGTGATTCATGCAAAAATCAATTAGGAAATAATTAATTTCTTTAATTAGGTGCTTTGAGATTCGTGACATTTTTAGAAGAGAGAGTACCGGAGCAGTTCCCTTATAATGAAGCTAGAGAGATGCATCTACATGTCAACATGTACACCTAGAGATGCTTACGTACCTAGAGAAAGTACTATACCTGTATCTACATGTCACAAGATACAGGTAGTACTTTCTCATCATAAAAACTCTGTAGTATTTAATAATTTCCATGTGACCGCCAATGCAAGGCGGTGACTTGATTGCCGAGATCTATTCTCCTTACGTTGTAGGAATAGTATTTAAATGGTTTTTTTGTGAGGAATTCAAATGTTCTAATTTCTACTAGTATATATATTCAAAATATGTCGACATGCATGATAGTTTAAGCTGTTTATATTAACTGCATGCAGGCAGGCTAGTATAAAGCAAACAAACATTTGACTTGTGGCTGGAGGGAGCAACAATTAGCTGCTGGCGAACATGCATGGCACCAAACGAAACAGACTCAGCAAGCACACTTATTCATCATTAAGTAGTGGATATAAGTGTATGTGGCGTAGTGGCGCCGCGCATGGTTACGCGATGCAGATCAACATCAGGCCGGGTTCATTTTCTTAGGGCAGCCGCAACGCGGGCAGCTAGCAGCATACTGCCTCAGCGACACATAGGCAGCGAGTACCGAGTACTATTGATTTTACAAAACTAAAACCACCAAGTACATGCATGCATGTCTTGTCATCCTGGTTCTGAAAAGCTGTTTGCACAGAGAAAAAGACGGAGCATGCAGCAGGCTTTCTTCTTTCTCTGCTGTCCAAGCATCTGCTTTATTTGCCCAACACTTTCTTCGTCGTTCGCTTCAGCCTTTTTGTCAGGTGAGGTCGTGCTTCTTCTGCAGGAGACTACAGAGGTCTGCGAGACCACCACTCTAGTCTACGTGGAGTCTGAGCATCTAGCTGGCGGTTGGGGCAGCACGCCAGCATGTAGCGTTGAAGAAGCCCTTACGTGGCCGGGCCAGCTGGATCACATCAGCTAGGTGCTCCGTACTGGCATGTCAGTGTCAATGTCATTTCCTGGGGGGCCTACCAGACAGCAGCAGCCAATAGGATTCTTTCGTTTGCAGGGAGTACATATCAGGGGCGCAAACTTTGACTTGTAGCTGTAGTACACACACACCAAGGATTCAGATATGGCGAGGTGCAGTGCACCGTGGAAAAGATCAATCTCCTATATTATTCGGCGATAAATTGATGGCTTCCCCGGACATGGTTAAGGTATTTTGCGGCATGCCATTTGGGTGTGTTATTGGTAATCCTAATCCACCTACTTACTTGAAAAACCAGACCACTGATTGCGTACGGGGCGTGCTCATGTGAATCTTTTGGAATCTGTATGTACGTACTGCCATGTGGGTGTTTTATTTGATTCAAATGTATGATGTGGCTCAGTGTCCTGATCAGTGGAAAGGGCTCATCTCATAAGCAGCCGCGAAGGCGCAAGGTCACCTTTTAGGTTGTACCCTACCCGCTGCGTCATTTTCTTTATTGTTGTTTTCTACTTATGTGATATCGTAACTTGAGGTCTTTTGTTTGCCCTATAGAAAAGAGGACTATGCTGCAAACTTCTATTGGCAAGATCAGAAAAGTTGAAGGGGAAACTCTTTGGCTGCCTTATGGTCAGTTGATGACACATTCAAGCTCAAGCTAAAAGAAGATGGTGCGCTGGAGGGGAAGACTGGACTAGGATTCCCTGAAGAGATTCCTGCTGATGACATGAAGATGAAGGCCCTGCACCTGCCGTGGTGGAGAGAGGTGGAGTTGTCCCTGCGCTGAGAAAAAGCTGGTGAGATGAAGATCCATAGATCGTCAGGATGAGGAGGATAGAACTTTTACCTTGTTATGATGCGTTTGATATGCAAACTTCTTAGATTTAAACTGTTGTTTCCCATTCGACTGCTCGGTGCTAGCAGTTTGTAATAAGGTGCCGTGTCTGGAAAGGCAGGCTGGCGGGATAAGCTCAAACAGAACTGATCAAAAAACTGGAGCTGTAAAACGTTGGTCTTGATGAATGAAAAGGCCAGAGCAATGGCTCTCGAATTCAAAAAACTTGAGGTCTTTTGTTAGGATGGTCCCAGCTATGTCCGTTTCTTCCTTCGGTGCTCAATAGAAGCGCATTGTCTGTAAGTTTAAACTCTTCTTCTTATATAATAATAAGTAAATCTTTTGTGCATTGAAAAAAAATGGTATGATGTGGCAGAGAGATGGATTGACAAATATTGGCCGTCTGCCCGTTTCACAAATGTTATAGCTTTGTTTTTTTAAGATAATGATTATAGCTTTGTTTAAGTCCAACATTTATAACTTTGATCATCCTTTGTAAATAAAAACGGTTGGAAGTATGAAAAAGAAACCTGCAGTGTGCTGTGTGAACCCAATTCTAGCCGTGGCAGATATATACTCCAAATGTTACTTTCTCGATTAGATAGCACAAGCCTTTATTGTTTCCTAAACCCAGCAGCAGTGATTTTGATTTGTCACCACACCATCAGCCTAGCTGCTACGGAGACTCGATCATTATTAACATACTCTTGCCGCAAATAAACTGATCTCGCTGGAAGACGTGGCTCCATCTCCACTTAGAATCTCAGACTTAATTACTCTATCGATGTTGTCAGCAATGCTAGTTGCTTGCTGATGGTCCCAGGCAGAGAAAGAGATGCATGGATGGGCTGACACGCGAGGAGAGCTTGCCGAATTCTTCAGTTGGTGGACTTGATTGTATCATGAATCATAATCCACTCTGCGATGGTGGAATCCGTTGTCACCGGCCCCTTCTAATGCTTTGGTTATCAAAAGAACTGCAACTTGACAATTGTATCTCCCTCCATTGGGACTATGGATTATATATGGAGCATCTATGGTAGTTTCTAGCATTGGGAGTGCTCTAAGAACACAGTTCCCTTAAGGGCACATTAAACTTTACCCTATTCCATTGGTCAAATCACTGTGTTAATTAAGTATTTGAATGAATATTTTAATTTGCCTCTACGAGATTCAAAGAAGCACAGTTGCTGGTTTCTGTTATTTGTGCCAATTAACTGATGTGTGTAATAATGAAGCAGCACTGAAGCAATATAGTATATATTCCCTCCGTTCCAAATTTTAAGTCATTCCAAGAATCTTAGAGAGTCAAAAAAATTTAAGTTTGACCAAAATTTTAGAGAAAACTATAATGATTTGTAACATTGAATAGATATACAATTAAAATATAAGTGAAGAAGAATCTGATGGTACTTAATTGGAGTCGTAAATATTATTATTTTATTATATAAATTTCGTCAAAGTGGAAAAAGTTTGACTCTCCAAGATTCTTGAAATGACTTGCAATTTGGAACGGAGGGAGTACTGTATATTGTGACCACAAACCTGTAGCAAAGAGGAACTAGCAACAAACGGGTGCATTCTGGTATTCTTCTCAGGCATATATCTACCACAACCCCCACAAACACTAACAATAAGTTGAGTGCCGCAGATGTTAAAAAAGCACAATAATTGAATGCATTGTAGTAGCCTCTCTGCATCAAGCAAGACCAGTCCACAATTATGTGTAGATTAACCAAATAAAACCGGTATGTCGGTAGACCAATAGCTTGAGCTTGCTCAAGGAAGAAGGGAACCCAGTTTTCCCCCGCACCCAACAGATCGACCATACGCGGGGAACCGCTCAAGTACCCCAGCATTCCCAATATACTCTACGCCAACTGATAGCCGCTAACTGACCTCGCTGGTAGACATGGCTCCATCTCAATTTAGAATCTCATACACTTAATTACTCTTTCAATGCTGTCAGTAATGCTAGTTGCTTGCTTGATGATGGTCCCAGCCAGAGAGAGAGAGAGAGAGAGAGAGAGAGAGAGAAACTATGAGTAAGTTTTCAGTTATTGGTGGACTTGATTGTATCATGAATGATAATCCACTTTGCCATGGTGGAATCCGTTGTCACCAGCCTCTTGTGCTGTTGGTGCTTTGGTTAGCAAAGAAATTAACAATGTTGCAACTTGCAAATTGTCTCACTCCTAGCTATCATATTAATTCACTGCGTGCTGCACGAGGCAGCCTGATTAGCATCTCTCATGGTTTAACTAGCTAATATTGATCCCTAATGCAACTATTTGGTTGGTCAAATCGCTATATGTCCTCTCTTTGTTGAAATAAATTCCGTGAGTAATTAGCGTATGATTATATCCCCTCCTTTGGTAGTCTGCTATAGGAGGTCACTCTCCTTGTGGCAACATGTCATAAACTCTCTTCTGCTTATTCATTTATAGCTGGCCAACCAGATATTTAAAAAAATCACTATATTTTAAGAATTTGAACACTTAATTAATTTGCTTCCACGAGAGTTTCTAGTTTCAATGTTATTTGTGCCAAATGATGTTAGTAATAATACATTCTTTTTTTTTTGAAATGAGTAATATACAATTCTATGACCACAAACCTGCAGCAACGAGAAACAAGAAACAAATGGTGTATCCTGGCATTCTTCTCACGCATGCATCATTCATGTGCACACACACTAACAATATGTGTTGAATGCCATTAATGTTAAAAAAAGCACAATAATTAAATGATGGATTATAGTAGCCTCTCTGCACCAGGCACAAGTACCGCTCCACAAATATAGACTAATAACCAAATTAAACCGGCGCCTACATTCTATCTTGTGTCGGCTGGCCAATAACTGCAGCTTCCATTGCGGCCGAGATAAAACCCAATTTCCCAGATACCCTACGCCACTGCGTTCATGTCTTGGCTCCGATTGGCGATAAAATGCGGCTCCACACCACACTCTAGTTTTACTGGGCAAGTTGGCATAGAGATATCCGTTTCCTCAAACCTCACTGAGCCCGGGTGGTGACTGCTATAAACAAGTTTGGTGCTTTGGTTAGCAAGGGAATTAACAATGTTGCAACTTGCAAATTGTACGTGTCTCACTCCTAGCTATCTGATTAATTCACTGCATGGTGCATGAGGCAGCATGACTAACAATAAGTGTTTTATTTTTTTTGACAAGAGACTAACAATAAGTGTGAGTGCCACGGATGTTAAAACAAGCACAATAATTGATGTATTGTACTAATCTCTTTGCGTCAAGCCGAAGTAGAGGCCCACCATTATAGATTAACCAGATAAAACCACCGTCCCCTACGTATTATCTGGTGTCGGTAAACCAATTGTTGCAGCTTGCATTGCGTCCAGGGTTAGAATATAAACCCAGTTTCCCCGGAAACCAAACCATATACGCGGGGAACCGCTCGAGTCCCCTGTAATTACCAAATACTCTACGCCACTGCGTGCGTGTCTCGACGCCGATTGGCGATGCATTGCGGCTCCCCACCACACTTTTACCGAGCAAGTTGGTACTCCCTTACTCAAAAAATGACGTTTAGGACAACATTTAGCATACCAACAAGTGATTAATTAGGGTAGAGTTTTCCCTGTTTATCCTTATTAAATACGACTTCGCGTGCATCCCATACGATGAAGTTTACTAGATCAACTGGTTACCGCATCGAGGTCTGAGGCCGGCCAGCTGAGTTCGATTCCTGTCGAGCGGCGCCGAGCTGCATCCATGGCGAGGTTAGTTACCGACGAGTGGCGAGCGAGGCAAGCGGTTTAGGGAAGCGTACACAAAAAAGCAAACTGATAGGGCGAGCGGTGCGGCGTAGATGAGAAATCGAGGTGACCCGGCCACGCGCAGCGCACAGTAATTGCGATGCGGAGATCGAACCAGCTGTAATTGCGATGCGGAGATCGAACAGGCAGGGGCAAATAAGTCCAGATTAGCAGCTAAGACTCCATAACGACGTTTTTTTGTATCTTTGGGTATAGGAGCCAGAACGTCATTTTTTTGAGTAACGGAGGGAGTATAAAGATATCTGTTCTCAAACCTAAGTGAGCCCGGCCGGCTGCTATGGTAAACAATTGTTCAGTCCATCTCGCTCCTGTGTACGTGTGACTCGAGAGTCCATCATGAATCGGAGTGCACTTGCTGCGTGGAATCCGGCCCTCGTTGCCGTGGTATCTTGGCGACCAAGGCTGATTAGTTTAGGCAAAAGCGATGGCGATTCGTGATGACGAGAGGGATCGGCCAAGTGGCAAAGAAGATAAAAGAAGTCGGCGAGGCACCGTGGGCGCGCACTTGGCTGCACCAGAAGGTGATCTCGGTGGGTACGCGGCGCCACGATCGCGAGGTGGGTGTCGTTTGTGCAGACAGAAGCGAGAGCAGGTGGGTGGAGGTCAGCTTGCAGATCCATCGTAGAGAACGCACACGACGGCCATCGCGCGCGGCGACGGGCCGCTGCGAGCCTGCGAGTGCGTGCCGGCGGGGTCCACGTACGCCAAAGAGGCAGGGGGCTGCGGCCTCGGTCGCCGCGTATCGCTGTGGTCCAGTCTTTGACGGATTTCGTTGGATGGATCTGGGCGCGGGAGCTGATGATCGATCGGCTCCGGGACGGGATCGCGGCCAGGTGCGTCCAGTCGAGGGGGATGCGAATATGCCATCGGTCGTGAGGCGAACACTCAGGGAGGTTTCTGGGAAGCTGTCCGGCATTTGGTACTGTATTTCGGCTTCGATCGGCCAGTCATTCGATTCGTGCGGGTCTACGGTGCATGGATTCCACCAGCATGTGAATTTGCCAGCGGCACAGCACAGAGCACACTGTTTTTACGTATATTGGTGGGTGCATATTATAGGAGGTTGGAAAGCAAAAGCATAAGAGCAAGAGTCCACGTCTTACAATTTTTTTTTTTCTTCTGGAACGCAAGGACAGAGATCGATCGAATAACCCACCACCCGGTGCATGAATCGCATATCCGTATATGATTTCAGTGGTGGAGCCACCGCCCGGCCAGCCCGTGCAGCAGGCCAGGCTCCTTGCCAACATTCAAAAGGAAATTATCATTTAGAAGCCTATAATTTTCAGCTAAATATTTTTTATACAATGAGAATTGCTCGGGCTCCAAAATCCTTCTGGCTCCACTAATGTATGATTTACAGCTTTACTGGTTTGTGTTAGACGACGAAACCATTTCAACGCGTACGAAGGAGATGCGGTTGATGAAAAACATGTACGCAATGAAAAAAAAACTTATTATTCATCCATCCCATAAAGCAAAACCTTATAGGATTCAGATAAAATTTATCCCACAAAAGGAAGATATTCTTTATATTACCAAATAATTTGTACACATTAAACTTATAATTTGTTCTGATGTTACGTAAATAATCTTGTTCTCCTCCTCTATATAAAACTTGTTTCTAAATTTTAAAGCATATGGATAGAATATTTAGCACATGAATTTGAGCCTTTGTTCTTTAACAACAGTTCTTATTTATGAAAATATAAAAAGTATCAGATTTCAATTTCTCCTTTTGTTTGCAACTGTCGAGGCCCATCTGACTATTGATGTAAAGTGTGAACATGCGTGGGCCTGCGCGCAGAGCGAATTGAGCCCACACCCAAAGCGCGCTGTAAACTGGAGACTGGGGGACATACCTGAGAGGAAAGCACCTGCTAGCCAGTGTATCTGCGTGCGTGTCTGGAGTCTCGAGGCCGATTGGCGTCGTGAATGGCGACAGGCTCCCGACCACATTCGCCTGCTTCAAGGTTTTGTTTTACCGAGCAAGTATGTTGCCATAAACATGTCCGTGCAAATGAAAGCTAACCGGAGCTAGCCGTCTAGCCCGGCCGCTATAAACAAAGCGATGAGTCCCTCACGTCTCTCGGCTCATGTGCGTGTGACGACTCGAGAGTCGATCATATCGGAGTGCACTCGCGGGTGCTGGAATCCATCGCCGTCGAGTATCTTGGCGGCCAAGGCAGATTATATTAGGCACAACACAAAAGCGATGGCGATTCACGACGACGCGCGAGAGGGACCGTCTTGATTAATTGATAAAGAAAAGTCGGCGAGGCACGGTGCGCGCGCACCAAAAGAAAAGCCAAAGGGGATGGGATCCCGGTGGGTGGGTACGCGGCGACACGATCGCGCGCGAGCGTCTTTTGCGCGGCCGCCCGGCGCGGCGATGGGCCGTTGCAACTGCGACGGCGATGGGCCGCTGCAACTGCGAGCCTGCCTGCGGGTGCGTGCGGTGTTGGCAGGGCACGCGAGGCGCGTCGTCAGAGGGGGAGGCGACCGGGGCTGCGGCCTAGCTCGGGCGCGTACTATTCTGGTCCAATCTTTGGTGGATGCCCTAATCTGTGATCTGGGGACTGGGCGTTCATCGGTGAGTTCCGAGCCTCCGAGGTAATTTCTCCATGCACGTGTAGGATTCGGCGGCTCGTGCCCTAGCACCGCCACCGCCGTCCCTCACTCCCCACCGTTCATTAGCGTTGGCCCCTCTCCCTTCACATTTTCTCTAGGATGAATGCACTAGAGTTAATTGTATTTAGTTTTTCCTAGTAGATCGAGTCATTTGGGTTAGTGTCTCTCCATGCCAAATTTCATGGTATTGTCCTCCTCTTCGGTAACGGTAAAGGGGAAGAGTAGAATCGGCTTCTCCATAACGGCCCTGTTGAAAGTAATATCGACAACTTCGATGTCACGGCCTACAAATGCCTGTTTGTCCTGGCGTCTGTAGTGGTGTGGTGGATATATGGCTTTTTTACATAGTGCATCCTCTTTGGCTATATGTTGGGAGAGCCCATCTCTACCATATTTGTGGTCCGCTTCCCATTACACGAACTCCCCTCTACTTACGACAACTGCATCAATACATCTAGTTTGCATAGTGGTAGTCCACCATCGACGCCAATCGATCTTGTGTTTAGGCTTGTCGATGTCTCCCGCCATGACTGTATTGGCTATGCAGGCACTCAAACCCAATATTGACTTCACTATCATCATCAGAGTTAGCGGAGCTATAGAAACAACAAAGAGACATACAACATATAGAAGGATACATCAGACCAAATTCTTCATCAATCACCATGGGGAGCCCCAAACCCTAGTATTGGTTGCAAAAGTGAAAATAGAAGTATGGGATTTTAAAATATACTTGTTTAAACATTGTTGAACCCCTAGGACATGCTTCCCTTCATGTTAGTTACCCTAGATCTAGAATGAAATAACAACAGAAGGGTTCCAACCTAATAAGCACTGAAATTGTGGATGGTGTTGTGAAACAACCCACAACACTCGTGTGAATAGTTAGTAAGCGCATGGTGACACACATACCATCTAGACTAGCCCATTGCATCCCTCCCACCCTCTCTTTCTCTACCTCCTCATTTACCCCCACCACAGAAGCAACGTGAACAACAGAGAAGGGAGGAAGGGAGGGAGGAGAAGAAGAGAAGAAGGAGAAGGGGAAGGAGAGGACATTGCAAAAGTCAGTGTAGCCAAAGTGGCAAATGGTGCCACTAGAACTAAGGACATCCAAGCAACAGAAAAGCGGCGCATAAGCGGTGAGCTTTGAGTCTTAGGGATGTGGAGACAACATAATTTAGTTCTTATATTATATAAACTATAATACATTTTAGTTTTTATAGATACATTGCTTTTAATTTATTATGTATTCATACATAGTTTTATAGATACATTGTTTTATTATGTATCTAAAAGAAAGCTGAATGTTTGTATATTTTTGGAATGACGGAGTATGAAGGATCCGAGGGATGTGAATAATGTAACTATAGAAAAGAAAATTTGGAATACAGACAAACATCTTCTTATATTAAATAATAATGGCTTACTCAAGCTCGCTAGGTTAATTTGATATATATATATATATATATATATATATATCTATCCAAATTCAAAAACAAAATTAAAAACAAGTTTTTTTAGGGAAATCGAAACAAGTCCAAGACGAGCCTAGCCGAACGAATATAATATAAGCACCTCGCGGGCCTCAAGCCTTTTTTTAAATAAACTCAAGCCTTTTTTCTCTTTGTTTTTTTGAGGAACACCTTAAGCCTTTTGCTTTTGAGGGCACACAATACAATGGTCGAGTCTATATCACAAGACTCTATTCATGGAAACTATACTTTCCAACGCCCCCTGTCGCGAGGTCATGACCGCCCAACCACGTGGCTGGCCCCCGGCGGTTGGACGTTGGAGCCCCCGCGACCCACCTCGGAACCTCCTTGGCTAGGGGCGCGGCCGCCAGGCCTCCGCCGTGGTCGCCTGCTGCCGGCTGCGCCAGGCCATCAACGCCCCTAACACCTTGGCTGGTCAAGGACAGGTGACGCCCCTGGCCATCGCGTTGGCTGCCCCTTCCTCACCCTTGTCATTGATGAGCATCAACTGGGTGAGCTCACCTTCGTATCCCCTTTCTGATACATTGTGAATCCTTGTGTTCAGATCTGATCCATTTACAAGTGTATCCTTGTGTTATGCCTACTGTGCTGAGTTGCTTTCCCCTTCGTAAATCGTAATGGATGTCAGTTTATGGATATATGAATGGATTGATGGGTAAATGGATGTCAGTTCATGGATATATGAATGGATCGATGGAGGGTGGTTCTGTTGTTTGGCCCATGGAAATCATAAATGTCAGTTCATGCATATATGATGGTAATTTATTCATAGTAAAATTGGTTTCTGTTATTTATCTTTTTTTTTTTGGGAAAAAAGTCTAATAGTTCTGGTATGCTCACCCTGAAAGCCTGTAAATAAGTAGTAGTCTGGCCCAGCGCTATTTCCTTTGTAACATCTTTGGAGCCGGCTGCAATGTAATTCACTGAATTGCAAATTGTTGGCAAACCAGCACCACGTTGTGATAGTTGTGGTAATCACCTACCATCGATGGTTTCAAAGAAAAAAGAAAGGAAGGGAGTGAGCAGGTCCTTTGTAAACCATGTGAAAAAGCCATGAGAACTATTGAGCAAGTGTGTCCACTTATGAAAAATGATATCTTCTTTCGCTTTGTTTCTTCTAGCAAGTGTCGGGTTATAAGTTAGATGGCTGGAGCAGGCTTTGGTTTTAGATTTATACCTTGTATTAGATTTATTCTTGTGAACTTAAGTAATGATCAGTGCCTATATGAACCTTATGAATATGAACAATAGTATGATATTCGCTATGCCAAAACGGCAAAAAGAAGACACCTAATTCACGGTATATAAGTGAGACTTGTTGTTCTATGCAGGGATGAGCTATTATGCTTTGGTTTTGTCAGTATTAGCTCTTCAAGCGTTTCAATGCTTTGTATGTCAGGTCTTTGTTCTCTTCCCAAAGTGGTATGTTAGTATATTCCTGCAATTTATTGCTATGCAATTCTCTAGAGGGCCAGATCTATTTCATTTTGCATCTATTTTGGGATGAGGATGTGAACAATGTAAATAAAATTATTGGACCAATACTTTTTCGAAAGGTATGTATCTCAATTATTTGTCCACTGATGAATTGATTGTATACTATTAATTAGCAGAGTGAAAATGTTTGCCTATTTGATGCCAATATCCAGTGGTCATCTTTCAGGTACCTTTCGTGACTGCATTATTTGTTTGGAGAGATCACCAACACCAATATAAAGTAGCCCATTAATTGGCAGTAGATTGTGTGAACTATTTTCTAGAAATTCAGAAACCTGTGTGAACTATTTTCTGGAAATTCACTTATTGGCAGTAGATTTTTAAGTTTAACTAACTGCTGTACTTGTGGAGTGTGATGATAATACATACTTGTAGACTCCAGTGTGCCTGATTTAACTTTATTTTGCAACAGATCCAAGGAATGCACCTGCAGGGAGTGATGTTGTCTCAGGAGAAGTGGTCTATAAGCACTTTGTCTTCCGATTTGATTTCAAGGACTAGAAGGTACTTGTTTCAGTATCTTTCAAAGAAACAAGTTGTCTGGTCTAGCAGATGTCATGGACAGTCGGCTGACACAATTGAATTATCATCACACAATAAAATTATGCACACTCATCTTAGATAGTTGATTTCATCGTTTATTGTGGCCATGTTTCATTTTCTCTTAAAAAATTCACTTGCACAGGTTGCAAAACTGTATCAGGTTTACATCAAACCTTTAAATTTGTTTGGTCATTATCTGTGTTTGGTCATTACTTTCGGTTATTTTTCTGCACGAAGACTTGCATGCCCAATTAATGGCTACTGATAACTTTTTATTCTTTTGTTCAAAGAAAACCTGCATTGTAATCTGATATGCTCTGTCTTTCGTTCATTTTCAGCTCATGAATGGGGTTGTTCCAAAGGGGGAAGAGCTTATGCCGCACAGGTCCTGTGAAACTATACCCAACACAGGAGGAAACAATCATACTGAGTCCAAGGCACCTTTGGTCACACCAAACATGTGTTTATCTTCCGATACACGGATTATGTATTTTTTCTTTTAACTTTCAGAGAAGCCTCGAAGTCAAAATCATCAAGTTTAAACGGCAATTTACGGTGGAGTTGTGAAACTGAAAGTGAGATGGTGTTGAGAACATCATGACAGACCTTCCGGTGGTTGCGGAATCCGTGCCGCTCTTATGGGGCGCCGGGGGAGCTTGGTACGGTTGTGCAAGCGGCACACGGCGAGAAGACTCGGTGCGACCCAGTGCAGGTGGGCGTGAAGACCCGGTGTGGGTGGTGCAGGCAGCTCTCGGCGTGGGGTCGAGGGCTGGCACGGTGGCCCAAGTGTCCTCAGTGGTAGATAAAAGAATGCTGAGATATTGTTCATTTTTATTCTTAGTCAGTTATCTTTTGGTTAGTTGATTTGTGTTTCTAAGTGATACCATAGCATTAGTATGAGCAATATTATTTTTCAGACAATATAAATAGTTTATATAATTGTGTGTGACTTGAGCTATTGAAAAATATCATTGTTTGGTTATTTTCATGTGAATCCTAAAATAAAGCCGTTGCGTTAGCACGGGCACTATACTAGTTGGGTGTATGGCTGCAGTCGAAGAAGGACTTGGTCACCAACTGTCAATGACCTGTCAATGACCTGTCAGTCCTATGCTTATCAGACTGAATTTTCATTCTATTCTGAGCTTGTTCCAATCTGCACTTCAGCAGCTGCAAATGTTGTTCCCTGTGTAAGATCAACTTAGAAACCGAAGGTGGACTTCCATCTGATGGCAGTTTGTTCACTCCAAGGTTTGGTTCAGCGCCAGGAAAGGAGAACAACCCAGAGCAGTGTGATATGTAGAGTTATACCAAAGCTGAGCCAAAGAAAGCCACTTTTTCCAATCCTTTGGAGAATCCTGAACTGCACACCTCAGATACATTTCCAAGCATTGATGGATCCTTTCAGTTTGGCCATCTGTCTGAGGATGATAAGCTGTAGAAAGATTGAGCTTGCATCTATACGATTGTAACATATGTTGCTTGAAAGTGCTCAGAAATGTTTTATCCCTGTCAATTAATTACTATTCTCTTGGGCAAACCATGCATCTTCACCACATGCTCCATGAATAAACTAGCCATAGTGGCAACAGTGTAGGGGTGGTTCATTGGGATAGAATGTGCAAACTTAGTGAGCTTGTCTACCACCACAAAAATAACCGTGTAACCCTCAAAACTTGGCAACCCCTCAATGAAGTCCGTGGACAAATCCTGCCATATGCCCAAGGGAATAGGTAAAGGTTGCAGTAGACCAGCTGGATGATCATGCATATGCTTGGCGTGCTGACAAGTATCACACTATTTGACAAAATTATCCACATCTTGTTTAAATCCCTTCCAATAAAACAACTTCTTCAGCCTATGATAGGTAGCATTAACCCCTAAATGACCCCCTATGACAGAAGAGTGAAAAGCTGCAATAAGCTTTGTTTGGAGTGTTGTATTGTTTCCTATCCAAACTACATTGCCCTTTTTTTATCAGTCCTTTCTCCAATGTGTACCCCTGAGGATCAGCACTATGAAGAACCAGTTTGGTCAAGAATTCCTGAGCCTGAGAATCAGTAGCATAGGAATTGAGGACTTCTTGTACCGACTGAGGTTGTAAGTTGTAACTAATAAAAAACATGAAGAGCCATCGAGATGTGGTATCCTTGAAAGAGCATCAATAGCCAGATTTCCCTTTCCTTTTCTATAAACAATCTTGAATTGCATGCCCAAAACCTAGTCATAACTTTCCTTTGCATACTAGAATGCAAATTCTGCTCATTGAGGTAGGACATGGATTTATGGTCGGTTAAGATGACAAACTCTTGTCTGCTGCAAGTAGGATCTCCATTTCTCAATGGCCATGATCGGGGCCAAGAATTCTTTCTCATAAATTGACAACTAATTATGTTGAACACCCAAAGCTTTACTAAGATAGGCAATTGTCATGCCTTGTTGCATCAGTATAGCCCCAACACCTTTAGCACAAGCATCAGTTTTAACCTGAAAAGGTTGACTGAAATCTAGTAGAGGTAAGACAAGTGTAGTAGTCATTGCCACCTTGAGGTTGTCAAAACCTTCCTGAGCTTGGGTTTCCACTGAAATGACTTGAGTTTGAGAACATTGGTTAATGGTTTTGCAATGATCCCATAACTCTCGAAAAATTTCATGTAATACCCTGTGAGTCCAAGAAGCCCCTCAACTCAGTCATGTTTGTTGGAATGAGCCAATTAAGCATATTCTGAGTTTTACTAGGATCCGAGGATACACCTTTGTCTAAAATAATATGGCCTAAGTACTCAAGGCCTTTTGTAGCAATGTACACTTAGTAGCTTTCGGACACTTGTTGAATATGCTCTAGATGTTAGTCCAAATCATTATTATAGATTAGGATATCATCCAAAAAGGCTAACACAAACTTCCTCAAGAATGGTTGCAACATGTGATTCATAATGCATTGAAAAGTAGCTGGTGCATTGGTGAGGCCAAATGGCATTAGCTTGTACTCATAATGTCCCTGATGTGTTTTGAAAGTATCTTTGAACTCATCCTTGGGAAGCATTCTGATTTGATGGTAGCCATATTTCATATCCAACTTGGTAAAGAATTTGGAGCCAGCCAATTCATCTAAGATCTAATCCACTATGGGCATTGGGAATTTATTCTTGATAGTCATAACATTTAACTTCCTGTAATCTACACACATTCTCCGCTGGCCATCCTTATTTTTCACCAACAAGACAGGGGAAGCAAAGGGGCTGCTTGGAGTGATAAGTCCTGCCTCCAATAATTCTTTTACTTGATTTTGAATTTCTATCTTGTGTTGAGGAGAGTAGTGATAGGGTCTAGCATTTACTGGGATAGCATCAGGAAGCAATGGAATGGAATGATCATAGCTTCTATGTGGTGGCAGATGATGTGGATTCTAGAAAATGTCATCATATTGCAACAAGTCTTGGATTACTAGTATAGGCTTGGCTGATGTTCTTACTACATCCTGATCAGCATGCTGTAGAGAATCAATCATAGCATAAGTCCACACATCATTCCCTTTGATGGACTTACACTTGCTCAACACTAATTGCATCAATGGAACAAGTGTCATCTTGTAAGCCTTGGAGTTGCAGTTCCTTGCCTTCATAGAAGAAGGAAATGGTTCTTGTCACCCAATCACAACCCATTGGACTGACTGTTTTCAACTAGCCATATCCAAGAAAGGCATCATATGGCAGAGCATCCAACACTATCATATCAGACTGGAAGGTATGCCCCTGAATATACCAGTTTAAGTCTTTGACCTTATGAGTAAAGTTCATGACTTTGCCATTAGCCAACTGAACTTTACGAGCTTTGATTGGAACCACAAGTAGGTTAGCGAAATGAGTAAAGCGGGCACTAACAAAACTTGTGGCTGCTCCAAAATCAACATTGTCTTGTTTTTGACGGTGGCTTTGAGTCTAATGGAATCGGGTGCAATTGTAGTACCGGCAATTGCATTGAAAGATAACTAACCAAAATTCTCAGTAAGCACGTCATTGATAGCCAGCTCATTGAGTACATCATCTTATAGAGGTCTATCAAGATCATTTACCACCAGAGCATTAACTTGAGGTTTAACTCTTTTTGCACATTGTTCAACATGGCCTGGTCCATATTTCTCATCACAGGAATAGCATAGATTGTTTGCCTTCCTACAATCTCTCAATTGTTTCTCTCCAGAGGTTACCATAATTGGCTTGTGACTTGTTGTCCGGTCTGATTAGAGTCTGCTTGCCTTTAGCCTGATACTTCAACTAATTCCTCTCCACTATTTTTGGTGTATTTTAGCTATGATCATAGCTTGTTCCACAGTGGGGGTCGTGGGGTTCAACCATAGCCCTTATATCATCTCTTAGTCCCCCGATACGGTGAGTAGCAAAGAAGAAATCATCATGAGGAGCCCCACTCATACAAACATCATATTGGAGTGACTTGAACTTAGTGGTATATTCCTCCACAAATTTAGTTTGTTTGAGGTCTAGCAGATCATTCAAATATTGCATGTAATCATTAGAGCCAAACTGATCCAGAATTGCCTTTTTGAATTGGATCCAAATAATATTTGGGTTACTCAGTTTGAAAGTTTGCCACCACTTTGCTGCATTATCCTACAGATGCATTGGGGCAGCTTCCATCCAGAAGTTCTCTGGAATTTTGTACATCTTGAAGTAATTTGAACACTTATCTAGCCACACCATTGGTTGATTGCCATCAAAGGTTGGGAACAACAACTTAGGAAAAATGTGATGAGGAAGAGTATAATTTCTTTCCTGATGATGGTTGTTCTTGTGGCGATGAGAAGGTTCAAGCCTTGTCGTATTCTGTGATGGTGCAAACACATTCTCCATCTCAGGTTCACTTTCAGGGTGAAGTGATTCATTAGTTACAGAATCATGATCCCCATCGTACTGATGCAGTGTAAGACGAGCAATAGCTTCTCCATTGGACAACACTGACTTGGATAGCTGGTACTGGTTAGTAGTGCAGAGGTCCACTTTCTGAGTGGTGGTCTGCAACTGCTCCTTGAGTTCCTGCTGAATTTACCCATATCATTAATTCTCTAGGACATGAGAGTCAAGGTCTTGAGCATTTCACCCCACTGAGCTTCAGCCGATTCAATAGTCGCGCCATGTGATCGGAATAAACTACGGCGGGGAGATGGCTGTGGATCCTTACGTGGAGCCCTTTTGACAAATTTAGAAACAACCCACTCATAGGTGATGCAACAGGTTCAGCAGAGCCTCCCCTATTAGTGTGCAACACCCAATCAACTCAACCCTTGGGACTAGGGTACGATCGTGGAATTTGACATAGAAACAATTGCTTCAAAACCCAAATCATGGATAGTCCCCTGCCAACGCCACCACACTACAATTGATCATGATTTCTGAAATTTTTCACAAAGACACGCGCTCCACATCCCTGATCACTACGTGATGCAGGCCAATGAAATTCAGATGCGAGCAAAAGATGGAAGAGCTCACAATGGGTTTCCGCTGCCAACCTTAACCGGGTTGATGCCAAACCCCGATCGAGCTTGATGTCGGGGGCGGCAACACTGGTGGAGGTTGACATGCCACTGCAGATCGCCTTCCGCCGCACGAGCCATGGCTGGTTGGTGTAGATGAGAAATCCACCGCAAAAACTTCGAGTGAAGCAGGTGAATCCCGATCGCGGATATGGAGAAGGGCTCGCTCATGCGCCATCGTGGATGGAGAAGGGCTCGCTCATGCGCTGAAGCTAGAATGAGGACTCAATCCACCGCCATCGGAGCTCGCCGTTGTCAGAGGAAACTCCAAATCAGCAGGGCGGGTGGGACAAGGGCGGCCGAGGATAGTAGGAGCTTAATACCACTTTAATACCCATTGACGCTTGCGATCGCCGGGACGTGAGCAGATCACGAGATGGATATCAGCACCGATGAACAGTCGCCTCGTAGGTGTGTGCTAATTTCTATTACCAAGTTGTCTGTTTCATCCAGGAAGGATCGACCTTATAAGGCACGTCCCTAAACTGATGGCCCCACATGTCATAGTCTGTACATAAAATCAACTAACTCGATTACACTATTACGCCTTGTCAAATGAAACATGTCATCTTCTACTTCAGGCCTGCAATTGCCTGGACCGTGGTCGAAGTACTGGGTTGGGACATGACATCCCGTCTCCTCTACGCTCGACTCGTCCACCACTGCCTGCTCGATCCACCGCCTCCCGCTCTCGTCATCCGCCGCCATTTCATGGTACGCACTCCTTTACGCTGCCTCCCGTTCGGTCGGTACCTACACCTTCAATCCGCCTTCTTGCTCACGTCGTCTGATCGGAGCGGGTCACACTCGCCTTATCCGGTGCCTATCGTTACCAACATCACATGGATCATATCTTCCGGCTAGCGATTTCATCTCCGGAGAACGGGCGGATCGCGAGAGACCTTCTCCATGCTGCTTTGGGTTCTAGTGTGGATGGGGTCATTGATGCCAAGAGGAGACTTGGGGTACCTCGAGAGGTATTGTTAGGAATTGCACGGATCGTAAGTAACCCTTTCAATGAGAGGAGGGGTCGCTTGCATTTAGCTGCATTGACCGGAGATGTGGATACATACTTTCTTCTAACTCACCCCGACTCAGATGTTCTTGTGAATGAAATTATTGATGGTAATAACGTGAATGAAGTTATTGAGAAGAAACATCACTGAGGCGTTAAAACAGGAAACACTAATTTATTCAGACTTCTCCTAGGTCGACCTAGAGTAGTAAAGTTTCTTTTTTTTCTAGATATAATTTTATATATCTTTTCATCGTGCATATGCTATTTATTTTGTACTATCTTTTTTACTCTTTATTATTTCCATGCCCGTCTATTTGGGTGACAAACACACGTGGGAGAGATTGAGAAGATAACGTTATTTGAAAGCGCGTGATTTACGCAGATTTGACTACTAGAAGTTCTAAAAGATTGGGAGTGTGGATCAACAATTATTGGATAGGGTGTTTTCTCATCTTGCTAAAACCATTGTAGTAGGAAGGAATTTGGAGAACAAGGAGGAATGCGCTTGCCTCTTTGGCCTCTGGCTTCTATTTATAAGGAAGTTAGGAGGCAATATTCCTTGCTATCCTCTTTTGTTTGTGAATTGTATGGAAGTCCTCAGACCTATTAGGCATTGTGCCTTTTTACATGGAAGGGGGTAGGCGAAACCGCTCCTATCCCCAATAATAGGGCAGTCAAAGGTTGGGTGGGGTAAAGTGGAAAGGATAGTACAAGGGAAGGACATGTTATGATCATGGTTAGTGAAAGCAAAGTCTAGGCATGCTAGGATGGGATTTGGTTGTTGTTTCGTTCAATTCTAGGATATTTCGACCAAGCTTACTTCCTCCGAGATCTAAGTCATGTATTGTGTCATTGAAGGCGTTATGGCAAGGGAGAGGTTTAAGGATTGGCTACTTATTTCAATAGCTTTCCTAAGATTCAAATCACCAAGGATAAGCCCAACCCATCAACCAAAGGCTTTAGCGATGAGATTAGCAACAAACGATGAGAGTCTTAATGGTCTAAAGGGGAAAAGCATTTGTTATGGTAAGAAAGTGTTCCAAGATATAGGACATAAGGGCCACCATTAGAATATAGCTATATATGTTTGAGAATATTGTTCAAGTTGAACATTTTTTTCCATATTGCAACAATACTGCCATAACAACATAATTAAAATTTGAAGCAAGATTAGGTGGTAGAAAAGTTTTAACTTTCAAGGGGTGGATATCTTTAAGCTTAGTAGATTCAAGTAAGTACACGACCGAAGGAGCATATGATATAAAAGTGTCACAAACGATAGAGAAGCCTCGAATATTCCAAGATAACACGGAAAAATTCTTGAGTTGCTAAACATTTAGTAATAAGGGACACCCGGGGCTTCAACACCAAGCAAGCCCCGACAACTAATAACTGAACCGTGAACAACTAGGACCATGAACTGATTGACAATGACTATAACAACCAAGGACCTACACTCAACATGTCCCATCGAAAGGTCCAGGGAAGAGTAACACACTACAGAGGGCATACATAACGAAACAAAAGCCTAGATATATACAAACACATTTTCGAGATAGAACAAACACCATCCTCGTCCAGCCCGGCAAAACAATGGCCTCCCATCATTCATCCACATCGATCATCGCAGCAATGGAGCACGAAGAACGACATCTCATCCCTACTACCGATACAACCTTGCGGAGATTAGACACTCCGACCGATAGCTTGCTATGTGAGAGAATGTTATGCTTGTTGATTCGCTTCTTTAGGCTAGCTGAGCACCCCGAAAGAGAATTAAGGAGCGCCTTGAGGCGCATCACCAGTTTTGATTGAAAAAGTGTCAAATTTAGAACAAAGTGATTCTATAGATTAAGTGGTTCAGACCATAGTTCTAGGTTGCTTTATCTCTTAGAGACTAATTCTTCTGTAGCACATGTATCTTTGCCTGAAAAAGCTCCAATAGGTAAAAACATTGTTTTTGTTTCTTCTACTAGAGGGAGCATCATGTACTATTGTTGTGAGTAGTTAGCAATTCTTAATCACCAAAGGTAGACCTTTTTTGAGATGAGGTAAAACACAACTGGCTAATGTGGCCCATTCAAACCATGTCATGCTTGTTTGGCAAATGGCTAGGTTAGTGGCAAGCTTTGTTAGCTATTGAGTTGGAACATGCTACTATTTTGCCTACTAAAAGGGCAAAACCAGGGTAGTAAAGGTTATGGAGATTTACCTAGCTTTTGCTTCAGTAATGGATTCTTGCCACTAAAAGCCATCCATCAATTCATATATCCAATGAGTAATAGAATTTTGTTGCTGGTGGGAGATTACGTACCTATTTTGGTGTAGAAAGTTTATAGTCTAAGATCCAATTGTAGTTCAGGCTAAAGTATGGAATATTTCTAGACTTAGATATTTTCTATGGCAATTATCTAGGAAATGAATAAGAATGAGGGGGATTCTAAAAGTACAAAAAAGTGTACAAGGTTGGCACAAAAAAATTATGAAACCTATAAATAAACACCTAGAGATTCATGTGGTCACCTGTACTTACCAAGTCATAATGAGTTCGTTAAGTAAGAAATAGAATGTCCCAAAATGTTTAGCATGATAGCATTTCAAGGTCTAGTATCATGAAAGGCCGTGTCCGATAATTGCTTGATCTAGACTTGTATTTACGTGTCGGCGACTATGTCATGCACCTACTAACTATTATGTGCACTTGAACTAAATCATGCACTTGTTAGTTTGGTCATGCACATGTTTACTATTATGTGCAACATGAACACGGCCTTTCCTCGACACGCTGGAGATGAGGAAAGGCCGTGTCCTGATACTGATAGCTGCAACACCTGAGGTAATGCCTCTAGCTTCTAGGCGCATATGGACGTGGACGCCTCTAGCACCGTCGCAAAGGCAGCCTTAGCCTCATGCTGTCGTCACAGCACCTGAACATAATATCATCGTGTTAGTGGCTGGTTGATACTTGATAGTGCAGAAGACAAGATTTCCCATATAGAGTTACTATTTGATTTCGATACATCTATCTTGGCCCAAACATGATCTCTGCACGAGTAGGGCCCACTGACGAATGAAACAAACACGCGTCTCTGCACGAATACTGGCTCTGGCCGCCCTGACGGGCCACAAGGTCCAGGCAACCAAACAAGTACAGAGCCTTAGAGAACGACTACACCACCACATAGCCACAGCGGTACATCAACGTGCTGGTATGGTTTGGTCGACAGTTGCTAATTGCTGCGTGATCCCACTTGCCTGAAACCTTGGATACAAGAATTGCTTCAGGGAACAAGCCACTAGGGAGCACTTATCCTCTTGACATTCCAAATGATTCTAAAACAGTTTATCAACGGAACGGAGGATAACATAATATTAAAAGGTCTCCTGTGGGCATTCCGAAGATAGTTATTAAGAGTAGCATGCTACAAATAGCTCAGCCTCTCGACTCAAATGGTTTCTCAGTTCCACTCAAATATGCTTTCTTGTCTTAACACGAACAAGCTAAGTTTCTGGGTAGATAACATAATTATTAAAAGAGCTATGCTTGCAAAATATATACAGACACAAGGAAGTGCAACGGACTGATGTCTCACTCCAGCACTTTTCATTTAGTTGCCCACGGAGGGAGCGTGCATAGTTTCTTCATGACACCTGGCTTCTCAAGGCCCTAAGGACAATAAATACACAAGCAGGAACTAGAATCAATCCAGAAATGAAAATATCTTAGTACAAATGCTACCATATGACACATGTGACATTACCTTGAACATCTGCCTTAGATCAGCTTCCCTAGCTTTCACCTGTAAAAGTGGGAGAGAACACATGTTATTGAAACTGAAGCAACAAAAATGTTGAAAGACTGAAAGCCTTCCCAGGAAATAAATGATCATACATATTTATCATCATTCTCCTCGACCTCATAGTCCTTCCACTTTGCAAGGTATCCATATGGCAAACCCACTTTCAAGCGACCAGCAGGGTATTCAGAACTGCTAGGGTGCTTCATACCAACATCTTCCTTTCTGGTGCAACTATAGCACTGACCTATTAACAAAAAAATCGAGAGTTAACTGCAAAGGAACCAACCAAGCACAAAGACACAATAGTGTTAAAGGTAATAAAAAGTCACTATGCAATAATTGTTGTGCATTAACCAGTTTGACATTATAGATAATATAAAAGCTTCAGGGCATTAAAGATCATATGCTACAGCCAGAGATACATTACAATTACAGGCAGATAAGTTGAAGTTAGTGTGACCATATGCTACAGCCAGACATTACAATTAGGATTAATGAAGCCGGCTGCCCATCAATAAGCTAGTGACGGAGAAGTATCAAGAAATGCACGAAGAAGTATCTTTTTTATGAGAAACGATGGATACATGGATTTATTCTTAATTAAGGTAATCATATTAGTTCTATCTTTGTGTAGATTGTCCATCAATAATGACCAAACATGATAAATTAGTGTCTATACACATTATAATTATAAGTTTTTATGGTCTAGAGGGGCCGTTGTGACAAGTCCGCCGGAGGGCCCTCAAAATCCTAGGGCCGGCACTGATTAAGATAAAGAGCATTTAATACCATTGTCGTTGAGATTAACTTTGCAGAAACAGTTATCCCGCAGTTCTCTAAGCATTCCTTGTGGCATACATTCCACTTCCACGAAGAAGAGATTGTCCATGGCATTTGGACCAGCCCCTTTAATCTTTGTAGTAAAATTGAGATGATAATACCATTTCTGGTTCTCAAACATTGATTTGTAGTGTAAGACGTCTTTGAGTTCGTGTGCAAGACCCTGAGATAAGAAGCATGGGTCAGATCAGCAATTGTTACATTAACAAGGCCATAAGACAAAGTGCAACAATGGTAATAAGACACACAATGAGGGCAGAAGGGAAAGCAAACCACGGATAGATTATGATCCTCATTACGCTTGTCCACTAAAGCTTGAACAATTTGACACATTGCAGATTTCTCAGTTATATATGATATTGTACGCCTCTTGATTGTGCCATCAGGCCAGTAAAGACGCCGTCTTATAGCCTTATCTTGCTCCACACACCTAATTTAGATGAGAACATTTTATCACATCAGCAGATTGCACATTCTCAGAAGTGGAGAACACAAAGCACTACCAGTACTCCCTCCTGGATCCAAAAATAAGCAATTCTAGGCTTCTAGCTTTGTCCCAAGTCAAACTCTTAAGTTTGACCAAGTTTATAGAGAACAGTAGAATATATTTCATGATTAATCCAATAGTGCTTACTTGGTGTCACATCGGTAGTTTTCTATATAAAATGGTCCGACTCAAAATGGTTTAACTTAGGACAAAGCTAGAATTGCATTCTTTTGGAGACACAGGGAGTACTAGTTTCACTAGTTTGCAAAGAAGGTTGGTGACTAGGATCTACCTCACATTATCTCATTGTAGTAATAACAACAGCGACAGCAAAATGATACAATATTGTTCATATGCAGACATGCCTACCAATTCTCAAGTGCATTATACCTTCTTTTAAGGAAACAATGTATCCCACTGCAATTAATAACTCCCCGCACTGTAGCCATCAGATTAGATTTCTATGGTCTTGATTAGAGTTTGCATAGTTTACACAGAATGTTGGTTTGCATAGCATACGTTCCCTTTTCAGATGGCCCAACTAATTGTGCTTACTATTTTGATCAGTTAACAGACATATTGTTTGCCTATAACCACTTTGTTTAGTACATGAGGAAACATTGTTGTACGGTACCACCGTTTCTTTAGCTGGCTGAAGGTTAACTAATTGTACAGGTTACAATTCAGATAATAAAAATCAACATTCAAACAAAGTAGTAGTAATCTTTTGCACTATTTCAACGGTTGTCAAATAAAGTTACAAAATGCTCTCATTAACTTTAGATGGCCCCAAAAGAGGACTTCAAGTTAGTTTGGTCATAGTTTTTAAACTGTGATTATCTTTGGTGACCTACGCCATTGAAGAATGTGGCTACATAGCTTTTTTAAAAGGAATATAATCAACTGCAAGCAAGCATGCATAATAGGAGAAAATCCAAATATGTAACACAGGTTTGACAACTTACATCTTTGGATCCCAGAGGTCGTCAAGATACCGATCAATGGCCTCGTATGTTTCCTGTAAGCTCTGAAATGGCCCACCCACATCAGGATATGTATGGTACCATCCACAAAGATCGAGCCTGATACAATATCGGCGTCCCCATTTATGCCACAGTCCGTCCCATACGCATGACACAGGAGTTGAGGACTGGCAGCGTCCTGATAGTTCCGACACCTGTGCAGATGCAGGCTTAGCTTCCTGCTCCTTGTTCTCCTGGCACCTGAGCATATATTATCAGTGTTCTTGGCAAGTTGATACTTGACGGTACAAAAGAAAAAGGCTAATGCAGGCCAGAAATCCGACTGAAACATAGGATAGGAATCTATCAAAACGACGAGGCAACACTCCCACCCCAAGGATCCATCCAATCTAAGTAACCAATGAACAAGAGGAATTATTCGATTTCGATACATACGACGAGTGGAAGCGTTCTTCAGAATCTTCACCGGACTCGTGACTGCAGCGGCGGCGGCACCCTGAGCGATGGGGAGGCATGGGCGTGGTGGGCACTGGGCAGCGAGGAGGGGGCGTTTGGCGATTTCTTGGGGACGTACGGGGACGCCGGGAGCCCGGGACGGATCGGGAGAGGCGACCACCGGACGGGAGTCTCGTGCTGGGCCTCGGATGCGATGGAATAAGAAGTGAAGGTTGAGGAGAAAAAAAATTAGTTGGACTTCATTGCAAATATATGGCAGTCGGAGATATGTCATTACTACTCGGTTATTTAGAGTTTAGACCGTGTCATATATAATTTGGTCTCTATTTAAGATTTGCTGACGACGTTAGAAGCATATTTAGCCCCTGCATAGCTACAACAGTTCGGTATAGATCAAGTAAGATTCATCTCCTCTCCACGCACATGGCCACCTCTCCCGGCATGGCAGCACACGCCCTGCACAGAGCTTGTCAGCTTGTGGTCAGTGCTCCGTCCGTCAAATGATAGGTGTATTTGACCATAAGAGAAGATATACAAAATAGATTTTGACCCACAATTTATCTTATAGTATATAGCGAATTGCTAAATAATCATCTTAGAGCCACTTTGAAGACAAATCTATTAATGTAAGTTTTATGCTCTAAATTTTCACTTAATTTGACTAACTGTTGGTCAAACTTTGTAAAGTTTGATTTTTTTTTCTCTAGTCTAATAAGCCTACCATTTTAGGACGGAGGGACCAGTAGTGAAGGGAGAGAAAACAACAATGGCATTTTGGTCCATACAAGAATATAACGAAATGTGTGTGGGCCCAATATTGTCAGCGATGTAGAAAATGACTTGGCAAGCAGAGGAAAAATTGTAATGGTATGGCTCTAAATGAACGAATGGTGCTGGTACTTGTTGGAAAGTGATAATGACACATCAATTAAATTAACCCTACAAATAATTGTACTGGTACCAGACTACAGATTATTGCCTTGGTAATTAAACATGAAAGCATTCATCTTTCCTGAAAGATTTACTGAATGAAAAGTTGAAAAACGTATTTGTTATCGTCTATTGCCACTGGAACATGAACTTGTAGGATGCTTAGCATTTGTTTATATATTCTTGGCTGCAGTTTTCTTCCCTAGGGTCACTTGATGAGAAAATGGATGAGTGAATTTGAAAGTTCACTCGCTGTCACCAGGTAAATCGGAAAAATGGATCACAGGTCGGCATCGGGAAACTGCAGATTGTTTGGCCGACCATATGGAGGATGTCAATAGAGGTTGAAACTTTTTCTCTTTTTTTTCTATTTTTTACTTTCTTTCTTTTCTTTTTTTTCTTTTTTTAATTCAGTTATTCGTGAGACTCTTAGTGTGCTTGTGTAATCGACGTTTCATGTGTCGGAAGTTTGTAATAATTGACTGATTCTATCTTCGGATCGATGAAGCCGGATATTTGTTATATCCTTTATCTAAAAAAATGCATTCTTGGTCCGTGAATGTCGGGTACCTAGATTAGGGGGTCCTAAATCAGGTAGATTAGAGAAAAATAATCCAGCCCATTTCACCTCTAACTCTCCCAAGAATTAACCGAGGAAATCTCAATCCTACTCCTGTTGGGCCAGCGTACGAATTAGGCCCACAAGGCCCACAAAGCCCACAAGGCCACAAAGCCCACTTGCTCGAGCAGCAGCCACCTGCCCGCTCGAGGAAGAAGTACGGAAACCGCTCGAGCGAGCGACCGCTCGAGACGGTAGCGGAAACTACTCAAGCGAACGACCGCTCGAGACAGTGGCGGAAAGCGCTCGAGCGAGCGACCGCTCGAGTATGCCTGCAACAATTGCCAACCATGGTACGCACATGGCTACAGGGCTCAAACAGCGTCGTAGTACGCCTGCCCCGCCTAACTCCATGGCTACAGGGCCCGCAATAGTAGATCGTACGCCGGTCACTTCCACCATCACGCTGCCCATCCCCTGGATTCGAGGATGGCAGGCGCCACTATTGCACCATACCTGGCACTATGCCATGTGCGGCACCCTCTCGGAACGCAATTGTCAACTCTCCGTACCATCTAACCCGGCTTGCTCGGTCCGTCGCTCGGGTCATCTCCCTCTCGAAGCGGTAATCAGCCGCTCGAGGGACGATGACGGACGCAAACTGAGCATGGGGCGCGCAGTGCCCTGTCTTTCCCACCTCGACGGCCATACGGCGGGGTTCCCGGGCGCACGTGCACGGCTACGCCGGCACCATACCTCGACTACGTCAGCCCACGACCGAGAAGGACGAGCAGGCCATCATTGACCATACCGCTACAGGCTCGAGCCGGACCACAGAGAGCGTCTACAGTCTCGACGACTTGACATAGCACCCGTACCTCGGCGTCATATCCACGACGGCCCTAACCACTTTGTGTAACCTTGAGCCTCCCCTTGGCCTATAAAAGGGGACGCCAGGGCCTTGTATGGGGCACGTTTTACGCCTTCACTCACACTCACTCACTAAGTCTCAGGACTACCTTGTACTCACCCCTGTACAAGCACCCCGGTGCAAGATAATACAAATCTCTCCCCACTGCTGGACGTAGGGCATTATTTGCCTGAACCAGGATAAACGCTTGTGTCCATCTTGCATCACCATCCGGATTAGGGAGCACGCATAGAAATTTACTCGTTGGTGTTATACCCCCTGGGGTACGAAACACCGACAGTTGGCGCGCCAGGTAGGGGTGTCGCGTGTTTTTCGCTCGATTCCCGCCATTTTCCGGATGGCATCACCCGCTTCCTCGTTTCCGTTCGCCATGGTGACCTGGTTTGGGAGTCTAGAGTTCGTGTCACTCGGCCCAGGCCACGACATGGCTCTACTCTCGATCGGTGAACCAGGAGGGGGACGCTCGTCACCCCCACGCGCTGGTGGGGCCGCGCGCCGACCGCGCCACCACGGCTCGCCACCACGTCGCCGACGCCACCAGCATCGGCATCACCACCAGCAGGCACAGGGCCTTGAGCACCCTGCTCGTGTGCCCTCCCGGCCAGACGCCACGATGCACCCGGCCCGGGGTGCCAAGTGTGCGGCGGGAGGTGGCACATGGACGGGGAGTCCTTGACGTGGACCACGGCTTCACGTTCGCCACGCGCTCGCCGAGAGAGCCCGGCGTGGCGCCTCGGCGCGCGCACGGCCGGCGTCGCCCAACTGTTGCCACACGGGCTATACCGAGCTCGGCACAGGCTCTCGTTTGGGCTCACCAACGCCGCCACCACGTATGCCAATGAGATCCGGTCAGTCATGGGACCGCGGGAGGAGAGCCCCGGCCACCTCCTGCGTGCCACTATGAACTTGGAGATCGTGTGGCCGACGTCGGTGGACCGCGGATTTGACAGAGCACCGGGCTCACAACGCCGCAACACGGTCGGGAATATGCGCCGCTGGATCGAGGAGGAGAGCACGGGGAGGCCCTGGACGCCGTCCAGCGCAAGCCCCGACTCCGATGACTCGGACTCTGGATGCTATGACCCGGCTCGCGAGTGTTTTCATCTCAACGACGACGTCCCGTCGGATGAGGAGACCAGAGATGCCGCCGCCGTGGCCGTCCCTACAGCCAACCGAGCCGACGTGCCCCGCGGTTGGGACGTCGGCGGGCTGGAGCTCTGCGGGTGATCGAGCCGCGTGGGCCGCCACCACAAGCCCAAGATAATCGACGGCCGAAGACGACGCTCTAGCAGCTCAATGGGCCCGGCTCGGGAAATCGAGGCCAAGATGAATGAGGAACGCGCAAATCTGGAGCTTACTCAAGCGCGCGCTTGAGCTAGCGGCTCCATCCGCCCCCTCCTCGAGTTCTTGGCGCTCGGGGGAAGGCACGAGACGTCTTCAACCGCATCGTCAACGACGGGCGGCCAGAAGCGCCACCCGAGCCAGCCCACTTCCCTCGAGCAAGTCGGGAATGTCTTGCGGCGGCTATCTTCTGCGGGACATGCCGGCGCCCTCGAATCCACATGCATTGCGGATACGAGATGAGATCCGAGGGCTCCTCCAAGTCGCGGCCGTCCGGCGGGCCGAAAGCTCGGCCTCGAGACAGGCGTGAGGCAGCCCCGAACAACCACGGCACGAGCGGGAGGGTTCCGTCCACCAGGAGGCACCCCCTCGAGATGGTAGAGCCCCTGCTCGAGAACGCATCCTCGACAACCGCGCGCCTCAAGATGCGCGTCATGACATCAACGACAACCGACGACGCAAGGCCGCGGGTGCCGAGGACCGTGGCTACAAGGCCCATCGAGGGGGGCGCTACGACAGCAACGAGGACCGGCAGGCTCCCGAGCCGCCGGGCCCTCGAGTCTTCGGTCGAGCCATACGCAACACGCCGTTGCCAAACCCGTTCGACCCCCACGGCGTGGTCAAGTACAACGGGAGACCAAGCGGAGCTACGGGCTGGCCGACTTCCGGGGCTGCCCGGTCGGGAGGGGCTCGAGAGGATAAGGCGATCATACGCCGGCTCCCTCTATTCTCTCTCGACACCGCTCGACGGTGGCTCGAGGAGCTTCCCCCAAACGGATCTACGACCGGGCCGACTGGTCCCGGGTTTCGAGGGGAACTTCAAGGGCACCTACATCCGACCCCGGCAACTCGTGGGATCTCCGTAGCGCAAGCAAAATACCACGGAATCTCTCCGGGACTTTGCTCGACGTTTCTCAAAGCTGCGCACCGAGCTACCACACATTCCAGATCACGACGTCATCCTGGCGTTCGTTTCGGGCACCACTTGCAAAGAGCTCGTGCGGGAGCTCGGGCGCAATCGCCCAAAGACGGTGAACGAGCTCATGGACGTCGTCGCCGACTATGCTGCCGGCGACGAGGCCGTGGGAGCCTTCTTTGGCGGAACTAGGAACAGGCCCGCGCCGCCCCCAGGGGACGGTGAGGGCCCGAGCAAGGACAAGAAGAAGAATCAGAAGAAGAAGAAAGGCAACCAGCAAGGCAAGCGCGCGGTCGTGGAAGACGAGGTGGCCGCGGCCGAGCGCAAGAAGCCTAGACCCCCCCCGGATGGGGCGTCTTCGACAAGATCTTGAAGCGCCCCGCCCATACCACAAGGAACCGGTCAAGCATAACCTCGAGGACCGTCGTATGCTTCGAGGTTACTTCAAGAAATTTGGCCTTGACAAGGACGATGGCAAGAAGGATAAGGGTGGCGAGGACCGTGCCAACGACAATGACGACGATGGGTATCCGCCCATCACCGAGTGCTACATGATCTACGGCGGCCCAACCACCCAGATGACATGCCGAGAGCGGAAGGCCGAGCGCAGGGAGGTTTTCGCCACGAAACCCGCCACGCCTCAATTCCTCGGCGGTCGGATGCTCCCATCACGTTCGACCGTGATGATCATCCGAGCACGTCACCAATCCCGGCTCATACCCTCTCGTCGTCGCCCGATCATCCTCAACGCCCGCTTCACCAAAGTTCTCATGGATGGAGCGGCGGCCTCAACATCATTTACATGGAGACCCTCACGCTGCTCGGCCTCACAAGAGCTCACCTCCGGCCAGCGCGGGGGCTTCCACGGAGTGGTCCACGGCAAGAAAGCACTTACGATCGGCCGCATCGACCTCCCCGTCGTCTTTGGGACACGCTCGAACTTCCGTCGAGAGGTCCTAACTTTCGACGTGCCCGGTTTCGAGGGACCTACCACGCCATCTTGGGCGGGCCGTGCTACACAAAATTCATGGCGATCCCCGGCTATGCCTACCTCAAGCTCAAGATGCCGGGACCAAAAGGAGTCATCACCATCGACTCCACGTACGAGCACGCCTACCACCTGCGATGTGGAGTGCGTCGAGTACGGGGAATCACCGACAAACGTGATGGGAACATCGAAGACCTAGCCATGATGCTCGATCACATGGCGGGCGAGGCCTCTGCTCCAACACCCAAGCGACAGGCCGGCAACTTCGAGCCCGGCGAAGACACCAAGAAGATCCCGCTCGATCCGAGCTCCTCGGGGAGAAGACGGCGGTCATCGGCGCCTCCCTCGATAGCAAAAATAGGAAGCGGTGCTCGTCGACTTTCTCCGCGCAAACGCCGACATGTTTGCGTGGAGTCCCTCGGACATGCCGGCATACCGAGGGATGTCGCCGAGCACGCCTTGGAGATCCGTCCGGTTCGAGACTGTCAAGCAACGCTGCGCCGCTTCGACGAGGAGAAGCGCGGGATCATCCGCGAGGAGGTCGAGAAGCTCGAGAAGGCCGGATTCATCAAGGAGGTACATCATCCCGAGTGGTTAGCTAATCTGTATTAGTAGAGAAAAAGAATGGAAAAATGAGGATGTGCATAGACTACACTAGTTTAAATAAGGCATGTCCCAAAGTTCCATTTCCTTTGCCTCGAATAGATCAAATTGTCGATTCCACTGCGGGTTGCGAAGTACTTTCCTTTCTCGACGCCTACTCTGGCTACCACCAAATCAAAATGAAGGAGTCCGACCAGCTCGCAACTTCATTCATCACCCCCATGGGCATGTATTGCTATGTCACAATGCCTTTCGGCCTTGAAACGCCGGGGCAACATATCGGCCATTTGCATGCTCCATGTCTTCGAGAAACACATAGGAGAAACCGTCGAGGCCTACGTCGATGACATCGTTGTCAAGACTCAAAAAGTAGAAAACCTTGTCGCGGACCTCAAGTTGACGTTTGGATGCCTCCGGGCTAAGAACATCAAGTTGAATCCCGAGAAGTGTGTCTTTGGTGTGCCTCGAGGCATGTTGTTAGGGTATATCGTCTCCCAGCGCGGCATCGAGGCCAATCCCGAGAAGGTCGCGGCCATCATGAGAATGGGGCCGATTCGAGACCTGAAAGGGGTGCAAAAGATCACGGGATGCTTAGCTGCACTCAGTCGGTTCATTGCGCGCCTGGGAGAGAAAGCCTTGCCTCTGTACCGGCTCCTCAGAAAATCCGAGCACTTTGCATGGACACCTGAAGCAGAGGAGGCCCTCTCGAAACTGAAGAGCATGCTCACATCTCCTCCTGTGCTCGTGCCGCCTTGGCCGGCTCGAGACGGCATACCCGCTGAATCCCTCCTCCTCTATGTTGCCGCAACCACTCAGGTGGTCAGCACAGTCATAGTGGTCGAGAGGCAAGAAGAGGGGCACGCGCTCCCCGTCCAGCGGCCGGTGTATTTTATCAGTGAGGTGCTCTCAGACGCCAAAATTCGATACCCCCATATCCAAAAGATGCTCTACGCAATCGTGCTCACCCGTCGAAAACTCCAGCACTACTTTCTTAGCCACCCGGTGACGGTGGTAACATCATTCCCACTTGGGGAAATTATCCAGAACCGGGAAGTCGTGGGTCGATCGCCAAGTGGTCGGTCGAGCTCATGGGCGAGACCATCACGTACGCCCCACGGAAGGCTATCAAATCCCAAGTTCTGGCTGACTTTGTCGGCGAGTGGACCGACGTCCAACTCCCCCGGTCCGGATCCGGGCGAGCCGTGGACCATGTATTTCGACGGGTCACTTATGAAGACAGGAGCAGGCGCGGGCTTGCTCTTCATCTCACCTCTCGGAGTACACATGCGTTACGTGGTGCGCATCCACTTTGCCGCCTCGAACAACATGGCAGAGTATGAGGCGCTCGTTACCGGATTGCGCATTGCCATCGAGCTTTGGGTCCGACGCCTCGATGCTCGAGGCGACTCGCAGCTCGTTATCGACCAAGTAATGAAAGCCTCGAGCTGCCATGATGAAAAGATGGAAGCGTACTGCAATGAGGTGCGCAAGTTGGAAGCCAGCTTCCATGGTCTCGAGCTCAACCACATCCCAAGGCGCTTCAACGAGGCTGCGGACGAACCGGCCAAAATCGCTTCATCTCGGCGCCGCTACCCCCGACGTCTTCTCGAAAGATCTTCACGAGCCATCCGTGAAGTGGGACTCGAGGGCTGGGCGGGACCCGGCCGTTGAACCTGCTCCTACGGCCGAACCCCCTCGACGGGGGCCACGGTCATGGAGATCGACCAAGTTACGAGCCCACCAACCGGCGCGTGCACCGTTCCTCGAGTATCTCATTCGAGGGAGTTGCCCGGAGGAAGATCGAACGGAGGCGGCGACTAGCTTGTCGAGCCAAAACTTACGTCCTTTACGGGACGACGAGCTCTACCGCCGGAGCCCAAGGCCGGCGTACTCCAACGGTGCATCTCGATCGAGGAAGGCGAGGAAGCGCTCGAGAGACATGCACTCGGGGCTTGTGGCCACCACGGCGCGCCAAGAACCCTTGTCGGGAACGCATTCCGTCGAGGCTTCTCTTGTTGGCCCACTTGCAACCGGCGACGCCATCAAGCTTGTTCGAGCGTGTGAGGGATGCCAATTCTATGCCAAGCAAACGCATCTCCCAGCACACGCACTCCGGATGATCCCCTCACGTGGCCATTTGCGGTGCGGGGGCTCGATCGAGTCGGACCCCTCAAAAAGACGACGGGAGGCTACACCCACTTGCTCGTGGCCATCGATAAGTTTACCAAGTGGATCGAGGCCAAGCCCATCACTAACATCCGCTCGGAGCGAGCGGTCGAGTTCTTCACCGACATCGTCCATCGCTTTGGAGTCCCCAACTTCATCATTCGACAATGGCACCCGGTTCACGGACAAAAGTTCTTGGACTTCTACGATCGGTACCACATCCGTGTGAACGGTCGGCGATCGCCTACCCTCGAACTAATGGCCAAGTCGAACGCACAAATGGCATGATCTTGCAAGGTCTAAAGCCAAGGATTTTCAAACGCTTGAACAAACACGGCAACAAGTGGGTAGCTGAACTCCCATCGTCGTCTGTGGAGTCTGCGGATGACCGAGAGTCGAGCCAGGGTTCACCCCGTTCTTCTTGGTCTATGGGTCGAGCCGTCCTCCCCACGACCTCGAGTACGGGTCCCCTCGACTCAAGGCCTACAACGAGCGGACTAATCGGGAAAGGGCGGCAAACGCCATCGACCAAGCGAAAGAGGCTCGAGACACGGCGCTCCGCACTCTGCGCGCTACCAACGAAGCTACGGCAATATCACGAGAAGAATGTGCGCAAGAGGGATTTCAAGGTCGGCGATCTCGTGCTCCGTCGACGACAAGACAACAAGGGCGCCACAAGCTCACTCCTCCTTGGGAAGGCCCGTTCATCGTGGTCAAGGTCTTGAAACCGGGGACGTACAAGTTAGCCGACGAAAAAGGCTCGACCCTCACCAACGCGTGGAACATCGAACAGCTACGTCGCTTTTTCCCCTAGGCCTCGATGCCTTGTACATATTTTGTCTAAATATACCGCTAGTATGAATAAACGAGTCGATTCCTTACTTTTTGTTCGTACACAAGGTGGGCTCGACTTTGTTCCTACAAAGTCAAACCCCCCTCGGGGGCTAGACCAGGGGGGGGACCCCCCCTGAAGTCCTCGAAAAAACGCACCTAGTTTTTTCGAAAACAGTGCTCGACGTAATCTTTTCCCTCCTCGCCTCGAAATTTTTCGTAAGCTAAGTATTTGCGTCACCTCGAGCTCGTCGAGCCAGGGCGATCGAGCACAAGGCTTCCCACGCTTCCGAGCTACGGCACCCTAACTCATCCCCTCTCGAAATGGTTCGAGCACGGCGCCAACACTTAGCTAAAACAAAGTAAAGGCAGGAAGTGGAAAATGACATCAAGCGCAAAGAAAAAACTAGAGCATAACGGTTTAAATTACAAGCATCAAGATTTTAGGCCGCTCAGGCCATCCCACGACCAGAATATTTTGATTCTTACAAGGGCCTTGTTGCCCAGATTTTTTTCGCAGGCCGGCTAAAAACTACTCCACGTCGGGCGGGAGGACTTCTCGCGACGAGATCACCTCCAAGACGGGCGCCGGCTCCTCGGCCTCGGCCTTGAGCTGCTCGATCCGGGGGTTGACCCCTCCTTCTTGTTCGCCCTCGGCGTAGGTGAAGCCGCTCGCAACGGCCTCCATCCGGCCGGGCGTCCTCCTCGAGATGCTAAATCCCGAGTAGAAGATGGCCATCGTTCGGCGCACGGCAAAGACAAGGGCTTCCTGAATACGACCCCGCAGAGAGGCGCCGAACTCACGGACCCGGCTAGCGTAGCTCTGGCCAGCATCCGGCCCCTCGATGTCCACCACCGGCGGGAAGCCCCAGTTGGCGCTAAGGGTGTCGATGGCGCCGGTGATGTGGGCCTTGGCTGAAAGCACGCGGTCAGCCAGCGCATGGGTTGACTTTGCGTACTCACGCGCGTCCGCCAAGTCCGCCTCCAAACCTGAAAAAGGACGACAAGAATCAAGTACTCAATCAAGTACTCGAGCAACACGTATAAATCACGCACGAAAAAAGAACTAAAGGACTCGAGCACTTACCGGTGCAGCGGGTCGAGAGCCCTTGCTCGCGTTCGAGCGCCCGCGCGAGCTCAGTCTCCTTTCTCCGGAGGGCGCGCTCGATGTCGCGTTTCTCCACGCGCAGCTCCTCATAAGCCTTGCCGGCGCCGTGGATGGCGAGGTCTTTCTCCGTCATCTCTTGACGGAGGTTGGCCGCCTCCGTCTGGAGACCGCTCGCCCGCTCTTTCTCCGCCTCAAGCGCGCTGGCAAAGGCCTCCTTCTCGGCAGCCTCCCGGGTGACCGTTGCCTGGAGCTCCTTCACGTAGGCCTCGGCGCGGCCTTGTCCTTCGGAGCTGCTCCATGTCCCGGCATTTGGCCACAGTGGCTGCGCAACGCCGTAGCCGCGTCCTTCTTGAGCTGCTCGAAAACTTCGTGCAGCTGCGCGTACTTCCCGACGAGCGGTCTCGGCCTCTGCGCGGCTCGGGCAAGCTTCTCGTCCGCCTCCCGCTGTGCCACCTCGGCCCCCTGCGCCACTCGAGCAAGCTCATCATGAGCCTTCTTGGCGTCCTCCTTGGTGGCGTCCAGGGCGGCATTAGCATCTCGGAGGAGCCGAGCAAAGCGGTGCCGCTCGCCCTCAGCATCTTGCCCCATCCGCACATACCGCCGGATCTCATGCTCGCTCTCTTGCGTGGCACGGATATGCACGGATTTGGCATAGGAGCGACTCTGCGTCGTCTGAACCTCGAAGGGGAAGTGTTAGAACATAGAACGCGATAGACCAAAAGGGCAAGCAACCGAGCTCGAGGTACTCACCGAGAAAAGCCGGGGCATGTCCTCCGAAACGAGCGACAAGCGGTCTTCAAGGCGCTTTCGAGCCATTGCCGGCGCTCCTCGGCCTCCACGTGCGCCTCAAGCTCCTTCGATCGTTCATCACGATCGGGGCGCCTCGTGGTCAAGGGGTCGGAGAGCACCGGCGGCGGCCTCTCCCAAAGAGGGAACTCCTCCCGCATCTCCTTGTCGACGGAGGAGTGGAGTCTCCTCACCGCCTCCAGGTCGACATCCGCCGTCACCACCCACTCAGCCAGGGTAGGTGGGCGTTGCGGTTGACTCCAGGAGGAGGACGCCTCTTGGGCAAGCGCCCGCGCCTCAATCCGCCTCCGCTCCTCGATGGAGACGTCAGTGGGCTCGGTGGGACCAAGGCCGACCGACCGCATATGGCTGTCGACGATGGCAGCCACCGTCAGCTTCCTTTGGGCCTCCTCCCACTGGTCGGCGTCAGTCATGACCTCGAATCTCACCTCGCCCGTCTCCGAGTCGGGCACGAGGTGGGGCACCAGGTCCCCCAACGGCTGCGAGAGGCTGCGGCGGCTCTGGTACGGCACCGAGATGGAGCTCTCGCTCGGCGTCCGCTCTCATCACCACCCGTGACGGAGGGCTGCTCCACCACCGCGCCGCCTGTTGCTCCACCCAGCGCCGCTCCTGTTCCCCACCGCCGCTTTCTTTGTTCCACCGCGCGCCGCACTGCTGCTCCGCTTGCGGCTGATGCTCTTCGCCACCTGCGGCGGTAGGCTGCACCGCCGGCTCCGCCTGCTGCTCCACCGGCTCCTCCGCCCCCTCCCCCTCTTGCATAGCGGCGGGGTGCTCCTCGAACGCCCCCTTTCAAGCGGCAGTTTGGGCCTCCCCGTCCTCGACCCTATGCCCAGCAGAGGCGTCGACCTCCATATCCCGAGGAGGGGATGGGGCCCGGCTCGGCTGAGGCTCAGGCGCCGCTCCCGCCTCCTGCATCTCCACATCCCCCACCGGCCGATCGGCGGCTGCCGGCGTCTCCTCCTCCTCCTTCTCCCTGCGCTCCTCCTCGAGCTGGCGCAGGCCGATTGGCCAGGAGGACTTGGCGCCCGAGCTCGGACTCTCGTCTTCGAGCATGATGGGCTGCTGCTCCGATCCGGCCCCCGTCGCCGGAGTAGAGGCCGCCGGCTCTGGCGCCATCGCCCCTTGGTCGCCCGCCGCCGCGTCACCCAGCGCGCCTGACGACGTCGGAGTCGCGAGCGGGAGGGCAGTCGAGGCCGTGGTGGTGGTGGCGTCCTCATCCCCCGTAACCTTGGTCACGGCCCCGGCACTGCGGGGCGCGGGCGCCATCGGCTGCCACGCCTAAGCGCATCCTTGGCCCGCTCTAACCAAACTGGAGTAGAAGGAGGAAGGGTCACTCCACCTGGCATCGACGGGGTGCCGCTCGACCCTCCTGTGGTCCTCAGCCTCTTAGTAGGCAGCATGGGGGGGAGGGACGGTAACGTCTGCAGGGAACGCTTAGTCCTGGAAGAAAGAGAAAAACAAAAATTCATTGTGACAAAATGCTCACACACGAACAAAATGGTACAATAAGGGATAGGTCGACCAGAGGACTTACCCCGCGGTCGAGGTGGCGCTGCCCGAGCCACCCGGCCTGCTCAAAGCGCTCGGGGGCTGTCGAGCCTCAGTCGCCCCCCTCGAGTCACTCGAGGACTTGGGGACCTCGAGCCCGCCGCTTGCGCCGCTCGGGGGCTTCGAGACCCTGGCGGCCGCCCCTGTTCTGGCCGACTCCGTGGCCGGGACGGGCACGGTGTCCCTTACGGGATCCTGGGTCCTGCGGGTCGAGGTCCGCTCGGCCCGGCGGTCGCTGGAAGGAGCCCGGCGTTGCTCGCCGGGCTGCGCAGAAGTTGAAGTGCGCACATTTGCAGCCTCATGCTGCCGGGTGTGCGCGCCCGTTGAAGAAGAATGATGGCGGGGCGACTCCTCTCGCCGCCCTGCTTGAGCCGGCGACGGCGAGCGAGCGCGGTGGCTGGAGCGTTGAGACGCCCCCCCGCTGCCTCGCCTGGGCCGGCGACGGCGCTCGAGCACCGCGGCTCGACGACTCCTCCTGGCTGCTGCTGAACCGGCGCCGACGAGTCGCCGTGCGAAGGCTGCGCCAAAGCTAGCTCTGCACGCGAGGCGGGAGGCGTCGGGGCTCGGGTGGCGGTGGCGCCATCGTCGTCGGTCGCCTCGTCGTCCTCCTCGTCGTCATCGCCCTCATCCTCATCGGTCGACTCGAGGCTAGGGCTCCAGTCGGTCGGGTCCGCCGCCAGACGTATTTCACGCTCCCGGCGGCGCCTAGCCTTACGCTTCTCCTTCTCCTCTCCTCTAGCGCACGGGCTTTGCGCCTTCTCCTCCCCTCCTCGAGACCATGGCGGCGTGTTCTCGTTCGCCCCTCGGGCGTCTTACCTCGCGGACGGGCGCGTCCTCCTTCACCGGGGGCCTCGACTCCGCGTGGTCGTTGATATTCTGAAAAAAGGAGAGAGAGAACAGGCCTCGATAAGGATCGCTCGAGTAAAAGAAACGACGAGAGAAGAGCTCGAAAAAACTTACAAAACCCAGCAGGTTGGTGGCCGGACGCATGCGGAAGAGGCCGACTTGGTTCTCGCCGAAGTTCCTCCCGCCGTCGATCGCGTCGCGCACCCGAGCCACGATTGTGGCGGCCCGGGGGCGCGTCCGACATCCTGGCGGCCGCGAGCGCCGCGGGATCGGCGTCCTCCGTCATCGGTCGAGCCGCGGCGGGCGCTCGGCGCGGGAGCACCCGGCGGGCTGTGGAACTCGGCAACCACGTGCGCGATGTTGAAGAAGAGGTTGCCGGACCTCCGGTTGCGGAGGCTCGTGATGGCGTTGAGCGGGGAGTCCATGCGGGGCTGGCGCGCGCCGGGCCGGCCGTGCGTCCGGTTGAAACCGGGCGCGGTTAGCACGCGCCGGTGTATTCCGGGAAGAGGCCCTCCTCGTTGCGGAGATAGAACCATTCTCGGTCCCGGCCGGCGTTGTTCGACGACCACGCGCCGGATAGCCGGCCTCTTTCCTCTTCAGCCGTCGACGGGAGCCCGCTCGAACGTAGCGGCGGACCTTTGGTTTCACCGCCTTCTCCTCCTCCTCCTCGTTTTCCTCCTCCTCCTCCTCGTCATCGTCATCACCGTCGTCGTCGGCGGCCTCCTTGTCCTTCACCGCCTTGGTGAAGAGCGTCGCCTTAAAAATGTGGGTGAACAGGTCCCACTGCGGCGCCATACCCAGGTACCCCTCACACACGGCGGCGTAAGTAGCCGCGGCGAGATGGAGTTGGGGTTGAAATGCTTGGAGCTCAACCCCAAAATGGTGGGGAGCGCCCGCATGAAGCGGCTCGGCCGCGCACCATGTCCCCGCCGGTGGAACCTGATAAAGCTCAGGATGTAGCCCGGCGGGGGATTGGGCTCGAAGTGGTCGTCGTCCGGCACCCTCCACTCCGGTAACCCCTCCGCCGGATTGGGCGGAAGCAATCCACCATTCACCAAGTTGAGCAGCATCGCCTCGGTCACCGTGGACCGAGGCCACGGAAGCGCCTCCGCCATCACCACCGGCGTGGGAGGCTTGGCGGCACTTTTGCTTTTGCCCTTGCCTTTGCCACCGGCACCCTGGCCGGAGCTCTGGCCCGTCTTCTGGCCCGGCCTCCTCATGTCGGTGACGGGAGCGGGACGGTGGAGCAACGGCGGTGTCGGAGCACGAGAACGGTGGCGCGGGGAACGGTGGCGCGAAAAACGCGATCGCGGGCTAGAGTGGCGCCGCGGTCACGGGCGGCGCGCGCGCGCGGTTGCGAATGAGGGCGGCGGCGGATTGAATGCGGAGAAGGGCGCAGCGCGGCGGAAAGCGTGAAAGGGCGAGAATGCGGGGAAGAAGAACCGGGAGCCTATTCCTCCGTATTTATAGAGCCCAAGCTGATCCGCGTGAATCGCATCCGACGGCCTAGATTACGCCATCCAACGGCCGCGCGCCCCGGCGGACTCGGCGAAAAACGGTAACCGCATTTATTGCCACGACAAACCGCCACCTACCTCCACTTACAGGGCGCACGCGTCGCAAGACGGAGCGGAACCGTCGCCAAGACACGATCACCACGATGCGCCGGTTTCCGCCTAAAAAGGCGCGCCGTTTGCAACGGACGGATGCGCCTCGAACAGGCGCAATGACGGGACGTCTCGGCGGAGACGGTCCCTTACACGGTAGAAACCCGGGGACCCCGGTCCCACAAGTAAGTCTCGAGGGGAGCGGAGGCGACCCACGGACGGGTTCGAACAGCCGCCCTCGAGCACCCGAGTTAGGGCGCCTATGGGAAGGAACCCTCGAAAGGTTCCGCTCGAGAACGAACCCTCGGACCCGGATGGCGTGTCAAGGCGGGGCACTAGGTATCCAAGAGATCCCGTCGACGGGAGGCACTCGAGCCGCCGGTCCCCTCGAACGGGGCCGGTCCTCGGAAACTAAGCGCCCGCTCTAATGAGAGCGCCCCGGGCCACGAAGCCGTCTCCCCGAAAGGAGGCGAGCTCTCACTTGGACTACTCGCCATCGGCTCACGGGGGTATGGCGCTCGCTCGGTCGCGAGTAGTGTCGGACCTCTCACCACTTGGATCGATCCAAGAGATCCAACGGAACCGGATCACGACTCCGGCCCGGCCATTCGAGGCTCGGGGGCTCGAGTCACACAAACAACCTCCTCGACACGGGAGGAGCGGGAAATACTCGGGGCTCGAACGGTTATCGAAACCTCCTACCTCGAGCTGCTACAACTCCGGTTAATAATACTCTTACGCAAAACCGTTCATCTCAAAGCCCCGGAGGAATGCCTCATTCCTCCGGGCCTCGAAACTACCCCGCGGGGACGCTCGCGCGCCCCCCACGGAGAAAGGACGAAATGTCTCCTCAAAACACCGACAATAATCCCAATTCTAGGTACTTCAACTCCACTTCATGATCCCTTGTTTGAAGTTTCACAATCAAACAAGGGCTCGGGGGCTACTGTCGGGTACCTAGATTAGGGGGTCCTAAATCAGGTAGATTAGAGGAAAATAATCCAGCCCATTTCACCTCTAACTCTCCCAAGAATTAACCGAGGAAATCCCAATCCTACTCTGTTGGGCCGGCGTACGAATTAGGCCCACAAGGCCCACAAAGCCCACAAGGCCACAAAGCCCACTTGCTCGAGCAGCAGCCACCTGCCCGCTCGAGGAAGAAGTACGGAAACCGCTCGAGCGAGTGACCGCTCGAGACGGTAGCGGAAACTACTCAAGCGAACGACCGCTCGAGACAGTGGCGGAAAGCGCTCGAGCGAGCGACCGCTCGAGTATGCCTGCAACAATTGCCAACCATGGTACGCACATGGCTACAGGGCTCAAACAGCGTCGTAGTACGCCTGCCCCGCCTAACTCCATGGCTACAGGGCCCGCAATAGTAGATCGTACGCCGGTCACTTCCACCATCACGCTGCCCATCCCCTGGATTCGAGGATGGCAGGCGCCACTATTGCACCATACCTAGCACTATGCCATGTGCGGCACCCACTCGGAACGCAATTGTCAACTCTCCGTACCATCTAACCCGCTGCTCAGTCCCGTCGCTCGGGTCATCTCCCTCTCGAAGCGGTCATCAGCCGCTCGAGGGACGATGACGGACGCAACCTGAGCATGGGGCGCGCAGTGCCCTGTCTTTCCCACCTCGACGGCCATACGGCGGGGTTCCCGGGCGCACGTGCCCGGCTACGCCGGCACCATACCTCGACTACGTCAGCCCACGACCGAGAAGGACGAGCAGGCCATCATTGACCATACCGCTACAGGCTCGAGCCGGACCACAGAGAGCGTCTACAGTCTCGACGACTTGACATAGCACCAGTACCTCGACGTCATATCCACGACAGCCCTAACCACTGTGTAACCTTGAGCCGCCCCTTGGCCTATAAAAGGGGACGCCAGGGCCTTGTATGGGGCACGTTTTACGCCTTCACTCACACTCACTCACTAAGTCTCAGGACTACCTTGTACTCACCCCTGTACAAGCACCCCGGTGCAAGATAATACAAATCTCTCCCCACTGCTGGACGTAGGGCATTATTTGCCTGAACCAGGATAAACGCTTGTGTCCATCTTGCATCACCATCCGGATTAGGGAGCACGCATAGAAATTTACTCGTTGGTGTTATACCCCCTGGGGTACGAAACACCGACAGTGAATGTATGAAATGTCAATGAAAAGAATGCTCCCTGCTGTCTCGATCAAACATGTAGAACAACTTCTGATATATTCCAAGATAGATCTATAGACCGTACATCCTCATGAACATGTATGCACATACCCCTCTGTCCCTAAATAAATATCTATTTTTTGTGGTTCTTAAGAAACAACTTGACTAAAATTATGGGATTTACCACAACAAACATTTTTTATTTACCATGAAGGGCAATCGTGCCCGCTGCGGTAAATCGATTTACTGCAACCGCATCTTAAGTCGTCCGCTGCGGTAAATAGGGTATTTAACGCAGCGGACTTCTTAAGGTGTGCAGTAAATCAGCGGGCATTCTATTGGGGCCGCTACGGGAAACAAGGCCCAACCCAAAAATCCAATGCAGCCTAGTAACTCCTCACTGCAGCCCATTCTCTATATATGCATCGTTAGGGTTTCCTATTCACTCCTCAACCTAGCCACACCCGTTCACTCCTCACGCATGCACCCAGCCGCCGCACGCACGCGACTCCTCACCTCACACTCTCTCCCTCACATCCCTCCTCCACGCTGCACTCTTCTCTGCTCACGCGTAACCCTCTTCTCCGCTTCTCCGCTCCTCTGCTCCTCTAGCCCCAACTTCTCCCTCATGCGGGCCAGCAAAGCAGCACGACAGCACGAGGCGTGATGGCTGCGCGAGGCGCCGGGCCGCGCGAGGCGGCACGATGCCGCAAGGCGCTACACTGTGCCCGTGTTCTCCAACCCTAGGAGCGGCAACAGTGCTCTCCTCCCCCACCGAGCTTCAGCGGCGCGGATTTGGTGGATCGAGCCTTTGAGCTCGTAGATCTGGTAGTCGACGGCCGGACCTCAAGCACTCGCCGAACTTCTTTGCAGATCCATAGCTGAGGTAAGCTATGGCCCTCATCCTCTATCCTCTCTTCCACCCTCTCCCTCCTCCACTCTCGAGGACGGTTCCCATCCTCTCTCTCTTCAATTCGCAGGGTCGGCCGTAGGCGCGGCGGGACGACATGGCGGATGGACGATGGCGGCGGCTGGATCCATGGCGATGACTGCGACGGCCAGATCCACGACGATGACGATGAATCGGTTCCGGCACGGCGGCGCTGCAATCCTAGATGGGCTCATCCGACCCGGATAGGCTTGGCGGACCTATCTAGGTTTTTCTTGCTTTTTTATTTTTCCGAAATTATTTACTGCAGCGGGCATCCTAATGTGCCCGCTATGGTACTTAGGGTTTACGGCAGGGGTGGCACCTGCAGCAGACGTGTTTGCCTGCTGCAGAAAACCAATAGTGCCTACTGCTGTAAACATTTGTGGCGTAGTTAAAGTACCTAATATGAGTGTATCATCAGCTGTTGTGTGTTTTTTTTTCGCAGTGCGCCCCAAGCAGCTTTGCTTAATTTACTGAAGCAAGCAAAAAACCATCTGATGGGAACAGTCAAGAGTTCAGAATTCAGATGATGATCAAAACTTCATAATGTCTTTGAAAGTATTTATTAACCCTGGAGGATAGGTTGCATGAAAACTTCACAATGTTTTGGGCTTTTTGGTAAACATTTTTATGTGAGGCATAGCCAAGAACATCGGTTAGCTAGGCCTCATCATTTGATATTTTTTCAGCTAGGTGTATTATTCTGGACAACGCGTAACTCGATTTGCTTTGAAGGAAAATTAGTATCTGACCCTGTTCATATTACTTGTTATGTTGGAGCGCTCATGGGTTACTGGGCAGTACTCTTCCTGGAGAGCGACAGAGAAGTCTTGACAAAAGGCCTGGGCACGATGCTGGAGATTGCTACGAGGCTTTCGGCCAAGAAGAAGAAGAAGCCTAAAGATCAGCTGAGGTTGGATGATGCTCCAGACCGTGAGCAGCCGGACAAGTCCCTCTGAAGAGAAGCGGATGCATAAGAAAAAGCAAGCACAGATGGCGAAGAGATCATTTGGGATTCATCTTCATTTGTACTTTTGGTGGTGGAGTAGCATGTCAATCACCCGTGCATGCTCAGTTTGTATTAAACTCCCTCTCAGTGCAGCGTCTAGCAGTTAGTGGCGCGCTTAAAAACTGGTTGTTAGGAGCTTGGCTCAGTTTACTCTGTTCTGCTGTTGTGCTTGCTTCGTCAAAAACTCTAAACAATGTATTTCTGTTTTGAGTAATGGAAATGGGAAAAGGGTCCTCGTGTCGAAAAAAGCTAGGTGTATCATTTCCATGAATAGAAAAGAACCGCTCAAGCCGTGCAACGGTATCATTTCATTATGTACCTCCACAAAATCTAATTCCTTGGCAAGGCGGTCAAGACCAAGTTGGTCACACTTTGTGGAAAAGGCAACTACATTGTGAAATTGCCGGTGTCATATATACCAACTTCCTCCACAGCCTTACGGCACACAAAAGGTTAGTCATAACCTTAGTAAGTTCATGACTGTACAATTATAGTCATTGCAATGATTGTACAATTAGGTTTTGTATCCCAGTGAGGTTCAGCATACATTAACCAATCGGAATACAAATCCTAAGCTGACGTTGGCCGCTGCTGTCGGTGCACCGCTCAACTACGACGTCTCTAGGGCAGGAACACCCTATCACGTACTTGTCCAGCCCCATGCACCACTTGAGGCTGAGATAGGCGCCGCAGGGATTGCAGAAAACCGAGACCACAGGCTGCGCGGCAGCATCGACAACGATTCGTGCAGGTGCGGGTGGGCGGGATGGCGGAGCAGTCGTCGTCGTCCTCCTCCCACGAGGCCCAGCTGGCCTGCCACCGCCACCACCGCCTGTGGTCGCCGCCGAGGGCGTAGTCGTGGGAGCATCGCCCAAGTTACAGCAGAACGCCAAGTGAAGCATCGACACATAGTGCACCACCGCACAGAATAAAAGGAGCCAGGCGACCACGCCCTGCGCGCTGATATGCTCCAGGTTCACGTGGTGCCACCAGTACCACAGGAAGAAGAGGGCGAGGGCTGTCAGCGCCAACACCAGCGGATCCTGCGATATACATCCACTTTGATCTCATCAAACTTGTATATATTGCGGAGCTCAATCTGTATCTATATAATTACATAAGGATGTAAATAAACTCCCATATTCCCTGGTCTCCCGGATATTGTCGATTAAGCAAGACGATAGCAACCGGAGGAGATTATTGAATGTATTCCTTGTGCGTACCATATATTGCCCGATCTTGTATGTTCTATATAAGGCTTGCAATGGATGCAGAACACTTACGTGGAAGTCCTCGGCCCATGTGTATCCGTCGAAGTAGCATCGTTCCTGAATCCTCTTCAACGGCGCCGGCGCGGGGGCAGACGACAGCTTCGTCGGTCTCTGCCCCGCATCCATGACAGCTTCGCAGATCGATCTCGGCTTCTCTGCTCTGCTACTGCTAGTGTTCGTACCAGATTTCAGGCCTTGAAGGGTTTGCGCCGTGCAGATTCCCGTATGGAAATTGGCAATGGCTCTATTTATACTGATGGGCCTTTTATTCTCCGAACGACCCAAATAGTAGGAGTACAACATGGGTTTTTAGCAGGCCCAATTTTTTTTTTTCATCAATCATCATAAGTTTAATAACCGTGCTAAAAACTATAATAACCATATTTGCTTAAAAAGTTTAACAAAAAAATAAATTAAAATTTAAAATTATAAAAAAGAATAAAATTTAAGAACACTTTGTACTACGGGCATTGGAATAATGTGTTGTCATCAGAGTCTGCCAAAGGGCCCGTAATTAGATTTGTAAACATATTATAAGAGGTACAAAATGTAGTGTGACTATATATGACATAACATAGAGGGGCAACAACACGTGATATTCCTAAATAAAGAAAATCAATCATTAGAGCATTCTATCTAATGGCTAGGTATAACACCAAGAATCACGGATAGAAGATTTTATCGCGTGGATCATTTATTCATTTTACCACTACAGATTCAATCAAATTTTGTCATGTCTTCTATAATTCAGTGGCCCAGATTTATCTAAGCTGTTACTTTGTCAGAGGTAAGTGGGAGTACCATAGCATTGGTCTTAGTAGTAGATCTGTTAATTAACATATTGTAAGATATGTTAAATTATTTAACATCATGTGACAATAGGACTCCGATCTTTTGCAGTGCAGCTACGCCTACCTCTATACCCATAGCTGGGCTACGGAAGTGCTGCTGATCAGGAAGTTTGATTTGCCTCATCCATGCAGTGAGGGTACGCAGCAACGTTCATCTACAAGCATGGTGATCAAGGCTCTATTTGAGATTACGACGAACACACCAGAACAAAACAAACATGGGTAGCGTCAACACGAGTAACTATCATCAAGGATCAAGCTGATTAACAAGTTTATCAGAATTCAGAAAACAGAAACAGAGCAGCGTACAATTTGTTAATTTGATGGGCATGGAAATTACAAGAAGGCAAGTGATGGTACAGCAGTACACGTATGAGCATAGAGCATGGGGCTAATAATTACACCAGCTTCATGGTTCCATGCTCTGCAAGTTGGCTCTGCACCATTTCCTTGAATTCATTATCATCCATCCGAATTTCCTTCAGGCTTGAGAGAAACCGTAGCCCGGAAACTTTGTTCACCTGCTTGCAACTGCAGACTTGTAGGATTTCGAGTCTAGGCACCGCCTGCTCTTCAAATTCCACCGATCGCAGGGACAGTTCATGAAGCTCTAGAAACATGAGACTCCGGAAAGACGAGCGCCCGAAGCAGAGATGCTCCTCCGAGTATGAGTCCTTGTGAAGACGCAGGACTGCAAGATTTGGCAGCGTCCCGATGATTTCCACGGCATCCTGCTTCAGCATTGCTTCCTCCAGCTGCAGCTTGGATAGGTTGGGAAGGCCATGGATCCATTCAGCTACCTTGGCTAGCTTGCAACGCATCTTCAGGCTCTCAAGACATCTTGGTGGCGACAGGTCCTTACCCAAACACTGGTCTAACAACTTCTCTTCCTCCATTTGCAGCTCGCGCTGATCTACCGACAGAGACAGAAGCCGGCTGTGTCCAGCTATGGAACGCCAGAACATCTCCATGTTTGTATGGTCGACACCGACTACTCCGAGCTTACGCAGCTGTGTAAGCCCTCTGAGCTCTTCAAAAGTTGCGGCCTTTCCACGTGCAACATTGACCACACGAAGCGTGTGCAGGGACCTCAGTTTGGAAATCCCTCTCGGGATTCTGACACCTCGCAGCTTACGCTCGTCCTCTTTCAACATGATATGGTAGTGGTATAGGTAGCGTAAGCCATGCCTGCAGCTCACACCATCCTCCAAAATATATCCTTCCGTCCTTGCCACACGCAGCACCTCAGTGACCGGGTGGAAACACTTTTTGCAATGGTTGAGAAGACAGAGACAGCCGCTTGTGCAATGATCAGACACACTACCAAAACACATCTGGAGTTCAAAACAACAGTGGCATGGGCAGAGAAATTCAAATAGACTCCTACTAACTCTGTTGCGTTTAGGAACTACCCTAGTCGTTTGGAGCCGCCTAAGGGGTTTGCGTTTCTGCACATTTAGTAGGCCAGATGCATGCAGGTATTGTAGCTTCTGAAGCTTGGCAACAGCAGCAGGCAACGTCCATATACGTGTACCTCTGACATCTAATGTCTGCAGTTGCCCCAAATTTGCCATGGAATTTGGTAAGCTGAAAACACCTCTACATTCTCTCAGAGAAAGATACCTTAGGTGAAGAAGTTCACCAATTCTGTCTAGGTGATGGTCTCTCAGTCCTGTCGTGTGCTCCAGATCCAGCACTCGAAGGAACCTCATCTTACTGGATATGAAAAATGATCTCCACTCTCCAAACACGGTCAATGATCTCAGATGTGATAAGTCCAGCATCCTATGCATCACATGCTTGTCTCTCGCCCAATTGCTGCTGATAGTGAGGTGACGTATGGCCCCTCCTCGTGTACTGCCCAGGCTGCATCCTTCTTCCAGTATAAACACAAGGTTTTCCTCTCTTGCCTTTAGCACGCAGATCTCACGGATGAGGCCGTGAAGCTGGCCACAGGAATGGACCTTCCCAGGAATCCCCATGTCCAATGATAGGATCATACTCCGATCAACAAGTTCATTAAAGTGTTTGTCTCCAATTTGCTCTGCTGTCAACTGTTGCATTTCTCTGCAGTAGCCCTCTGCAATCCACCTCCTCACCAGACTTTTACGCTGAATTATATGGCCCTCTGGAAAAATGCACAAGTATAAGAAACTTGCCTTTAGACGGTATGGCAGACCATCATAGCTCCGCATAACCACCGCCTTAATCATCTTAAGCTCATCATTTATCTCCAGCTCAGCACTTAATCCATCATTTAGCTTTCTCCATTCCATTGCAGTTTTAGGCTTATTCAAAAGATAGCTGCCTATGGTCGATATTGCAAGGGGAAGTCCATCACATTTCTTTAGGATAACTTTAGCTTGATTCAGCATTGCAGGATGCAAATCAAAACTTACATCATCATTCTTAAATACCTGATGAAAGGCATACCAATCAAGATGGTTAGCAACTCATAAAGAACAATAAATTCTACACTGAACTTTATATGAATTAATGTGATTTAAATGGTGTCTCAAATCCTATTAGAGTTAGGAGTTAAGAGATGTCTAGGGTGAGGTTGCCAACACCTTGTGCACCATGAGAAAGTGAGGTGAAGAGATCTGTAGCCAAGTGGTTATAGTGGCTGAAAGCCCTAAGTTTACTTTTGGTAATTGAGTGACAACTAGTGGAGTAATGCCTTCAACGAGTTGTGATTGAGCTAGGGGTTTTTCTCTCTCTTTTTTTTTTTTGTCTAGTTAACCGTGGCAGTCATCCAACCGCCTCGGGAAAGAGGTCAAATTTACCATGGCCTTTGATCCGAGGCAGTTGTGATAACCGCCTCGGTTAATCAGTTTTGTCCACCTCGGTTAATTTTTTCAGTTGTAGTGAAATAAGATGAATTACAATGCTCAGCATATTAATGTGAATGAAATAAACTTCTTAGGTAAAGCATATTAGCACAGCAAAATTATTTGCAAATTTAATAATGTGAATGAATGTTAATGTCAAAATGTACTATACAAAAACTCAGTGTCATAGAGGTAATATTGTAAACATCAGATGAAGCAGGGCCATACAAGGAATCAGTGCATTTTCCACAATAGGCATATTATGGTCAATTCACATGGAACTTAACGGTGTGGGGGGTCCAAAACTGACAGTAGTGTCATGTATGGTCTGAAATTCGAAACTTAGGGCCATAGATGGAACTTTGAAGTTTTCAGGGCCATGGAAGTGTCATGTAAATTAACTGACAGTAGTGTCATGTATGGTCTCAAATTGATGGCTGGATATGCTTCCAAATTTTCTGAGAATTTGTAGAGTTCATCTTTTCTTTCCTAGTATATCATGATGACTTATGAGACTGATCATGTGTACCATTGTACATACCCTTTGTAAGGTTAATTAGCAAAAGTGACTGCAAGATTAGACCCTAGAGGATGACTGCATGCACTTGCAACTTGATACTCTTCTTCTTTAAAGCATTCAATTTCTTAAAAAATATGATTAAAGTTGTTCATTGAAGAAAGATATGAACTGCTGGTTGATTCAGAATTACCTTCTTTTGAAGAGTTCAAGGGCAGCATCATCATCCAGGCCTTCAAGGCTAAACATATTTCCTTCATTCTCAGAACAATGTTTTGAAACAAAACTTTCCCTGGTGGTGATGATTATCCGGCTAGCTTTAACCAAGCAATCTTTAATGGAATCCCAATCTTCCCTTGATGACAGATCATCAAGAACAATGAGGCACTTTTTAGTCTCAAGAAGTCTAGATAACTCTGCAGCTAACTCTTTATATCTCATTTCTCCAATATTCTTTTTCTCTGTCAGTACAAATGATTTAGTTGCAAGGCCATTTTTTTGAAGTTGCATGACCAGATTCCGGAGGAGCTCATCACGACTGAACGGGCGCGATGCGTTGGCCCAAGCACGTTTCCAGCCACCAAACTCTTGGCTTCGAAACACGCTTCTGACTAAAGTTGTTTTCCCAATACCACCCATCCCCCAAACAGAGACTACCTTGAAGCCGTCCTTTGGCTGACGAACTACTAAATCAACAAGTTCTTGCTTTTCTTTGGATCGCCCAACAAGAATATCTCCATGGATGACTGATTTTGTGGTGCTACGATTAATCTTCCTTTCAGTTACTGAGGTCGTGTACATTACAGTTTCTCCACCGATTGGTTGTTGACCACCTTCCTCTTCTTCTATCTCAGAGGTGAGCATTGATGACCTGCTCCCTATAGCAGCCACGGCTGTCGATTTCGAGATGGCCTTAGAAGAGTCGGTTTCAGGCTTGTCAACCTACAAATGGATCAAGATGTGAATGTTTTGTGCATATATTCTGCTGTTATGTTAAAATGTACAGATATTATATACATATTTTCACAAAAAAGATAAGGATGGTAATTTATACCCTGAATTCAACAAGTTTCTTGATTTTACTATGTGTTAGCATCCACCCCGACCCCCAACAACCCCCCAAATTCTCTTTACAAACATTTCTCTTCTCCATCATGTTTTCAACGGTAGTCCTGTTTTTTTTTTTTTCTTTTTCTGTTAGAGCCTCTTTGGATAAGCTCTGGCTTATTGCGGCTCTTGCCACATAGCCATGTCAAACGGCTATCTAAATAACGGCTCCTTGTATAAAGATCGGAGGAACTAGAGCTATTTTTTAATTAGTAACTAGAGTTGCAAAAACATGAGTTCTCCTAGGTAAGGATGAAAACGGTCGGAAACGGCCGAAAAACCCCTCTATTGTTTTTTACATTTATATTTAAATACGAACGCGAAAACGAAAACGGTATAGTCGGAAACGAAAACGAAAACGAACTTACGCTATTTCGAAAATGAACCAATTCGAGCGGAATTATGTCGGAAATGGTCGGCGTACGAAATTTCAGTACGAAATACCAACCCACTTTAAAGATGTGCATAACCAAACTAACACGTGCATGATTTAGTTCAAGTGCACATAATAGAATAAGGGGTGCATGACGTAGTCGCCGACACACAAATACAAGTCTAGAACAAGGAATTAATAGGACATGAACATCTACAGTTCATCGGCATCATCCATGATGTCAGGATCATTTTCCATGTCATTTTCTTTCTCGTGGCTCCGCAATACGGAGTGGAGGACGGAGTCACTGACTCACGACCGTGCGACGCCCCAATACGTGAGTGGAGGGAAGGCGATACGGGAGTGGTGGTGGGATACGGGAGTGGTGGTGTCTAGGGTTGTTGTTGGCACTCCTTATTGCATATAATTTGACCGCTAAAGTAATCTAAAACGACCAAATCCATGGTGCATCATAGCAAATATATTATTTGTCTAACAAGTTCCACGAGTTTTGGTTTTCAAACTTGTTTTGTAGGAAACATAATATTTCATAAAATAAAAGTATCTCAAACAATGAAATAAACTGCACCATTGCGAAGCTCTCGTCGCGCTGATCAAAATGCATATATTATTTGTTATATTTGGAGCTATAAACAAAAAGATATGGGAATAGAAAATATATTTTTGTGGCTCTACCGAATTTCTACCGAATTTCGAATACGGTTACATACCGAATATAATGTAGAAAAGTAGAAATCGGTCGAAATAAGCCCATTTCGAATTCCGCTCCGTTTTCGAATTGTCTGTCCGAATTTCGTACCGTTTTCGCATTTTTTCGAAAAAAGTGAAAATGGTCAGATTAAATGTAGAAAACGATGCGATTCGGTCGGGAATTTTCATTTCCGTTTTCAAGCTTACTCCTAGGTCCTCATGACAAATTTGATGTAAATTATTACAGACATTTCTAATAGTAGTAAAATAAAATATGCATAAGTAACATCCTAGTACGTCTGTCTACATGACGGAACCTATGATATTGCAAAAATAATCTAAAGCAAATTTATATACGAATACACTTCGCCATTAATAAATAACCTTGTGCAGAAGCTTGTGTTTAATTACCTTGTGGTGGAACAGATAAAGGACATGATCTGATGACAGTTGCTTCAGTTTGGAAACCTGGTACGGTTGCTCAGTGCACAAGCTTGCAATTTCCACTTGTTGCGTGGCGACGATAATTCTGCTACCATTCTTCTTATCAGGAAAGTAGGTTCTGATGCAGTCCCACTCATCAATCGTGGAGAGGCCATCGATCACAATCAAGTGTCTGTTCTTGCTCACATATGCACCAAACACATAAACCAGGTCGCTTTGCTGCAACTTCTCCATCTTTAGCAGAACATTACCCCCAACAGTTGTCCCGTCCTGAACCTCAATAGACTCCTGCTCTTGCGAAGAAGAATATACATAGAACTGCCTCACAAGGCACCGGAGGAATTCCTCTGGATCGAACGGGTGCATCAATGTCACCCAAGCACGGCATCCAAACTTAGCCTTGGACGATGGATCATCGTAGGCCTTCCTCATCTCAGACGTCTTCCCGAGATCGCCACCTGTTCCCCACACTGCGATCACTCGGAGTCGGAGGTCCACCTCGTCGCCCATGATCAGCTGTCTAAGGTCCACCTCCTGCTCTGTGGCGCCCCACGCCGCCGCCTCATGGAGAGCCAACATTGTTTCACCTGCAATGCCCCCTTGCTCACGCCCAAAAGCGCCCTGTGCTGGCGAGACATCCTTGATGAGGCGGTAGCGCATATTCCGGTTGCTCACTTCCTCCACCTTGGCCTTGAGCTCCTTCACCTCCACGGCGATGCGGCGGCGGTCGCACGGGTTGCGAGGGATGCTGATGCACCCAAGAGAGCAAGGTTTGTCACGCTCCGCGTAGACTGTGAAGTCCAGGAGGCTGTCCTCAACGTTGTAGGCCACGTCCCGGACCTGCTTGACCCAGGCGGTGCGCACCTTGTTGTTCCGGTCCTGCTCCTCGTCAGCGGCCATCAGGAAGGACTGCATCATCTCCAGCTCGTCGGTGATGAAGCTCACGTCGCTCCTGACGCCAAGCTGCAGCGCCATCTCCTCCGCCGCGCTGGACATGGCGTAGTCAAGCGCGCCATCCAGCACGGCCTTGCCAATGCTCACCGCCGTCGCCTCCATGCGTTGCCAGACTACCTCACGGAGCCCACAAGATTAGGCTGCCCGTTTTGCGAGTATGGAAAGAGGAGATTGCCGTGGTCGAATCAGTTCTACGAGGGTACATACGTGTTTATGAACCTGGAGCTGGAGGAATGCCTTGCATCATTCAGTGTTAAAGACAGCATCTCTGATCGCCGTGGGCACGCCAGGAACTGCTTTTACTTTCGCCTGCTCGTTGCTTTGTTTAGGCACTATTGATACACAGTAAAAGCATCTTTAACTTTAACTTCTCTCTAAAAAAAGCATCTTTAACTTTAAGAGCTTTTCATCAACTTGTTGCTCTATGGATTCTTTTCACCCTCTGACAAATTATCTAGAGCATGGCCACGTTCCCATGTTCCATGTTTTGGGGATCCACACTCCGAGAACGGGAACACTTCCCACGTAGTAAAACAACACTCCCAAGTTCCCGTTCCCGTTTCCCGTTTCATGTTCCCGTTAGAGCTAGATGCAGGAAGGGGACAAAGGGGAGCTAAACAATGAAGATTTAGAGCTAGAGCTAGAGATTAATGGTGATTTGAGCCTCAGTTACAGTGGTCTACTGAAGAAACCAGACTCACTAGGGGTTGTCACTACCGGATCGGCCGCAAAGACAACTTTACCGTCGGCGAAGGCTTTGCCGACGGCCACGTCGGATTGCCGTCGGCAAAGCCCCGTCGGCAAAGGGAGCTTTGCCGACAGCCACGTGGCAGGCCGTCGGCAAAGCTTTGCCGACGGCCAGCTCAGCCGTCGGCAAAGGCGCCACGTCAGCCGACGCGCGGTCATACTGACAGCTGCCTTTGCCGACGGCTGACGTGACGCGGCCGTCGGCAAAGAAATTTTTATTTTTTTCGGAAATTCTTTGCCGATGGCCGACCGTCGGCAAAGAAATTTTTTTTATTTTTTTTAAAAAAAAAGGAAAACCGGCTTTGCCGACGATCGGCCATCGGCAAAGCTTTGGTCAATTTGCCGACGGCTGGGCCGGCCGTCGGCAAAGCTGGGCTTTGCTGACAAAACTGCCCAGCTTTGCCGATGGCTGGCCGTCCAGCCGTCGGTAAAGCTGAATTTTTTTTTTCTGTTTTCTTGCATCTGCACCACATTTCATGACATATGTAGCATATAACCCACATTGCATCTCATATATTCGCAACAATATACAATTTAAACCACATTTCAGCATTAAATTCAAAAAACATGTCCAAATTCTCCGACACATGTTCAAACTGCATATAACACATCCCAAATCATCCACACATGTCCATACACGTCCAAATTCATCGACACATATACCTAGCTCGTGGTGTCGTCCCTAGGGGTCCCAGAGCCTCCATCTTGCTTCCACGCAGACCAACTCGGATACGGCTGCTGCTGCGGCCAGTACTGCCCCTGCTGCGGCCAAGAGAAGCTTGCAGGACCGGAGTGCCCCTGCGGTAGTGGACGAGGCCAGCCGTACTGCTGCGTGGGGAAGCTCTGGTAAGGTGGCCAACCGTGCTGTGGAGAAGGACCCAGTGGAGGGCTGGCACCCGGAGTCGGGTTCGAACCCGTCAACGGTGTCTGCACAAAGACCAAGTGATATAATTAGTACCTGCAGGATGGCCGCACAAGCTACAGTAATAGGGAATATACTCACCGGACCAGGTACAGAAACAGGCAGTGGGACTGGTGGTGGAGTGAAGAGCAAGGGAGGAGGCTACTGTGTTCTCGGGATCTGGGACCGGAAGTAGCCGGTCAGGTCCGCCAACTGACGCAGGTAGTGCAGCGCAACTGCCGCCAACTGCTCCCGATGGTTCGCCTCCTGCGCTTGACACAGCGCCTCCTGCTCCTGATGCAGCGCCTCGTGCCTCGCGTCTGAGGCCGCCTGGCTGGCCTGCAGCTGTTCGACCGTGGCCTGCAATATTACACCCGCATGGTTGATGATATGTGAAGCGAATGTACATCATGTGTTTAACGAGTGAACGACGAATGAAACTCCACTTACCTGAAGTACCGTCATCATCTGCGCGTTGCTCGGCTGCCGAGGCGCGATGGGGATCTGCGCTCCGCCCCTTCGCTGGTCTTCTCTATGGACCTCGATCAGTGTCTGAACAGTGGACGGCTCGATGGCGCTGGTGGCCATAAAGTACCAGCCGTGCTGCTTCCCTCCTCCCAACCTCATCATGAGGTCAGTGTCCAGGGGCTCGGTGGTGGGGTCGAACTCAGGCCCATGGCGCTCGAGAGCTGCGGCGGCGTACTTGGTGAGCTTGTCGTAGACGATCGGGCTGGTGTACGCCTCGGGTCCATCCGACGAGCTGTAGACGGTGGAGGGCGCTTTCGCTTTGCCCTTGTGAGCAAGGGCCCACCCCATGAACTCGTTGACTTGCTGCCCACCATGTGCCTCCGACTGCAAGGAAAACACAAATATGGTTACAAGTAGTGACAATTGAGCGCTATAAGAAATAGTTCAACAGAAGCATACCCATCTCTCCATGAACACTGGGAGGACCTGGCTCCCTTGGTGGTGTGAGACCCCTGACCTCTCAATCTCTGCCAGGCGTTTCCCCCGATGCTGTCTGCGCTCCTCGTATGCCTCCGGCGTACGCCACCCTCTGACGATTGCATGCCAGCAGTCCTCGTACTTGCTGCACCAGCCCGGAGGCATCTGCATGGCATTCAAGTTTTGATATTGCAGATAATGAATTGAATGTGTCGCGTAAGGAATCATAACGGATGTTTCCTACTTAGTTACCTGCATGTACTGCTCCTCGGTGAGGTCGGTCTCCTCTTGACATAGCATCTCCCTAACTTGCAGCTTATCTACCCTCTCCTTCTTCACGTTGGCGTAGTAGCTGATGACGTCCTGGGTACGTGTCTCGTGGTACATGTCCTTAAGCCGGTCAATGCACACCAAGTCCTACTGCCGCGACGCCCGCACGGGGTCCTACCCCTCCTCCAGCTTGAAGCACAACTGCACACAGGCATCAAACATCATTTCATTGTTTGAAAAAAGTCCAACGAATGTGTAGTATTGAGATATGCGGTGTGATGCAAAGACTCACCCAGAACTCTCTCTTGATCTTGTCAGCAAGGACTTCATCAGTTTCGACGTCCTTGACAAGGAAGAAGTGGTGCCATTTCTCGGGCACGATCGGCCTACCCTCGACGGTGACCAAGCCAGGGTAGTGCTTTTTAATTAGCAAGCCCTAGATGCTAGTGGCATGGCGTGAACAGTTCTTGGCCGTCAACTTTGTCCAGCCCCTGCATGAGTCATGAACAACAATTGTTAGTCTGCAGTTTGAATTTAAAAATGTCATATGAACAAGTAGAGAAATCAACAATGGTTACTTACTTGCCCGTGGGCCGAATCACCGGGCGGTCGTCAGGGTGCGGTAGGTGCTCAGGGAGCCTAGTGGGCCCGCATTGGTAGGGCTTGCCCGAAGCTGAGGAAGTCGAGGTGCCCGCTGTCTGCTCGCCCCCGTCGCCGAAGCCGAGGTCGTCGTCGTCATCGTACTCGTCGTCTCCTCCTCCGCCGCCACCGTCACCGGTCGTCATCGTCGCCCCCTGCTGGGAGGCCTGCTCGAACAACCTCCTCGACGGTGTGTGAAGCCGTCCACTGGGGGGGCTCCCACCCCTGCTGGTCGACGGCTCCACGTCAAGCTCCTCGTCGAAGCATGCCTCGTCCTCTGGAGGGTCGGCCACCACGCGCTCCTCGTGGGGGTCGGCCACCACGCGCTCCTGGTGTTGGTCGGGCACCGCCATGTACCGTGAGTTGACCCCTGTTCGTCACGGTCGCCCTCCACCCGGCATTTTGTCGAGTGCCTGCAATGACAAAGATTAAAACAGTTAGTATTAATAAATTACAAGTACTTGTAAAGAAATATAATTGCAAGGTAATAATAATAACAATATAGTATTACATGAATTAGAAATTATCTCCGCAAACGGCAATATTACTGGCGAGAGCTCTCTTAAGTCATCATCATCAATCTCTACATCATCCTCAACAACTACATCACGCCGCATCTGCCATTCATCAAGGATTCGTAAGTCCTTAGCATCGTGCACCTCATCACCCTCGTCCTCATCGATGTCGTTGTTCACTTCCATACCCATCAGTGAAAGAATGTCTATCTCCAACCTACCTTCTAGCCCCTCAGGTTGATAGAACTCATCTATTCTTGAGTCAAAGTTGTAATCATCATCGTTCAGGACAGCCGCTTTACCGCGTCGCGATACCAACAGCACAAGGCTCCAACCCGCAAGACCCTTGTCATTTTGGTTTGCCCATAGGAGGTAATAAACTTGCATGGTGTCTCGGTTAGCCACAATATAGACATCGTCTCCTTCATATTTGGAATCCTATCGAATTTCGACTTGCCCAATCTTAAGGTCCTTTTTCATGACCTTAGGATCGAACCAATGGCATTTGAATACCACTGGCTTACAACCTAGGTCTTTGCCAAAGTCAAGCTCCAATATCTCTTCGACTATGCTGTAATAGTCCTTCCCATCCGTGTCGGGAGTACGAACTCTGCTGCACGTGGTTTTTAGGTTGCCCCGTTTCTCTTCGTAGCTTCTCGTGCGAAAGCGATAGCCATTGACATCATAAACGTCGAATGACCTGACCCTTCGCTCGAAGCCTTTGCCCACGTGTCTCAATGCAGGACTCATTTCCACATCAAGAAGGACCTGCAAGGTTAGGACAGGTGAATCGTTACATTACTTGCTCATAGGAGCAAAGTGGAATCTCAAAGTCGGAACGAGGTTAGTTGGATGGTATCTTTGTACAGAACCAATTGACGAAATCGGGCGTATGATGTCTGAGAAGATAGTCTTTTCTTCCTCGGTAGGATCCGTACTGCCGCTCTAGTGTTCATTAATATATTCCCTGGAGAAACAATAGACAAGGGGGTCGGATCGATAGGTGGAGGATAGTGGCGGCGTATGTAACAAGCTCATCGAGAACTTACTCTTGATAACCTTCGCATTCCTCAAGGTTCAACAACAAGTACATCATGATAGTGTGCCACTCAACATGCAGCAAGTACCTGTTGGACCCTGCGCCTGCTCTTCCGAGATCCCCTCTGAAAAGGCTGAGGGTGCATGAATTCTCGTCGATGTTGTAACGAGGGATTGGATCTTGCGGTCTACGAAGTGCCTCAGTATAGTACGCCTGTGTGAATGTCGACACCTCCTCCAGAATGAATGCCTCTGCTATAGAAGCCTCAATTTTGGCTTTATTTCTACACTTTTTTCGAAGAAGCTTTAGACACCTCTCGATTGGATAGCACCAACAGTGCTGCACGGGCCAACCCCAATCGTGCCTCGCTGGGTAGGTGCAAAATCAGATGCTGCATGGACAGAAAGAAGCCGGGTGGAAATATCATCTCCAACTTGCAGAGCAACAGAGGTGCAGCCTTCTCCAGTTCAACACAAACATCCTGAGACAACTCCTTGGCACAAAGCTGGCGGAAGAAAAAGTTCAACTCTGCCAGGACGCGCCACACTGGCTCGAGGAGGTATCCTCGGGTCATCGCAGGAAGGATCCGCTCAATCCAGATATGGAAGTCATGACTCTTCATCCCTAAGACTTTGCCAGTCTGCACGTTCACTCCCCTGCTCAGATTCGTCGCATACCCATCAGGGAACTTTAGCGTCTTGATCCACGCCAGTACTTCCTTCCTATGTTCCCTTTTCAGGATGTAATCGGCCGGGCCCTTTTTCATCTCTTGCCTGGCGCAGGGGTCTTCATCACTAGATTTGGTCTATTACAAATCGTTTCAACATCCAGTCTAGCCTTAACATTGTCCTTTGACTTCTTGCCAATGTCCGTGAGTGTTGCCCAGAGTGCCTCGGCAACATTCTTTTCTGTGTGCATTACATCGATGTTGTGTGGAAGAAGAAGGTGCTCGTAGTAGGGGAGCCTAGTCAAGCCCGATATATGAGTCCACATGTGGTCGGTACCATATCCTTTAAAACCACCATTCTTTTCATCAATTTGGAGAGCCTCTATCTGGGCAAGGACGTCGGCTGGGCTCTTTTCCTGAGGGATGGGGCCGGTGACTTGAACACCTTTCGTGAAGTGCTTTTTATCTCGTCTCAGTTCATGGTCCTCAGGTAGGAATTGATGATGTTTGTCGAAAGAAGAATACTTGCCACCCTTGGCCAGCCTGGTGAACATCACATCTGCCTTGCATGTTGGGCAAGGGAACTTCCCGTGAACACACCACGCGCTGAATAAGCCATACGCCAGGAAGTCATGCATTGAGTACTGGTACCACACATGCATCGTGAAGTTCATCTTCGTAGCTCGGTCATACGTCAGTACCCCGTCTTTCCAAGCTTTGTGCAATTCATCCCACACTGGCTGCATGAACACACCCATATTGTTGCCCGGGTGTCCAGGTATTATCAGTGTCAAGAACACGTTCTTGGGTTCGAACATGACGCCAGGGAGAAGATTGAGGAGGATCACGAACATGGGCCAACAAGTGTACGGGGCCACCATCATTCCAAATGGGTTGAACCTATCTGTTGCCAGCGCTACGCGTACATTCCGAGCCTCCCCGGCCTTGACAGGATTCATGGCATCGAAGTGCTTCCATGCATCACCATCCGCTGGGTGCTGCATCTTGTCACTGTATCGTTTGCCATTCTTGTGCCACGTCATTTGTTTCGCGGACTCCTCTGTCATATACAGCCGTTGCAGCCTCTGTAGGACAGGAAGGTGCCGTACGACCAACTCGAGGATCTTAGACTGTTTCTTATTGCCATCACTGCCTTCTACCTCCATGTACCTAGAGGCTTTGCACTTTGGACAGTCTGTTGCTGTCTCGTGGTCTCCTCGGAATAGCATGCACCCGTTCTTACAAGCTTGGATCGCGTCATACGGCATCTTGAGTGCATGGAGGAGCCTCTATGACTCGTACGTGCTCTTCGGCAGGCAGTGAACCTTCAAAAGCAGTTGGCCAACAGTCGCCAACATGAGATCAAAACCTTCTTGACTAATGCCCAGTGACGACTTCAACCCTATTAGGCATGAAATGGCATCCAGTTGCGACATGTGGGTGTTCTCGTGAAGGGGCTGCTTTTCGCCTCCATCATGGTGTAGTACGCCTTTGTGGTCTCCTCTGGATCTTCTTCCTCTACCTCCATTCCTTGAATGAACAGCGCTTCATCAACGTCTGCCAGCAAATCTGCCATTCCGGCATCTGCATCAAACCCCTCGAGGTCCGGTCTCACCACCGCCTCCCTAAGCCGTTGGCGTTCACCATGGTAGATCCAGCGGGTATAGTTTGGAACATATTTGTTCACCCAAATATCATGGTACATTGGCTTGTACTCTTTCCTTTTCTCGTTCTTACTCTTTCTTTTTCTCATTCTTACACTTGCTACAGGGACACCACATCCGAATCGCCCCTTTAGCCGCTTGGCCAAATGCTTGCTCTAGGAAATAACTGGTCCCCCTAACCCATTCCTCGGTCTTGTCTTCGAAGCCCATGTACATCCACTCACGGTCAACCATCCTCTGTCATGCGCCAATGTAAGCGAGTAATAGAACCAACATCTACATCTACAAGGCATTCCTACCATCTAATAGGTGAAGGATAGGTCCTAATCCCACCCGAGGATGCGTAGATGAGGTTAGCTTCCATGCTCCACTCCCGTCCGAGACGGAATTTCGGCAGCACCTCCCCGCTGTTCTCCCGATACACGTCCCGACAGGGAGAGTGTGTATCCAGAGAACAACGGGGAGGTGCTACCTAAACTCCGACTCGGATGGGGGCAGAACATGGAAGCTAACCCATCTATGCATCCTCGGGCTGTCCAAAAAAACATGGACAATCCGAAAGAGATACCGTCGTAGATATGCACTGATCCGCATACCAACGACCGCGTATCCCTTTCGGACGGGAGACGCCTAACTCGGTTACGCGATCTGCGACGAGACACATACGGAAAAAGAGGTTATTTATACCTAGGGTCACAGCGCAGAGGCGGGTAGCGGGCCGGTGGAGAGTCGACACGGTGCAGGAAGACCCACAGCACCCACGAAGACGATCGGCGTCATCGAGTACCTCCCACAGGTCCTCCTCCTACAAAAAAGGGACAAAATGGTTAGTATCGACTCGAAATTTCGGCAGCACCTCCCCTGCACGGGGAGGTTCCAAAAACCTGCAAAAAACATGGCACGAAGACCAACAACCACATATTTACCAAACATGAGCACGAAGGACAACAACCACCAATATACTTTAGTTCTCTTTCCATGCAGATGAAAGAATCAAGTACTAGAAGAACAATTACTACTAACCCTACAAATACTACTAACACTACTACTAACAACTACTTAACTAATAATACTAAGAGCTACTTACCTACTTACTAACTACTACTACTAACCACTACTAACTAACACTACTAACTACTACTAACCACTACTAACTAACACTACTAACTACTACTACTAACCACTACTAACTACTACTAACTACTACTACTACTACTAACACTAGAAGGGTAAGGCTTACCTTGACGGCAAGAAGAGAAAAAGCAAGGGTCGGCGACGACGGCGGGGATCATCGCAGTAGCACGAGGATCGACGGGGTCGGGTCAGCAACTTCTCTTCTTCCTCCTCCCCCTTCTTTCTTCCTCTTCTTCCTCCTCCCCTACTTTCTTCCTCTTCTACCTCCTCCCCCTTCTCTTTCTTCCTCTTACTCCTCTTCTTCTCCCTCTGCTGGCCGGCGGCTGAAGAAGCACCGGCGAGCGGGACAGGGACGGCGGGGCGGTGGGGCACTGGCCGGGGGCGGCGCGGCCGAGTACGGCCACCCGGCGCGGTGCGGCCGAGAGCGGCGGGCCGGGCCGCGGGTGGCCGGAACGGCCGCCGGGGACGGCGCGCCGAGAGCGACGGGCCGGGGCACGGTGCCGCCGAGACCGGAGCGGCGGCGCAGGGTGAAGGACCTCGCCGGGGAGGGGAGAGGCGGGGACGGGACCGACGGCGCGCGTGGCGGGACAGAGAAGGGAGCAGCGGCCGCGGGGCGAGAGCTGGAGCGGCCGGCGGGGCTGGATCCGGCGAGCCTCGTCGGCGGCGGGAGCGAGGGCGGCGGCCGCGGGGATGGCGCGCGGGGATAGGGTTTCGCTCGATGGGCCGGGCTGGGCCTTATGGGGTTTTCCACTTTTTTATTTTTTTATAAAAAATAGCCTTCGCCGATGGCCGGGGCCGTCGGCAAAGCCTCGCCATGTGGCGGCTTACAACGGGCCAGGGCAACAGCCTTTGCCGACGGCCACGTGGCCCAGCCGTCGCAAAGGTTCTTTGCTGATGGCCTTCTCAGGCCGTCGGCAAAGAAAACTTTTTTTGTTTTTTTCTTCCCATTTTTTTCTGGTGTCTTCCTACACCAAATACAACCCAACTTCAAAAGTTGGGACAATTTTGAGTTCTTTTGCTATATTTCGTTAATTATTTCTCTTTCTTTGAATTTTTCCGACAACTCCAAATTTGAACTGCAGGTACATGAAATAATGGAATGTTTTGATTCGAAGCATGATATTCATAATGGTCTGAGTATATTGATGTCGTATCCAGGACCTCGCACGAAATTACGACCATGTTGGCGTCGTAACATGGGGAGTTACGTGCACAAAAAGCGTTTTAAATTTATATAAAATCCATACGAAGTCGAAAATTGACGAAACTTGACGAGTTGTCTCGCCATCGCATGTGGAGGCCGTGGTAAAAAATTCAAAAAGTTTCGAGCAAGTTGTGACGTCAGATGACCAAAACCCAGACATCTCCACATGTGATCACTTGGGTTTTGGCCAACCGACGTCACAACTTGCTCGAAACTTTTTGAATTTTTTACCACAGTCTCCACATGCGATGACAACATAACTCATCAAGTTTCGTCAATTTCGGACTTCGTTTGGATTTTATATAATTTTAAAACACTTTCCGTGCACGTAACTCCCCATGTTACGACGCCAACATGGTCGTAATTTCATGTGAGGTCCTGGATACGGCATCAACATACTCGGACCATCATGAATATCATGATTCGAATCAAAAGATTCCATTATTTCATGTACCTGTAGTTCAAATTTGGAGTTGCCTGAAAAATTCAAAGAAAGAGAAATAATTAACGAAATATAGCTAAAAAACTCAAAATTTTTCCAACTTTTGGAGGTGGGTTGTATTTAGTGTAGGAAGACACCAGAGAAAAAAGGAAGAAAAAACAAAAAAAATTCTTTCACTACACCACAACAGCAAGATTAGGGGTGGACGATCTGACGGTAAAGGCGGATACAGCGACAGACGATCTGATGCTAAAAACATATAGCGACAGACTTCTAGTGCCGGAGTAAGTCCTGCCGGTAAAAGTCTTTAGCGTCAGACAGTACTTTTAGCGACAGACAGTCTGTTGCTCTGAAAATTTATAGCGGCAGACAATTAGTTGTTAAGTTTCAGCGACAGATGCCCTGTTACCAGGCATATACCGACAGACCATCCAACACTCCATGCATCTATAGCGACAGACTGTTCAACAGGACAATATAATATAGCCAAAAAAAATAAATATGATTTTTAGGACATGAAACTGATATTCAAGCTTAATGTAGTGTCCACTTGTGACATCAAGATACGTAAACACATATCACATGCAGGTCAATACATATATAACATACAGTTTGTCTTTTACATCACATCCGACAAAGTTAAGCACAAAGATAATTACTTGAATGCACACCTCAGTAGGCAATACTAGTACTTTGTGTTCACATCCTAAAGTTTGTGCACACAATCATTTCTAGGACTCAAAAAATGAAGGAATGACTTGCCAAAACTACAGCACATCCATCAGATTGTGGATAATCATTTTCCAGAAACAAGCCAAAGGCTAGTGCCCAGCACTTCCTGAAAAATATAACCATGTAATCAGCAATAAGTTATGTAAAACAAGTGTACAATATACGAGTTATCATCTAAAGCTCTAGAACTCATTCGCACCTAAGTGCGACAAATGCCTCTAACCAATTAACTTTCAGTCAAGTTTAATTTTCAGCATTAAATTATCCCATCAACTAAGAGAAAAATGCCTCTGGTTTGTGCCCTACAGTAATTTCAGCTAAGAGGAAAAGGGAAGAGCAGCTCGGCACTTATTCAGATAAACAAAACTCTACTGCAGAACTGCATGTGTTGATCACATTATTGGTTACTGGTGGAGTTTGGAATCATTGTACTACTCGGTTACATGCAGATTAGATCTCATTGTCTCTCTCTCTTTTTTTTTTTTTTTTGATTAACTTGTTTGCACTTGGTGGAACTGCCATTTTGCAGGGCCATCACTTTTGTATCAGACATTTGCTTTGAGTGCATAATGCAAAACTATGAATTAACGTCACACAAAAGAACACATAAGCTAAACCTATGGCCATTAATGTCCTCCAGTGGTCTAGTATACTTCATGACAAATACTTAATTTTTATGAGTCGCCTAATCCTACTATCCTTAATAGTAAGCTCTCTTTCATTGCAATACAGAGCAGCTTGTTAGCTCAAATTGAGAATGTGTGCTCACCTAAGTTCCAGCCTTTCTAGTGAGTTCAGTGTCTGCTCTGCTCCTCTCCACCTCTGCTAATTTCAATTGAACCAAACTGCATGAACCACAAAGAAAGTTCAAGCCAGTGAACACTAATTAAAAGGCACCATAACTGCTCCTAGTTGCATACTGCATCAGTCAGCTATGTACTTATAATCAAAGCAAAAATTTAGGCAATACCTAACTAACCATGCAAAAAGGGCTCAAAACCTAACACACTAATTCTCTAAGTTTCATTACCTAGCACTCAGAACTTTTAAAAAGCACAGTGTAACTACAACTAATTTAGTTAAAAAAACAAAAAACAACATATGATGGTAAAGTCATTTCTATAACTAATTAAACAAGTATTGAAATATTACGTACAACAGTAATAAATTATTCTTGCAAAATAGATCTTGCATAATATGGGCCTAGTTAAACTAGTAGTGAATTAATCTATGCTCATGAATGGGCCCACTAGTATTTTTTTTCTAAAAAAGAAACAGAGGAGCAGCATTGTGTAAGATAACCACGTTTGTCACTGTAATCAGATTAAGTGGCTATTCTGCAGTATTGAAATCAAGAGCCTAGCCATCTGAACTAATATCCTTCAAAATCAACTACTTACACATATTTTGCAACAAAATCATCCATCTGAGCACACAATAAAGTTTAATCTATTTACCTGGTGGATGTATAGGAAGATTTCTTTATGTGAGACAGGCATCATCACTCTCCCTCCAGAAACACAGCGCCCTTATGTTCTCTTCATCAAGAACCCTGTTGTCCTCACTCAAGTAATGGACTTCAACAAGAAGAGACAATGGAACAATTGATTGTTTAGCAAGCCACTCAGGTAAACTCAAGAATCTAAAGGACATGAGTGCTTTCGATATAACTCTGCTGCCTTAGCTATAATAAGATTCATCTTTACATATACTATATGCAATTCATCACAAGTTCCATATGATACATGATCTCAACGATAAGCATGGAAAAAGAAAAGCATGGCTAGATATATTTTAGAGAATGCGGGTCAAAATATTAACTATCTAACAGGAAACTAGGTGGCTAGTTAAACCAAGGAGCACATTTCATGCCTAGACATCGCCATCGAACCTTCAATGTCAGCTGCGTGCCCCGCTGGTTACAGATCTGGGGCAGCTAGGTTGGATTCCCGAAAACCCCTCTGATTCTATTTGTTCCACCAAATGTTGTAGAAATGTAATGCAATATTGGGTTATCATGACACCATCACCCGAACCCTAACCATCGTGCTCATCAGATCGGTGAAAATCAAGCTAGAAAGGGGCAACACACCTTTTGCTGGAGCACGGAGGAGTGGCCAGTTCGTCGCACGGCGCCGGCTCGCCACAGCATTGCCATGGGCGTCACGGTCGCTCTGCAGAAGGGGATCTGGGCGGCGCTGGCCTTCTTCGCCGCGTCGTCAGCTCCGGATCGGCCGCGGGCACACGGGCGCGGAAGTGTGAGCACGTCCCAGTCGTCTTCGTCGCGGCACTGGCCCTCCATGATGCGCACGTGCACGAGCTCTCGGTCGTCGCAGCGCTTGGCCCTCCTGATGCGTGCGTGCGAGCGAGCGCTTGATGGCCACCGCCGCCGCTGCCGCTGTGTGTGTGAGAGGGGAGGGGATGACTAGATTTTAGGGTTAGGAGCATGCCGGCTGCAATCGGGTTTTTTTTTTTTTTGATGCCTCAACCCTTCGAGTACAAGTTGTAGTATCTGACTCACGCACTAACTCACACCACAAACCCACTCGACACCACACGCACGCACTCTAGTGCGTAAGCTAGACCTACACCTACACGAAGAGACTGCACGTGGCTGAGAGATATCCGAAGTCTTCCAGGCTTCGCACGTGACGGGCACGTCACTCTGACCATTGTGGCGCATCCACATGTGAGGCTTGCAGATCAACATGACCTGCAAATATTATTCTGGGGAAAAACCCCGTGGGAATCAAGGGTCGAACCCACGACCGGCAGCTCTCGCACCTGGAGGCTTGCCGCACGAGCTAAGGCTCGTTCCCGGCTGCAATCGGTTTTGACTGGGCTACGGGAGGTTGATCCGATCAGATGGCCACCAAACAATTGGTGGGCCTAGCAGGCCGTCCAGGCTGCACGGGATGGCCACCCTTGTGTATTTTTTAATTTATTTTTATTTTTATTTTTAATATACGAGAACTTCAGATTTAGTTCATAAAAATAATTATAAATATTATTATATATTCTATGGTAATTCAACAAATAATTATAATAAAGTTGACATAACACCATATTTTGGCTCCATAAGCATTCCATAAAAAAATTGATGCAAATTTAATAAAGTTGGAATATACTTGCATCACAAATACAATTATCTCTCTTAGTCGCATAACGAAGTGTGAGATGTATCTAATAATAAACAATTTTGAGGTATTAAATTATTTCAAACAAAAATGTCATCAACAACAAAATTGTAGAACTCATCGAGATCTTTAACTTTCATTCTAGTCATTTCTCCACAAAACTTTGTTTGAACCATTCAAACTTTGAAGTTCAAAATTTGAGAACTTCAAAAGAATTTTAGAATGGGAAATGATTTAGATCCAAAAAGTCTTCAATGTCTATAACATTTTGTTTCGGTTGTTTCTCATAAACTAAATAAATGAAGTTTAGACCTTCATATTGTGCTTCATTACTCAAGAGATTTCATTACAATCAGACTCGATGTAAGTTGGGTGTGTGAGCTAGGTGGGGGCCACTTCTTTTTAGCGATAGGAAGGTTGACGTTGTACATGGCTTTAGCGACAGATAGTCCAACGTTAAATGTGAATACCTATAGCGACAGACGGTAATTCGCTATACAAGGTTTTACCGTCAGATGGTCTTTGAGTAATCTTTAGCGTCAGATCCTCCAGCACTAAAGATAATTTTTACCGTCAGATGTCTGACAGTGTTTCGGTGTTGTGGTGTAGTGTTTGCCGACGGCTTGAGAAGGCCATCGGCAAAGAACCTTTGCCGACGGCCCGCCCACGTGGCCGTCGGCAAAGGATGTGGGCCAGGCCGCCCCTCAGGCCGCCACGTGGCATGTCTTTGCCGATGGACCTGGCCGTCGGCAAAGCCACTCCTTTGCTGATGGCCTGACGGGACGGCCATCGGCAAAGCGCACGGCGTCGGCCGCCGTTTGCCCTGGGCCTTTTTTGCCGATGGCGAGGCTTTGCCGATGGCACGGCCGTCGGCAAAGGTTGGCTTTGCCGATGGCCTTTCTTTGCCGACAGCCTGGCCGTCGGCAAAGAAAGCCTTTGCCCATGGCCTTTCTTTGCCGAGGGCTGGGCCGTCGGCAAAGAAATCTTTGCCTATGGCGGTCCTTTGCCATCGGCAAAGGCTGCTCTTTGCCGATGGCTTATTCCCTGGCCATCGGCAAAGATCCTGGACTTCGGGAACGATGCCATTTTCGGTAGTGTGTAGGCTTGTAGTTCCGGGCTGCCGGCAGCCCCTCCGAAGGACCGGTGAACGGTGACCAGAGAGAGGGAGGTGAATGGGAGCCTCAAAATTTCTTTCGAAACTTTTGGTTCTCGGCTCGACAAAGCACCCCAAGAGCCAATTCACAAATCAGTGGTGATCACGACCCTATTGAGAGGGTGGATGTTCCCAAGAAACACAGCGCATCACCACAAAACCAGTGGAGCAAACGGAAATCAATTCGGAGTCCGAACGGGCAAGTTACGGGACAAACAGGGAAACTGTTAACCTACTACAGTAACCGCGACCAGTCCATGCTGCTACAGTAACCTGCTGCAATAAACTCTAGGAGATCATGCAGGGGAGAGACTAACTCTAGGAGATCATTGCCCAATTCGACGAGAGGAGGGAAATCGAGAAGGGGGCAGAGAAAAGCGTTCTTATGAAACCAGAGAGTAAAACGTGTAGAACTTTGATCTCGTGAGGAACTAAGAGATTTCCTTCGGTGGAATCATCACTCTCACTTAATAGTTCGATCCAACGCAAAAAGAACGAAGCAAAACAGTCTCAAATCGAAGAAATCACACCGAGAACTAGAGAGGGAGAGAGGAGCTCAGGAATAGGCAAAGATTCATCACAAGAAACATAGACAAGTGACTAAACCCGGAGGAAACAGCAGAGACTCGGCGCTCCACTTGCCACACAAGTTGGTTCGAGTACAAATCAAAGATTTGCGGACCTCTCTCTCACCAAGCAACTAGAGGAAGAAACCCTAAAGGAAAAATAGAAATACAAGAGGTGAAGTGGGATGGGGAACCCCTCATCCTTATTTATGGGGCATATTACACATTTCTTTTTTGCCGTTTGATACATGAAAAGTCAAACCACTTAGCCAGGGGCATAAGTGTCCAACTCAGGCTTTACTTGATCCAACGACCACCACGCCTCCTCACCGCAGTAGTGTCGCTTCCACGCGATCTCCCCGATGCCGCCACGTGTCGTCCGTCCGCACCGGGACCTCCCGGGTTTTGAGGCACAAACCCGCAAAACCTGTTGCCGATGGTTTTGAGGCGAAACCACCAAACCGTCGTCGATGGTTTTGAGGATAAATCACCAAACCGTCCGCGAGTAGCGTACCCCGTACGCATCCCCCACCGTGTACACTTGCACTTGTCGATGTCCCAGCTGTCCGTCATCACGACTAGCCGTCCGGCTTCAAGGTCACTCGGTCCAAGCCTAATGTCCGCCCTTCACCGCACCCGGTCCGTCAGCACGGCACGCCCTACTTGACCTTCATCGCACCGTCGACCACCGTCTCCGAGCTCGACACCTACAAACAATACAAGCCAAGAGACACCGTTGCTTGACACGAAACCGCGTGCCATCAGTTAGTAGAAACACAACACACCCACATATTGTGTTGGTATGTTGACAATCACTCGGCACAAAAACTTCTACACAGCGGCTATGGAAAAGCCATGTGTCCGCACCCTCTTTGGATCCGTCCCGAGCTAGGGTTGCTCTAACAATTCTAATTATGGGACTCACTAGAACTAAGATATTATTATTTCCCATAGCCAGATAACTATACTCCCACATGTGTTCCTTTCCTTTTTGTTCGTTGCACCCGATGCCAAACATATCACATGTTTCTACCAGAGCTACGCTAGCACCTTTACTTGGTCTAGGGTATTGCAAATCTCCTACTTTACTCAATCTCTTCTTTGCACTGGATTTAAAGGGACATGCACAGATCCGAAGTTGAGCACCATTAGGAGAAAGTGGTTGTGCTGAAGAAGAAGCAAGGAAAGAAAAGAGAGAAAGAGGCTGATGGGTGGGGCTCACCGAACAGTGTCTTATCGCTCTATCTGGACTCTTCAAACCAAATAGAAAACAAGGATCATCATGGTACTCCTCCCAATAAAACGAGTTGCAATTTGCAATGGACGGAGTATTTTGTAAGTAGAGGGAATCTATTTTCAGATTAAAAAATCTTTCGTTTACATATAACAGTCGCATGCATGTTTCTTCAAAAAAAAAAAAGTTGCATGCATGATTTATTAGATTCGGCAAATCCGTTTGTTTTGGAACTTTGAAACATGATCATCCATGCAAGCACCAGAATAAACATGCATGACACGTATATGCTTGTTCGTTTATGATGTACTACAGTATTTGGAGCCACTACAGAAAATTATTTTTCAGTCCGAAACTTTCGGTTCATCTCAAGAGCATCCCTGACGTTTTGCCATAGAACCCCCTGTGGGCACCGTTCTCCTAAGGTGACAGCGGCCATGACGGCAAGGGCGGAGCCAACACCCGGCCATACACCATGCATGGGCCGATACCCCTGTTGGCTGCTGCAGACACATTAGCCCAAAATGCCCAAAAAGACGGTCATAGCTACGTCTACAGAGGTTCCCTCAAAAAAAAAAAGCTACGTCTACAGAGATGAGGTAGGGAGTAGGCGCCACCTAGGACATTGTGATTTTGGTTTGAACTGTTCTACCTAGCTTTGTTACTATTAGCATGGCATTATTTCTCGTCTAGTCTTAACAAATTTTCTGGCTCTGCCACTGCACATGACAGGAATTTAGACAATGTTGGCCCCTAGGGAGTGGGATGTACCTCGCCTCCAGGGGTTCTGAGCCACTTCTAGTGAAGAAGGAAGGGAATTGATGCTCTGCGTCAGGAGATCGGTGATCCTTGATCTAGGTGGATCGAGTCGAGAGCCAGCACAAATCATCATGGTGTACTGCTCATGATCATGGCAGATACAGGAGACGTCATGGCATTTGTGTCCGTAACAAACTGCGGAGGCTATGGTCACATCGGGCTAGGATCATGGTGGTTAGGCTTTGTTGGCAATCACAGTTGAGCTTGGTGGGGAGATTGAAGCGGAGGCCATGGTGGCCATTTGGAGTTTGTGTGGAACTTCAAGAAGGAAGATCCACCACAAGAAGAAAATGTAGTCACGGAGACAAGAAAACCATGGGAACCAGTAGTAGGATGGTTCCACCTTGTGAAGAAAGAACAATTGGATAAACCACATTGGGGACACCGTGCTGAGAGATGAAATGGCCACATGGTTAGATCAGTTTCTTGCAGCATGTTTCGTGGCCAAATCTCTGTGGATGGTCGCTGCAGTTTCGGCGTACATGCTGCTCCTGCGCCTGTGGGGCGCTCAGGCTCGGGACGCAAGCAACCTTCTTACACGTTGCAGTTTTGCAGTTTTTTTTTTTGATAAATCGTTTTGCAGTTGCAGACAATGACAATTTTACATCATATAGTATATATTTGGAATATTCCCCTCACCCACAAATTGTGCTGCTTGTATATAAAGTAGTAAACACTATGTTGCTGGCTGATTGATGTACGCCAACTCGCAAAGCAATCGACTAGTTCTTAACTTCAGATAACTGGTCCCTTTGTTTACATAGTAAACATTATGTTGCTGGCTGATTGATGTACGCCGACTCGCAAAGCAATCGACTAGTTTTTTAACTTCAGAGAACTGGTCCTGTGTTTACATGCTATACGGTTGACTTATACATTCTTTTGTTCCCTCCAGTTCGATTGATATATATAGCAGCCGCTCTCTTTTCTATTAATACAAGTTCGGCAGAGTTCCTGCATGCCGACCGTTTCAAAAATATAGCAGCCGAATTACTCAAAAAAAATATTGCAGCCGCTCAACTGCTGCAACAGCGACGCCTGGACGGAGAACAATGATTTGTTTTTGTTTTATGTGCTGATTGCAAGGAAGCACTACCGGAATCGGCTTGTTTGCCGATGGCGGCGAGCTTTGCCGATGGCAAAGTGGTCAGCCATCGGCAAACAAGTAAGTTTGCCGATGGCAAAGTGCGGCCATCGGCAAAAACAATTTTGCCGTTGCCATCGGCAAAAACAATTTTGCCGACGGCCCAGCCATCGGCAAACTATGGCCATGGGCAAACCTATAATTTGCCGGTGGCCAGGCCATCGGCAAACTACCGCCATCGGCAAAGACCCATTTATGCCGATGGCCGGGCCATCGGCAAAGTCCGGCCATCGGCAAAATAGGCCCAGGGACGACGCCGTCGGGGGCCGGCCGACGCCGTGCCCTTTGCCGATGGCCGGGCCGTGCGGCCATCGGCAAACCACCTGGTTTGCCGATGGCCGTGGCCATCGGCAAACGACGGCCACGTGGCGGCCTCGGGAGCCGCCGGGCCCACGTACTTTGCCGATGGCCGGCCATCGGCAAACTATTTGCCGACGGCCTTCCCGGGCCGTCGGCAAAATTTGTATTTTTTTGAGTTTTGCTTCCAGTTTTTTACGGTGCCTACCTACCTCAAATACAACCTACCTGCAAAATTGGGACCATTTGGAGTTTTTTTTGCTATATTTTGTGAATTATTTCTGTTTCTTTGCAATTTTCCAACTCCGAGTTTTGAACTACAGGTACATGAAATAATAGAACTTTTTTATCCGAAACATGGTATTCATGATGTTCGGAGTATGTTGAGGCCGTATCCAGCACCTCGCATGAAATTACGACCATTTTGCCGTCGTAGCGTGGGGAGTGACGTGCACGGAAAGTGTTTTTAAATTATATAAAATCCAAACGAAGTCGGAAATTGACGAAACTTGACGAGTTGTGTGGCCATGGCATGTGGAGTTTGTGGTAAAAATTTGAAAAAGTTTCGAGCAGTTGTGACGTCGGATCGCCAAAACCCGGACAACTCCACATGTGATCACAAGTGATGACATGTGGAGATGTCTAGGTTTTGGTCATCCGACGTTACAACTTGCTCGAAAATTTTTGAAATTTTTATCGAGACTCCACATGCGATGGCGAGACAACTCGTCAAGTTTTGTCAATTTCGACTTCGTTTGGATTTTATATAATTTAAAAACACTTTCCGTGCACGCCACTCTCCACGTTACGACGGCAAAATGGTGGTAATTTCATGCGAGGTGCCGGAGGCGGCCTCCAACATACTGGAAAATCATGAATATCATCTTTCGGATCAAAAAAGTCCCATTATTTCATGTACTGCAGTTCAAATTTGGAGTCGGGGAAAATCCAAAGTAACAGGAATAATTCACGAAATATAGCTAAAAAGTTCAAAAATGTCCCAAGATTTGAAGGTGGGTTGTATTTGAGGTAGGAATTTACCGAAAAAATTGGAAGGAAAAAATCAAAAAAAAAGCCAAGTTTGCCGACGGCACAGGAATGCCGTCGGCAAAAAGATTTTGCCGATGGCCGGGTCCGTGGCCATCGGCAAACCTGTGCGGGCCCACCGTCGCCGCCACGTGGGCAGGCTTTGCCGATGGCCGGGCCCGTGGCCATCGGCAAAGTCTCTTTTAAAAAAAAAATAAAAAAATTGAATAAGCCCGGCCAACCCTAGATCGGCAGTCCCTTTTCCCCATCTTCTCTCTCACGCGGCGGCGCCCTTTTCCCCACGCGAGGCCACCACCGCACCACCGGCCGGCCGGCACCACCACACCACCACCACGCCCGCCGGCTCGGAGCGGGGCCAACCCCGCTACCCGCATCACCCAGATCGGGGCGCCGGAGGAGGAGCGCCGCGCCGTCCTCGCCGGGCGCCGGAGGAGGAGCGCCGCGCCGTCCTCGCCGGGCGCCGGAGGAGGAGGAGCGCCGCGCCGTCCTCGCCGGGCGCCGGAGGAGGAGCGCCGCGCCGTTCTCGCCGGAGGAGGAGCGCCGCGCCGTCCTCGCCGGGCGCCGGAGGAGGAGGAGCGCCGCGCCGTTCTCGGCGGGCGCCGGAGGAGGAGCGCCGCGCCGTTCGCCGGAGGAGGAGCGAGCGGCCGCGGCGCCGAGAGGAGGCCCGCCCGCCGCCGGCCACCTGACAGTAACCGCAACCCCATCTCCTCGTCCTCCCCCTTCGCGGCGCCGGCGGTGAGGAGGCTGCTCGCCTTACGCGCCGCCGGCCGGGAGTGCGGCGCCGGCGGCCGCCCGCTCGCCTTGGCCTTAGTGGAATAGTGGGTGATTCTTGCTCCGTTGGTACTCGGTAGGCTGAATGATTGTGGGACCGCCGTCGCAGATTCGTTCTTGTCGATTGAAGGGGTCGGGGGTAGTCAATAGGTGATGGAGTTTGTTCTTCGCGGCGGAAATGTTTGTAGATTGTTTTAATTTAGGCAATGCATTTTAGGTTCAGGAGAAGTACTACACAGAAAGCTAAGCATTTTAGGTTCTAAAAATATGTTGGTCTGGACTTCGTCATTGCTGAAATCTAATATGAGATTCAGCTAAATATTATGCAGCTGCTGTTAGGCTTTAGTGTCATATACATATAGGTTAACAAGACCTACTGGTTTCTGAGTAGTTGAGATGCAAGGTTGCTTTGTCACACTTAGTCTAAAGGCTTTCATTGATTGAAGCTCCGCCAAGTCTCGATTGCATAGGGCTTAGTATGGGATCTGTTGGGGCTAGGCGAAGAAATGGTTTCCTGGTGGTGGTGGTGGTACTGGCTCGCATCACATATCTCAATACAACATTATTCGTTGGACTTCTTTCAAACAATGAAATGATGTTTGATGCCTGTGTGCAGTTGTACTTCAAGTTGGACGAGGGGGTGGACGACGTGCGGGCGTCGCAGCAGCAGGACGTGGTGTGCGCTGACCGGCTCGGGGACATGTTCTACGAGGCGTGTACCCAGGCCGTCATCAGCTACTACGCCAACATCAAGAAGCAGAAGATAAGTAAGACGGAGGCCCGGGAGTTGTCTTGTCAGGAGGAGACCGACCTCACCGAGGAGCAGTACTTGCGGGTAATTAGGCAGGAAACATCCGTTATGATTTCTTACATGACACATTCCATTCATTATCTGTAATATCAAAAACTTGAATGTCATGCAGATGCCTCCGGGCTGGTGCAGCAAGTACGAGGACTACTGGGAGGCAATTGTCAGAGGGTGGCGTACGCCTGCGGCGTACGCGGAGCGCCTGAGACGTCATTTGAAATGCAAGGCGGAGCTCGACCGGTCAGGGGTCCCACACCACCAAGGGAGCCTGATCCTGCCAGAGTACATGGACAGATGGGTATGTATCCTTGTTGATGCATTTGTTATAGCGCTCAATTGTCACTACTTGTAACCATGTTTGTGTTTTCCTCGCAATCGTCGTCGCATGGTGGTGAGCAAATCAACGAGTTCACGGGGTTCGCGCTTGCTCACATCGGCAAAGCGAAAGCGCCCACCACCGTGTACAGCTCGTCGCACGGGCCAGAGAAGTACACCAGCCCGACGGTCTACGAGAGGCTCACCAAGTACACCGCCGCAGCTCGAGCGAAACATGGCGACACCTACGACCCCGCCACCGAGCCCTGGACACTGACCTCCCGCAGAGGGTTGGAGGAGGGGAAGCAAAGACGGCCGGTACTACTTGGCCAACAGCGCCATCGACCCGTCCTCTCGTTGAGACGATGACCGAGATCCGCGAGAGACCGGGAAAGTGGGGGCGGATCGCAGATCCCCATAGCGCCTCGGCGCGGAAAGCCGCGAGTGATCGCGGTCTTCAGGTAAGTGGAGTTTCATGATGTAGCCTGCCTTCATGATGTAGCCTGCCTTCAAATAACATCAATCGTGCTGGTGTAATATTGCAGGCCACGATCGAGGAGATGAAGGCCAGGGAGGAGGAGCGGGAGGCGGCCATTGAGGCGAGGATTGAGGCGAGGATGTCGGCGCGGGTTCAGGAGCAGGTGGCGGCACTGACGGCGCACTACCGGCATCGTTGGGCGGGCACTTCGCGGCCCGGATCCCCGGAATGGAGGAGCCTCCCGCCTCGATCTACGCTCCACCACCGGTAGTTCCACCGCCCGGTGCACTTTGCCTCTTCCCCGGACTTGATCGGGTGAGTACATTGCCTCTCGCTTTAGCTTGTCGCGTCGGTTGGCCTTCGTGCCCATGTTTGGCCTTCGTGCCATGTTTGGCCTTCGTGCCCATGTTTGGCCTTCGTGCCATGTTTTTTGCGGGTTTTGGAACCTCCCCGTGCGGGGAGGTGCCGCCGAAATTTTGCGGGGAGTTGTACTAATTACAGCACTTGTTCTTTGTGCGAGGCACCGTCGGCGGGTTCGAACCCGACTCCAAGCCCACCAGAGCTTCTCCACGGTACGAGCTTCCCCACGCCACCGTACTCGCAGCTTCCCCACGCGGGCGCATGCGGGGTCCTCCACCGCCGCAGGGGTACTCGTGGCCGCAGCACCCGCACTCCGGGCCTGCCGCCTTCCTCCGCACACAGGGCACTCCATCCCTGCCGTGCTCCCTCCGCAAAGCACGTCGGCCACCGGCAAGACGCGCGCCCCGGGGCAGCCGAGTTGGCCTGCGTGGGAGGATCTTTTGGGGCTCCGGGACCCAAGGGGACGGCGCCACTAGCTAGGTTTAGTCTTGTAGCTTGTGAGATATGTATGGATGACTTGTGACATGTAGACTCTTTTGCTTGTGACCCGGATATGTTTGGATTCCGATGGACATGTATCGATGCTTAAAACCGTATTTCGTTGCTATATATGTGGATTATATGCTATATATGTGGGTTAATTGATATATATGCGATGCATGTGCTAAAACGTAATGTAAATGGAAAGAAAACAAAAAAAAATAAAAAAATTCCAGGTTTGCCGATGGCTAGCCATCGGCAAACCTGGGATTATGCTTCGAAAATCCCAGGTTTGCCGATGGCTCGGCCATCGGCAAACTTGCCATTACTTTGCCGATGGCCTAGGCCATCGGCAAACCCATTTTTTTTTTTTTTTGAAATTTTTTTGCCTTAATGCCGACGGCATTGGCCATCGGCAAAAAAATTTCAAAAAAAAATAAAAAAATCTTTGCCGATGGCCGGGGCCACGTCAGCCATCGGCAAAGCCACCGTCAGCCTGACGGCGCGTCGGCTGACGTGGCGGCTTTTCCGATGGCACGCGTGGCCATCGGCAAAGGGTTTGCCGATGGCAAAGGTCAGTGGCCATCGGCAAACCGGCTTTGCCGATGAATTGTTTGCCGATGGGGTTTGCCGATGGCCATTGACCTTTGCCATCGGCAAACCTTTTGCCGATGGGAAAAGTGCCTTTGCCGATGGCGGCCGGCCATCGGCAAAAAGGGCCGTTCCGGTAGTGAAGCTTCCTCTTGCGCCTTGAGACAGACTATATCCAGCCTTCTTCTCGACTGCAGTTGCTCTCGTTTCAGCCCCCTCGACCACATCTGAGAGCTTCCAATGGTAGATCCTCCTCCTACGTACGCGGACAGCATTATATATATTGCCCCTCTCCGCGTACTCGTAACATAAGTCGAGACCTCAGTTGAGTGCCCGCTTCCTTGTTCGTCTTCGACGTGTTTGGGTGCTTAGCCTTGGTTCTGCCCTGCCAAAATAGTACTACTTACTACGCGCAAGGTACGTATTCTCTATTAATCCTCCTTTATCTCGACATCTCGCTTATAAAACCCGCATGGAAGATGGTAGTAAACGGAGGGAGATCCACTGTTTCTTAGAAATTTGTTGCTCTACCCAAAGCTTCAACAACAACTCTTCTCAAAAAAAAAAAAAAAAAAAAAAAAAAAAAAAAAAAAAAAAAAACTTCAACAACAACACACTAGTCGATCACGCACAACCAAACCAACCAACAATTTTTTTCCCAATCGGGGGGTTTAGCCCGTTTTTCATTAAAATGATAGGAGTTTTCGAAACAAAACAAAAGACAGATCAACAATGGTGGCGAGCGGCCATCAACGGACCAAACATTAGAAATCACCACAAACAAACATCATCAGGAGTTTTGCGCAAATCTGAATCTTGTACCAGTACTGAGCCTTGGATCAGGTGGCTAACTTTATGGTGTCATTACTAGAAACACGGGTGCGGCTTTGCCACGCCTTCCCTTGGGATTTGGCAAGTGGCAATAAGAACGGAAAATGAAGTTTTGATTGCTACACAACACTAAATGTTCATTGCCATCACTCAATATGTTCAATAAAAGCAATTTCTTCTTCATTTAATCTATATATGTAGATTGTTGAGTACTGTGCCACTGTGTGGCTATATACAAATATGAGAAGTTTGTCAAAGCCTATATCTACACCAAATTATGATGTATCCACTTCTCTATACCTAATAATAAGGGTTTTTTTGATCGAAGCCATCACAATTCTTTGAAATTGGAGATATGCTATTACAATTCGGGTATTCTGCGCCTCTGTCCCATTCATGCCATTTTGTACGCCTGCAGCATACAAGGCCCACTGTCAGACCCGTAGATGCATATACCAACACGTATAGACGCATATAGGGCCATTGGATGCGCCCTGGCCACCGGCCTCTCCATCTCACTACAGATCCACGAAAGGAAAGAAAAAAATAAAAACATAACGCCACCGCCTAGGCCTGCGCCCCGCCGCCCACAACGCCGATTGCCGGCGGCCCGCGGCTGCCTCCCCCTCCATCATCCCCACCACGCACCGCGTCGCGGCGCCAACCCCACCCCTTCTTCTCGCGCCGCGCTGCTGCGCCGACACCACGTGGCCGCCACGGATCGCCCCCGCCCCCGCGTCAGACGCAGCTTACGCCAGCTCGCTTCCCCGCCCCGCCGACGATGACGCCAAGGCCCTGCGCCCCGCCGCCGCCTGGCCCTACATCATCAGGACCTTGCGCCCTCCCTTGGTGGCGGCGCCACATCCAGCATCGAGTGCTTCCCTGCGTCCCACTCCCACCACCGCTTGCTCTGCCATTGTCCTCACTTCTGTAAACCCGGTGAGATCTTCTTATCCTTTTCCTAATTTTCTTCCATCCATGAGCAATGCTCTCTGTGCTGTTTGCGCAGCCTCTGCTGTTGCCAATCATATCTGCTCACCGACTCAATTTCGTATTTTTGCCTTACTGTGTCAGCATACCTGCTGCAATCCACGTACTCAGTCTCAGATGTACCTGAGGTCAGAATAACACAACTGTTGATATGTTCTTTTTTCTTTAATTTCCTTGACCTCATATCTTTATTGCTTCACAACACGTACATGGTGCCATTTGCCTCTGTTACCCACACCAATCTTGGTCAACATTATGTTTTATGTTAACCGATGCTATGTGATATTTCAAAGTATTAAAAATACCTTTACTGGTATGGCAATGATGAAGAAAACTCATTTATATTGTTCTCATCATAACACCTAACTGGATACATATATTACATGTCATTAGCTATATGAAGTAAATTCAGCAATCTCTTTCTTATTGGAGTAGAAGCAGCACTTCTTTCTATTGTATTTTTTTTTCGAGAGCAGGCATATATGCTCTTCTTTCTATTGTATTGTACGTGACTCTTTGCCCCCTATACTATTGCTATCATCAACATTTGTATACTGAGATCATTCTTATGCTGAACTACAGGTACCTTTATTTCTTGCTGGCTGTTACCAAAAACTCCTTAATGCTCAGATCATTCGTATGCTGAACTGTAGGTACCTCCATTGGTTCCTGGCTGTAACCAAAAACTCCTTAATGCTGAGATCATTCTTACAGCAAAGGATTTTGCTACGAGTACAATGTAACCCATACATAAAGCTTACTTTCAGCCTACTATGTACACTAGCAAGTAATATTCAATACATAATTACATGCTTTGTTGCTCCTTTACCGTTTGCACAACAAATTATCTGATACCTTGCAACCCTTACACTATGTTAATGTTAACCTGGAAAAGGAACAAATAGCAACTCATCTACAACTATTTACACTGATCTTTTTTCCTCAAGAATATGATATACTACAATTTGGACTTGCTGCCCCGTGCGAAGCACGGGGGCACCAGCTAGTTAATATATAGTTAACAACCCTTTTCACCCATCCAAGATTTGTGACATAAAAATTTCTTTCTTTAATTTTTCAGATTTATGGGCCATTGAGATGCCATGGCAGAGATTATTGTTTCTGCTGCGGTTGGGGAAACTGTGGGTGCAGTCCTATCGAGTGTTAGAAGGAAGGTTGAAGAGAAGACTAGCCTTAGCGAAAACATTGAAAGACTAGAGATAGCGCACGTCAAGATGGAGGCTGCCCTCGACATGTCCAATAAATGGCAAATTTCCAGCATGCCACTACTACGGTGGCGGAGCAAGCTGAAGCGTGCTGCTCAGGAGTGCGACGACACACTGCGCCAGTGCAAGCAACGTGCCATTGAAGAGGAAGCTATCGGACGGCACATAAAGCAGTCCTCTTTTCCCAAACGGATTGCTTATTCTGCATGGTCACTCGTCTCATCTTTCATCCCCTCTAGCAAAGACGAGTCCACAGGGAGCTCTGCCAATAACATCCGAAAATTTGAGAGCTATGCAGATGGCGCCAACGAATTCATAAAGTTCGTCGAGTTCGGTGGAACCCCGAGACAGTACATGTTCTTTGATCCTTTTATTGGCCATCTTCTTGCAGGGAAGTCTCTGAGGTATCAAGTGTTGAAAGGTAGCAAGTTTTTGTATGTTGGCATACGATCCATGAACTTTGTAGAACGTGGAGTAGAGGCAATGGTAGGCTTTGTTCACATAGACTTCAAGGATCCTCTGAAAGGTTTAAGACTCTTCTTCGTGCTACGCCTGGCTGATAGTACGGACATAATTGGTGTAATGGTTAAGTGCATGCAGTCAGTTACTCCTCATTTCACGTCTGCGTCTGAACGTTTCAAGGAAGAGCTCATTCAGTTGCCCACCCAGGATTTTTCCATTCTGTCGTCGCACTCTCCATACACCCAAAGTGAGTTCTGGTCCAATCTCCACAATACTGTGACACAATGGTGTCGTCCAAACCCACTGTGCTCCAATGAGCATGATTTGACACCATGTTCTAGCACAAGCAACATAATTAGATCATCATCATTGTCATCAAGGCTTTTGTCTGGTATATTTCCAGAGGAAGTTATCTTAGTGGTGATGCAATGTCATATCTTGCTACCTGAACAGCGCAGAAACAGGCAGAGTTCAGCTACATCTACTCATGACGATACAGGGGGAGCAAGTTCTCTGAATCCACATAGGCAACCTCTAAAGCTGGGAGTTCTATTCATACCCCATGACTCGCCAGAGGATATAGATCCTACAGAAGAGAGCTATGCTCTAGAGGTCATTGATGAAAAGGAACATGACATGATACACTGGAACGCATGCCTTAAAGATCTAGATGAGAAGTTAGTTCCAAAGGCTATACACTATCTGTATCAAGATGCTGAATCCAAGATGTATCAAATGTGCGTGAAGGCCAGACATGGCACTGCACACCTTTGTGTGGAGAAGACGAGCACCGATATGCGAAGGTCTCGGCGGAGTAAAGCCACTAGAGGAGCTCACGCAACAGAAGGGTACATATTCAGGATAAAAGGTCTGAGCAATGGAAGAAGGTAGTCGGAGACCTGCTAAAGCTATGGGTTGTGCGTGCATCAGACAAGATGGAAGGTTCCATCAGGTCTTGGGCTGCTGTACAAAATGTGCCTTAGATATTAGTCATATGCTATACTCCGCCATACCAAAATTGAGTAGACTAGATGCGGCGGAGGATGTTCATACAGTATACACCGATGCCTTCGAACTCAGTGCAGTAACTAATTTGGTGGAGGAACTTCCTAGTTTACTAAGTTTCAATTTTACTTCGTGCCTTCGTGGTGTGTTCGGCAGCGTCCCCATTCATGTAATAGGGTCACTCAAGAATTAGCTTCTATATTATGGGAAGTGTGTGTGATCCAGACGAGGACCATGTATTAGCTTCTATACCAGTGCATATCCATTGTATTTTTGCTACAGGTTCAGCTTTGTGTAATTAATGGAAGTAAAGTTTCCCCTAAAAAAAATATGGGAGTTACTATATCCTAGTCACCTGGAATCTAACAATTTTCCCAGGCGACGGTAAGATTTTTATCCAGTGGGTCACATTTATCTGCAGTTGTCTGTCACCATGCACCAATAACGGGTCCGCGAATGAACCCATAAACCCACCAAACCACTTACCGGGCCCGCCCATACCTTAACAGGCACATGAACTAAAACCCGTTAACTGAATTGGTGCTCGTTTGGGCCAGAATTGAACTACTAGCCCAATGAACACACTTACAAGCTTATCAACAAAATAATAACTCTGCAACTTCCTGAAAAAAAATACTCTACCCCAAATCAAAATTAACAGAATACAATTTTTACTTACTCTACATGCATCGCTGACTAAATTATTTCCTTCCAAGACTGCACAGACATCATTGCAAGGACTTCTCTACATCTGAACTTATACTGCTACACTAGTTTTTTTATGGCATATACTACTACACTAGTTGATCTGTGGTAGCTTTCCAACCTCCTCTACATCTGTTTACACTACAACTCTCTTTTCTGTCACGTCTGGCACCTATCAGAGCCTGCTCTTCCTCTACCACTGCAGGAACAAAAGGGACGAAACCTCAACAATGTCAAATGGAAAATGGTAAAAAAATTTGAAACTTATAGGTGACAAGAATGAATATTGCACATGTTAAATACCATAATTACAGTAACTCATATGTGCAATTGTCTACAAATACATGTGCAATATAGAAATAGATACTAATTACAGGAAACAGTTCAGCACAAAGCACAAGCAACAAAAGATGTGTGTGCTAGCCTGCTAGGGCAGATCACAAGTTATAATTTTTTCTATGAAAGGACAAGGACAAAACTAACTGCAATGCTAGGATAATCACATTTGTATCAGCCTTTGTATGAGCCCATAGATGTTCAGACCAAGCATAGCACAGTAGCTGAAACAAACTAGCAGACAACAGACAACAATCTAGAACTAAGGACATATAAAATTCAGAAATCTCAACCATGCATCACTGGATGGACCAACCTCAATTCAGCATGATAGCTGCTTCAGTGGTTCTGAACATCACAAACCAGAGACAGCCTCAGTGACGTCCTTCTGAACATCAGTGGTTCTTCCCCTGCACTACCAATAGACATTCACTGAGATTTTCAATACTGAAAACTAAAATGTGAACCTAGAGGTGTGTGCACAAAGTTTTGGGATGTCTTAGCACAAATGACAAGGTACAACTTTTGGGATGTGGTAGTCAAAAACAAAAAACTTTGTGATGTGTTAACACAAAATAACAAGGCGGTCACAAGCCGGAAACACATGGACAAACAAGAGGCGTGTGATGCCAAAATTCACAGATAACAAGCACAAAATACAAAGATTTTAAAACTACAACTGACCCACTATGTGCCCCAATGATTATTTTACATATTTCAAAAGGACAACTCCACATACAAGCAATCTTCGCCTAGTTTTACAGGGTAGAATAATAGGATAAGATGATTGGACAAATTATAGATTACAAGTATTAATGTTGGTAGAAACTAGTGAGGATAAGATGATTGGACAAATTACAATATACAAGTACAAATTTTTTCTATGAAAGGAAAAATACAAAACTTTATACCTAGAACAAGACAATCACAAGGACAAAAGACAATTTCTTTTCTATGGAAAGACAAAAGACAAAAAAATCTCCCTAGATCGACACAAGCACAATGACAAAGGACAATCTTTTTTTCATTTTTTTCTATGGATAGACAATAGACAAAATTTTCTCTATAGATTGACAAAAGGCAAAGGACAATATTTTTTATATGGAAGGACAAAAGACAAAATTTTCTCCCTAGATCGTCACAAGCACAAAGACAAAGGACTTTTTTTTCTATGGAAGGACAAAGACATAATTTTCTCCCTAGATCGGGAGAAGCACAAATACAATAGACAATTTTCTTTCTATGGTAGGACAATAGACAGAAGCCCTAAACCTAGGCCAGCACAATTGAAAAAAAGGATGGGATATATCAGCACAAGCACAAAGACAATAAACAATTTTTTTCTATGGTAGGACAATAGACAGAAGCCCTAAACCTAGGCCAGCACAATTAGAAATGGACAATGGTCATCATGTGGACATCCCTCTTTAGCTGAAACCAGTACTGCAGCTTACCAGTGATGGCACGGACAATGGTTATCAGACCTTCAACAATACCAAACTTATCATTGATGACCTACAACAGAAATAATAACTAATTTGTTTAGCCACTTAGATCAGCTAGCAGAAAAAATACAACCACGAGGCAAATCAGTTCAACATCACCATATTGCATATGCTTGCAACTGAATTTGCAGTGTCCAATACTTGCAATTTACATTATAGTAGAATGCAATTAGGATAAGCCTATTTAAAACTTTAGTTTAGTGTTTCTGATACTAGACAATTCAAGATCAGAATTAAAAATAGGACACTAGGAGATGACAAACTAAGCTTTTATGGTCCCAAACACTAGATTTTTGGGAAGGCTAAAAGTGTACAATGACAAGTTTTTACCACTATGGAAAGGCTAAAACTTCACATATGAAATTATCATAAGATAAATGATTCAATCACTCACACAAGAGTTCACAAATATAATTTTCATCCAAAAATACGAAAGCAATAAACGAACTATAAGCACTTATGGGTGCCACATACATCTTCTTTCCATCTTGTCCTATTAAGTTTGTGAAGGCTCAAGAGGAACATTTAAGAACTTTTCACGAATATGTACTCACAGTCACCAACAATTGAACTCAAAGAAGTAATTCATTTGATGTTGAAGAGTGGCAATAAAAGTAGCCTGGTCGTATGTAAAAAAGACTTGATCTCAAGTTTGGAGCTTAGACAATCAGATTTTGTGTTCATGAAAATGGACAAAAAAGCCTTTGCAGCTAGTGAAAAAGCACTGCTACAGCCAACAGGCTACAACCCAAAGACACGTTACTTACCTCTAGTGTAGTTCAGTGCCTCTTAAAAGCACAGTGCAGGGAGGATGGAGGAGGTCGGACCCCTCCACCCCCCCCCACCACACACACACCCCACCACCACCACAAGCGGACATGAGATCCATAGAAAGCACCAAAAATAGACCAAAAAGACAGAACACGGTGGAGCAAAAACTGCATGACAGCTCCGTCCATGGAGTCGGCGGCCTCATCCACACCTACCCTTGCCGGAAATAGTCGAGCTAGCTCCGAGCGCAACAACAGTTGGTTGCTAACATCGCCTCGATGCAACCCCAGATTCCAGGTAGTTGAGGAACAGGAAAAATGAAAAAACAAACAAATGCATCAGATCCTCTAACCCAATCACTTGTGTTGAATCAGTTAGCACAAACATACAGGTTCAGACTACAACCACAAGAAGCATCAGAGCCCCTACCCCAATCATAGACACAAATCACAGACATGATTGCATATCTCTACTGCCAGAGCAATCATGCATTTCTCAGAATAAGGCATATTATTCAGTGAAAGCAACTCACGTATTCTCATCCCACAGTTCCAGGTCTCCATAACTGATAATATAGAACCAAGAAGCATCATGCATTCACTGATACTAGTAAGTAGTCACTAGTAAGTTTGTAAATTCAGCCTATCCATTCTTCATCTTTGTATCACAGCCACGGGCTAAATAAGGAAAGGAACCTTGTACCTGAGAAAGAAATTAACCTACCCCCATCATCATTTCATAATAGAGTAATTCATAATATGTCCATTCTTTCTTTTACCACAGCACACAAGAAAAGGAGAAGCACATCCTACACCAACCCCCGCCCAACAAGGACAGATTTGAATTGTTCTTGTCCCCAACCCAAATTCCTAATTGTATCTAGAATGTAGTATTAAAGTATGTTCATCACATGCATGTTGTTGTCCGTCCGTATGTAAAATTACAGATTCCCAATCCTGACCGCCTACGGTTGGTAATACTAGTACAGAGGATGAATTTGTAACAAAACCAGCAGCAAAGCAGAGGCTGGAATGGATTTGCACTTGCCTATAATAGAAAATTAATAACAGCACCACATCATTTCTACCTCATCCACACACTTGTGCCTCCTCCGGCTCCAAACAAAAACACAAATACACAATCTAGATGGCCATTGAGCCCGAAGCTAAAAATCTTCAACAAAGTTTCAGTTAAAAATAGAGTTTCAGATGAACTCACTATCTATGTACTCTCATTTCTAAAATCAACATAGTTTCAGTTAAGAAATAGAGTTTATGAAATCACAAACACAGAAACACAGAGCATGTACTACACCCACCACATCTGCATACCGAAAGCACCAAAAAATGCATGCTGAATCTGTCCGTGGCGGCGGCCGCATCCACACAAATTAATGTCAAAAATAGCCATGGCCAGCCAAGCACATGCAGATCAATCCCCCATGCAATCCGTAGAGACAACAAGTGATTGTCTACTGTCAACAATCGAGGTTGCCCCAGCCCATGCAGCGACCAAATCCAACCACGCTCACAGTTCCGCCGCTACAGCTCGCCCCACATGCTCTCGCCATCACCGCGCTGCAGCTCACCCCGCTCGCCATCACCGCGCTGCAGCTCACCCCGCGCGCTCTCGCTGACCTGTGGCCGCAGCACCACTCACCATTTCGCCATTCCAACGAATCCCCACCACATAAAGCAAATTCCTCATGCAATCCACAGCAGTTGATCAACTGAACTAAGCCATGCAATCCACGAAATCGAACCACACATACATCCAGACACCCTAAAATCTAATCGACGAACTAGAAGAAACACCTGAGGAACACATACATCCAGACACCCTGAAATCCAATCGACGAACTACAGAACCAGATCTAGAAGAAACGCCTGAGATAATCCAAAAACAAGCGGACAGGGATTCGCGAGTCAGGGTACCTGACGACCTCTACCAATAGAGACCGCGACCGAGCCTCCAAAATCGGCGAGAAGAGCTTCCGATGCGCCTGGACGGAGAGGAGAATGGAGAGGGGCAGGGGAATCGCCCCCTCCGCCAACCTCGACTCCTCTAGGCGCGCGGAACAGTGTCCAAATCGGGGTGCACTCAACAATTCTGGACGGGTGGACCCGACCCGACAGGGGCGGACCTGACAACAGGCATTGAACCTGTGACCCGCGTGTCCCCTTTGTTCGCGCTCGCGCGTCGACTCCGCGCACGACGCGTGTCGCCTGGACGCAACAGACGAACCCAGACGACCATCAGATAGGAAAAATGAAAAAATATATGCTATAGGCTATATATGGCTCCTGTTCCAGCCTATATCTCTGGAAGTGACGTCATGAATCTTTATTTTTTCTTTTACTTTCTATCTTATTTGTTTCTTGCTTTCTGCCAAACTTTTATCCTCAAACTAAGTTAATAGTGTATTATGCTCATTATGCCATTTGTTCAAAATTCTCGTTTTGTTTATTGCTACAATGGTGCAAAAACTTCCGTCTAACAGATTCAGTCTACATTACGGCCTCAAGATAAACGAAAATTTGAGGTGAGATCTAGGAGAGGCCAAGGGTGCTAAACTCAAAAGACATTACTACACCAAATATTTATAGAAGTGGCTAGAAACCATTTGAAGAGGTAGCTTTCTTGTCCATCTCTGGAAATAATCAATTTCTAGAGAGAGAGTCGCCCCTAGATATCATTTTCCCAGAAGTGGCTCCTTTTTCCAACTACTTTTAAAATCAATTTTGCAACCTTTCCATCAAATTTAAAAATTGATATGTAGAGTTGCACATAAACCAATACATCATCACAAACACGTGTATGTTTATATATCACACATGCACCATAACGGCAAGGCATCATGAGCTCCGATCTGAACCTTCGGTAGGGGGGTGGGGCCGGGGATTTGCTGTTGGCGATCCCCGTACTTCATCAAGCTGACCGGCGGCCCAAGTACGACTGACGGCCCAGTTATATCTCAAGGCCCAAAGCAAAACGACACGGAGGATCAAGCTTGAGAATCATTTGGACACTGGACCTGAAAGCGCTTCCATGCCGCATAGCTGTATTGGGCCGAGCCTAAAAGTTATCTACTCCTAAAAAAAGAACTAAGAATTTAGTTGTTTTTATTTAGGGCAAGAACGACCAAGATGTTGAATCTAGACAACCATAACCTCTCTGTCATCCCCTAAAAAAAAAAAAAACTCTCTGTCATACTTTCTTCCACCTGGCGACATCTTCCTTCTGGATACTACTAGAACCTTCTTGACCGAAGTTATTTGCTATTTGATTGATGTTTAAATAAAAAAATATTTTTGCGAATCACCAACATACAGAAGCTCACATACATGTATATGCACATCGTAAACCTTTATTTTTTTTACCATTTCAATAGGCTCTCATAGTATTTAATTGTTTTTAAAAAATAAAAGTTGTTAACGGTGTTTATGGAATTTCATCTAAGACTCAGCTAATTCCATGTATCTTCTTTGAGAATTTAGTATGTTGTGTGGCAGCCTATCAAATTAGATGAGAAATGATTGTTAATGAAATTGACCCTAGAATGATCTAAAGCTTGTTAAATTCGAGTTGTGTTGCTGAATTTTGATTTTAACAATGATCTACCTACTAGGATGGACTTTATCTTTTGAGAACATTAATTTTTTTTTTTTAGAAAGAGCCAGCGGCGCGGCCTTCGTGGAGGCCAATGTGGGGGAGCCGGGGTTTGAACCCCGGACCGGCTACTCCACCCCTTGGAGACTTTACCGTCTGTTCTAGGCACTCTTCCTTTGAGAACATTAATTTGTCCATCGTGATCAAAACATGTGAGCTAGACTATGAACTGAGAAGCAACCTTAAGTCCTTACATGCATGTGAGCTTACGAAAAAGTATAATCATTCTATAGTCTTAACATGTGAGCAGAATCCCAAACTTGAGTCTGATTGCTGGACTTGGAAAGGTGAAGTCCATGTCCATGCGCGTCCATATCCATGCGCAGCGAGCTTGATTTGTCCGTCATCGAAACATGTGAGCTAGACTGATTTGTTCGTCCTTGCATGCACTGTAGGTCAATCATGCATGTCACTTCACCTGATTGTTTTCTTCACTGTTAGACAATTAGGCAATTTCTATGTCATTTTAATTCCATAAATTAACATAAAGATGATGACATGTAATAGATAATTAGGTATTGTAAACATGATGTCACAAATGTCCATAACCATATGAACCATGTGACTATTGAACATGTGAAACATACAAGCATGATAACATGATTTGTCTACTAAAGAAACAAAGCATGATATATAATTCATAACAGTTATAGCCTCTGGAAAACATGTGCAACAAAGTAACTGGACTACCGAAATATACAGGCAGTAGAATATGAAACAACATGACAACATTAACGAAACATGCAGATATGACAGATCAATTTCAGAAAGTTCAGACAGCAGTAAACTGATGAAATAACAGATCAGAGCATACGAAACATATTCACCATAGCATACGAAACAACAGGCATGGACTAACGAAACATGCAGAAACTGTATCACGAAAAACAGTGAGGAGATGAACGGTTTATACCCTCCAGAGGATCCCGATCCTTGTCCTGTTTCCATGTCGATGAAGAGGATGAAGAACGCAAGGCCTCCGGGAAGTAGACGACGACGACGCCTCCAGGAAGTAGACGACGACGGATCAGCGGCGGAGGTGGCTTGGGCAGTCGCGAAGACGCTCCCCAAAAACCTAATTGCCGATCCCCCGTGCAAGGTCTCGAACGGCAAGGGCTTCGGAGGCACCTGCCCTCTCCCTTCTCCGTGCGCGCGGATAGAGGAGATGGAGAAGCCTACTTTGCTGCGGAATTGTGACTCTGGATTGTATTCTCGTTTTTCTATGACTGATGAAGTAGTATGGGATATATATAGATGGTAGGCGAAAGCAAGCGAGAAATAGACTTATGGCTTGGAGGCTTAAGGCCTCACGGCTTGCATGGAGGCCAAGAGCCTCACGGCATGCAAGGAGGCCAAAAGTCCATGTGTCTCACGCCACTTGCTTTGGTGGAGAAAAGACAATTCATTTTGTCAATTAAATATAATGGAAGAAACTCCCATATTTAATCACCATGATTGACAAAGATGAAAAGTCCATCCGTTCGCCTACCTCGCCACATCACGTCCTCGGCCTAGCCCGACCTGGTCGGTGGCAACGCTAGTGGATATATCTCAATCGTTCAGTCAAAATCTCGTACCGTACAAAACGGTTCACTCAATAAATTACACACCATAGAGTTTATTTGATTTATTGAATATATAAATGGGCCAATCCCATAATAAATCCAACATTCACACGTACGAGACGAAGACGACGACGACTCTGGTAGTCTGGGGCTGGCTTGCCAGGATGGAAAAGCGAATTAAAGGTTCATACGTAAGCCTCCGTAAATCTTTTATGTGGCTTTGGAATTCTTCATGTCAGAATAAACGTAAATTTTTCTTTTGGCTGCTTCTGAAAGATAGGTTAAGCACTAGAGCCATCCTCCGTCGAAAAACAATGCACTTGCAGTCTTACGTCTGTGTTCTCTGCCACCTTGGCGTAGAGGAAGATCTTCCTCACCTCTTCTTCCAATGTCCTTTTTCTATAGCTGTTTGGGGGAGTCTCCAAATTTGGGTACCAAATACGCTAGATACTTTTCAAATTATGGAAAGTTTCAAAATGCAACTACGCGATCCTTCTCCATGGAAGTTGTTGTGACTATGTCTGGGCCATTTGGACCTCACGCAATGACAAAATTTTTCGTGGAATTGATAATTCAATACAAAGGTGCAAGTCTATATTTCGAAAGGAGATCTCACAGGTTATCCTGCGGGTGAAGAAATCAGATCAACCTCAGTGGTCCTCATGGCTAGAAGCCTTTGTGTAATCTTCTTTATTTTTTATGTAACCTTTTTTGTTTCTTGATTTCTCCCAAAGGAGGCAGTACTTGTACTTTTCTTTATTTTTTTAATAAAATTCCAGTAGGGGGTAAAACCCTTCCTGTTTCCTCAAAAAACAATTGTCAAACACGTGAGAAGATGTTGAGCAATGTTATGTTACTTATCCATAAGCTTGAGTTGAGCAACTCCTATATAATTATATTATAACAGTTAACAGTTACTGATATTTGTAGTTTTTTAAAGCCTTGATCAACACCTGTATTCTAAATCGTAAGAAATTTATTTTGAAATGGAGGAAGTAAGTTTGTAGTGCTATTTTTTTTTTATTTTTGAAAGAAACGTTGCTCTATCATTGCAACAAAAGATGCCAATAATCCTACGGTCCTCCAAGAGACGAAGACCCACTACTGTGTTCTATTAATCGTTCTAATTATTGTGGAAAATATGGAGCATGACGGGAACGGTGTCTAGTATCTCGCATTCTCATTTGGTGGTTCCCCATTTCACGGATGGCCCGCACTATATTATACTCCCACCGTTTCAAATTATAAGTCATTTCAATAATCTTAGAAAGTCAAAACATCTCAAGTTTAACTAAAATTATATAGAAAATTATAAAGATTTATGACATTAACTAAGTATGCTATAAAAGTATAGTTAATAATAAGGAATCTAATGATGCTTACGTGGCATCATAAATGTTATTATATTATCATATAAACTTCAGTCAAACTTGTGATGTTTTGACTTTTTATAAATTTTAGAATGACTTACAATTTGAGATGGAGTGAGTAATACATACTATCATACAAGCACCCAAACTAATTAATCATTCTAGTCTTAACTGGAAATGAGATTCTGCGCAGATATTTGTGGCACTCTTAGTTGCCACACAAAATTGTTTGCAGCATGTTCAGCATGTGTGCCGTTGTGCGTCGCGCGTGGGAATTTGAATTCAATATATAAATACAACAGTCTACAACAGGCTGCGAGCTCAGTTTTGTCAACACAGGATAAGGATATACTCCAACCTTGAAAGTGAACACCAGAGTGTTTACCATTTACCAAGCCCAACGGCCAATGCTGAACCAGAGTGCTCAGTCCGGACTCCAGAGTTGAGACTCGAGAGCAACGGCACACGGGTCACGGGTGTGGTGAGAACGGAGATTGACGAATGGGTGCAGTAGTGCGCCCATTCGACATTCATTTGTTCAGGTTCAGGGGCAGCTGCTGTTTTCTGAAAACGAAATGCAGGTGACCATGCGGCCGAGCCTGACAGAACTCGATCTTCTGTTGGCTGTTCAGTGTTCATGGATCTGCGGATTGTCGTCTCTGGACTTTGACTTTGAGCAGATGGCATGTGCTGCGGCAGAAGAGAGGACTGCCAGGTCCAGGTGTGTGGTGTGTTAGGTGGGAGAAAGGGGACGTGCTGACGGCGTTACGGTTTTTTTTTTTTTTTTTTTTTGAGTAGATGCAGACGGCGTACGTGGGCTGCCCGGGGGCCGGGAGCGCGCTTTGGTGCTGCAGGGCCCATGCTAGTCCGTTCAACGACATTAACTTCATGGATGATTCTCAAAAAAAAAAAAAAAAACTTCATGGATGTATTTAACTATTTGTTTACGGATCAACCCATGACTTGTATGCGCATATATGGATCAACTGCTTGGTACCCACATAGAAAGTGACTCCACAGATCGAGTTGTAGAGCTGTGGAGCTGAAGAGCAAAGCTGGAAATCTAGCTCTAGAGTCCTTCCAAACGGGCCATATCATCTGACTTGTGAAACTGTTAGAAAGTCGGGCAAAGCACACGTTTCGACCTCTTCAAATTCAAGCTTTAAACATTTGTCCTATCACATCGTGCTAGTCATGGTACGAACTCTATTTGGTTATCTTTATTTTTTGGTAGTACGAGATGAGGTTGTGTTTAGTTCCACGCGTACATCAGATTTTGGGTATCCTAACACATGGGCCCTAGACCATGCGTGATTCAAGTCATCATATACCAACCATCCAAACTAATTAAAATTGTGCGGCGTGGATATATGGCAACCTCGGTTGCCACACAAAATTTGTTTGCAGTATGTCTAACTACAGTCGCAAAAAAATCATTAAATTAAATTAAATTTATGGGTCACTAAGTTTGACCATCCTCTTTGACCCTCCTAGACTCGGCCGTCTACGACAAGGTGATAGGAGGCTAGTGCAAGGGTGGAACTAGCATGAAATCTAAGTGGTGGCCTGCTACTGATGGAGATTTACAACTACCCAAAAAAGACATTTTTTCCATGAAAACTAAGAAATTGAGTTGTGACACATGGCCCACTCCTTGTGTATTGGGTCCGCCCGCGCTCTTCAAACCTCTGACATTGAGAGTAAGGCCGTCATTTTTCTTTTTCCTGTGGCAATCTCTAGAATCTGAATTCTAATGTTATAAATGTGTGAGTAATAGTGTCATCTCCTTTTTCTTGTGGCAACCTCTAGAATTATAATTATGATGCAATTTTGTCAAACGATTGCCACTCGTTGCATTTGTCTTGTCGAGAAATGTAGTGCAATGTTATTGAATCGAAAGAATTAGTTAATAAAGACAATTTAGTACTTACCAAGGTTCGGTGGCACGACTTGTAACATCAGGTTACTGGCTGGCTGCTAAGATCCTTGCTATGCCGAAACTTGAGATTGTAGGGTTCAATTCGTGGTCTAGAAGAATATTGCTCTCTTTTTAGATCTCATTGGCAGAGCTTGCTTAAAAAATATAGCATGGGTCAAGCTATACAAATCTTTCTTTGTTTAACAAATGTGCTGCCTAAATTTTTCAACCAAGAAATACAGAGATGAGTTATGCAATTTTTCAACCAAGAAATACAGAGATGAGTGTTAGGGTTTCTTACCTTGCTTTGGCTGCAGGGAGGAGATGGCTGTGCAGCGACGCAATAGCAGGGGATGGGGTTCCGGCCGGAGGAGAACAAGGACGGAGGACCTTGCCGTCGAGGTTCCGGGGCAGGGCGGCGTCCGATCCAGGCAACCTTGACAGAAGGTTGAGGGCGGCGGGGGAGGGACGACTTGGCGCGGACGGAGCAGGGAGGGAGCCGGCGCCGCTGGACCTGGGAGGCTCGGCCACCACCGGCTCTGGCAGGGCGACCGGCAACCGGCGACCTGCGCGGTCGAGCGTCGCGCGTCGGGAGGGGGCCTCTCGCCGCGACAGGTGAACGGGAGTCGGGAGGGGAAACGCGAGCGGAGGGGTGGGGATAAGATGTGGGTTGGCGTGGTCCGCTACTTTTTCTGGAATCCCCTCGACCCGCATCTACACGGCATATTCCATCTGGGTTCAACCCACTTCACCCCGACCCTCAAACCAAACAACAGCTCATCTGGGTCGGCTCCAACCCAACCCACTTCAACCCACGAACCAAACACACCCAGAGAAAGGGGACGACGGCGTACGTGGGCCGGCGGAGTACGTGGGCCGGCCGAGTGTGCTTTCGATCTGCTTTGGTGCTGCAAGTGTGCTTTCTGCTTTGGTGCTGCACACAGGGCTCTTGAGAGGACCCATGCTAGTCCATTCAACGACAATGATGTTGATCCTCTGCATTGTTAACTTCATTCATGTATGTAGCACTGCCGTATTGAACGGATCAACCTTGCAAAGTTGCAAGCCAAACACCAACGCAGACAAAGTGACTCTACGGACAGAGTTGTAGAGTTGTTGGGAGCTATAGAGCAGAGCTGAAAGTGTAGTGGCTCTAGGGCCCTTCCAAACAGGTCAGTATCTGAATTATTGTAAATCGTGAGAAAGCCTGACAAAACACATTGCATGCTTCCATGGTTTCATAAAAAAAATGAGCACTCGTGCGACGATCCTCCTCTCACCTTTGGTGGGAGTAGGAAAATACGCACAGCGTCGAAATTTATCACTCCATGCCATAAGACAGATTCGTCATGCAGATGAGACTCTCAAGTGTCAAACCACCCCACAACGTACTCTCTCTCTCTCACACACACACACACACAAAAGATTGCAATTACAGGATTTGTGATGATCAACTTGACTAAAGTTTATGCAAAAATATAATAATAATAATAATAATAAATTTTTTATATAATTTTGGTTAAAGTTAAAGTCGTTTGACTCCATGGAAAGTGAGAATTAGGGGGTGGGGGGGGGGGGGGGGGGGTGGTTCGGAGGGAGTACCTAAAGTACGTTCATACGCATAATGGAACCAGCTTCCTGAATCAATAATATATTTTTATTTGAACTGCTGAATCAACAATATATTAATATTGTAGTGCTACTCCCTCTATTTAAAAAATAATTTTTACTTTTGAGTAACCGTCACTTTAATATTTAACCAAAATGGTTTTACAAATTAAAAAGAAAAAAGAAAGAAAGAAAAAATATCTCTCGGATCCGACCTGTCTTTCTCCACCGAGGGCCCTCTGCATTTTCACATGGGCCTTGGTCCAGCTCCGAGCCCAATAGACATGGGTCAAGGGCTCCTAAAATTTGGCGAGGAGGTGGAGCGCTGCATGCATGAGATGAATGGCGTGGGACCCTGCACCCGTGCAACGGGCGAGCAGCGAAAATCGAGCTTAGTGGTGTTACGAACTAGAATTATTAGTACACGTGAAGGTGACTACTTACATCTCTCTTGAGATGCCATAAGAATAGTGAAGTCATAAAGGCTAAGCAACTCTGACCGCAGTGTTGCTCTCCTCATCGTGCCCAACAATGACACATAGCAATAGAGCTTCAGCATTGCGTTGGGCGCGAAATGCTAGCGCGTGCAAAAACTATTACGGGACTCAATGCTTGCTAAAGTCTATAATCTTTGTAGAGCGGGGGCATGTGCCCCCGCTTTCTTACCTATTGGGTCCTCTGCTGGGTTAGGATTGCTCTCCTGACGTGATTAGTCTTTCCCAGTCTTTCAAATGCACACCTACCATCCTCACTATATTTTTGTGCTACAATTTAGCAACGAAAATGATTCCATTCCTCAGCTGCCATATTCCTAGTTGAGAAGTCAATGATAATTTGTTTAATATAATTTCTTGATATTGGGGGATAACTCGTGTGCACAATGAACACATATATTTATTTTTATTTGTATTGTCAAATTTAAAATCATTTTGGAAGCCAAATTTAATCATTTTAGCACGGATATAGCTAAACACGTCCTTTTGCGTAGTCTTAGGGGCCATATAAACACTACCAAAATAACAACAACAGTTATAGTTGTCTTATGGAGGAATGTAGTGCAATGTTATCCAATAGTTATAGTAGTCTTTTGCCACCAACTCAACAGAATTGACCTCCTGTCCTCACAGCTCTCTACTGAAATAAGTGCCTTAATGGGTATACCAAGCCGGTGGAGAGCCACCTCCGATGCCAGAGAATAACGAGAATACCTTAATGCCTTGTGGGTACAAAGCCTTAAGGGGTGAGAGATAATAAGCAACACTATCAACCTGAAATGCACTACCTAAAGCTTGACACCTTTTTTTATGCTTGAAACCTCTAGTGTGATCTATCGGATAGCCAAGTAGAAACTCCATCTCACGAGGCTCTAGAGGAGCAACCTTGTTTTTGCCAACCCAAATGAGATTCCATTTCTTACACATATGCAACACATATGCCTTGCTAAAGTCTACAATCGTTGTAGAGCGGGGGCATGTGCCCCGCTTCTTATGGATTGGGTCCACTTCTTGGGTTAGGATTGCTCTCCCGACGTGATTAGTCTTTCCCGGTCTTTCAAATGCACACCTACCATCCTCACTATATTCTTGTGCTGCAATTTAGCAACGGAAATGATTCCATTCCTCAGCTCCCGTATTCCTAGTTAAGAAGTAAATGATAATCTGTTTAATGTAATTTCTTGATTATTGGGGATAATTCTGTGTACAAAATGAACACATATATATATTTTTTGTTTTGTCAAAGCTAAAATCATTTTGGAAGCAAAATTTAATCATTTTAGCACAAATATAGCTAAACGCCTCCTTTTGTGTAGTCTTAGGGGCCATATAAACAGTACCAAAATAATATCAACAATTATAGTTGCGTTATCGAGGAATGTAGTGCAATGTTATCCAATCAAAAAAAAGAATAGTTAATAAATAGCAATAAGTACTTGCGAGGTTCTGGTGACATGACTTGTGACATCACGTAGGGAGCAAATTTATTAAACAAAGTAAGATTCACATAGGCTGGCCTCTGCCATACATATTTGTGAACAAGGTGCACCACTGGTAAAATGGAGACATATATTTATTTTTATATATTTACATATATACTAGAAACGTGCCCGTGCGTTGCAACGGGATTACTATAAAATATTTATGAAAAAAATAATGTGATACATATTTATTTATGTTTTCCATTACTATAAAATTTAAAAGCTATGACTTATTTTAAGCATGTAAATTTATGATAACTTTAATATGTAAATAATATGAAAATACCCTTTTAAGCATGTATTAATTTGAAATATACCCTTGATATATTTTTCCATTGCAAAACTTAGGAATATTTACATTAAATATAGCATAGCTTTATTTTTCACACTATCTATATGTTGCTACAGTTAATATCAAGTTTAACTTCCTTTACAGATCCATAAAAATATATAATTCAAATGTCTCGCTAAATTTAGTAAGGAGTTAGTTGCTTGACATACAATGATTGTTATGAGAATATGATGGAAAATTAGTGTTGTTGTTTCGCATAACAGTCCTTATTGGGGATTGTAGAGATATATTTATTTAGAATGGATTTAAAAAATTTGTTTATGATTTTAATTTATGATCTTATTAGCCAATTTATCAAGTTATAATGAGGTTAAGTTTTGTTTTTAATTAAACTACAAGAGAACCTTAAAATATTTGTTTCATAGTGATTAGATAAGTTTTAATGGCTGAAAGGTCCATAATATTATATTATTTATTTTTTATGTCTATAGGAAACACAAAAATACATAAAAACCCACAACGGGAGGTCACGTTTAAAAAGAAAGAGAATATGTGCTGTAGTTGAGAGACCAAACAAACATCCACATATTTTGCGTTATTTGTCTATTTTTCTTTTTTTTTCCTTTTGTTCTGTTTGCTCTTTTTTTTTTACTTCAACGTATAATACTCATACTTTGTGCTACTTGATTTTTAAACTGTATTTGAAGTGATATTTTTTGTGGATCTAATTGCTATCTCATTATAAATTTAATTCAATTTATAGGGTTTGTTAGACCGGACCCAAAAGCGCATGAGCACATGCTGCTAGTGCAGTTCGCACACCCGCACATGTGCTAGTTGGGCTGGGCCTTTTGGGCCGCTGCTTTGGTGTGCAGGTAGTAGAGGACAGAGTTTTCCTTTTTTATTATATTGTATAATCCTATTCGAATTCTAGAAAGGGTTTGTTAACAAAAGTCAATACGGAACGCTAACCGTGTCGGTGTTGGACTGAGGGGCGAAAGAAAAAGAGGGCAACTGAAATTTTGACGTTTTATTATTAGCGTATAGATTTAGATACCATCAAAGCTAAAATCATTCGGGAAGCCAAAAATTTAATTGTTCTAACACCAGGGGAGGGGCTAGCCGAAGCACCGGAGGCGACCGTAACAGACGCTCGGCAGTCGGCACGCAGTCCGCCGGTGAATCTATCAAGTCTGTTTTGGCCGGCGGCGCCACACGCGACGTACTCCATCCATCGTCTGATCGGGTCGCGCGCGTTGTGCTGCGTCGTCCTCGCTCCTCAGCCAGCTGCTGCCAGCGTTCTGTGGTCGGCTCGCCTCGCCGGCTCGCCCAAACCCGAAGCCGTCGGCGTTGACTCTGCCACTCGTAGCAGCCCCCCGCAGGCCAGCACCCGATCCGTGACCGAGATTCCGTCGGCCGTCCAAGACACGCCGGGCCCACCGGTAACGAACCAACTGTCGCCATGCGCCGAGGTTTCCTTTCCGGAAAGCCGACGCGAGATTCCGTCCACACGTACTACCACACCGGCCGGCCACCGGACCGCCGCAGCTGCCGGGGCGGATCATGTGGGTGGGTGGGCCGGTTGGGGCTACTTCTGGCTTCTGTTGCGGCACAGTAGATGGGCCCTGGCCGATCTGGTCACGCACGCCACACGCCACACGGGTGGGGTCCGCCTGCCTGCCTGTCTTTTTCTCAGCGCCCGTGAACCAACCCGGTGCAGTGCAGGTGCGACCACCCCGGCCGGTATGCTGCTGGCTGGTAGTATGCCGGCAGCCGCGAGCGCGGTCCAGACAAAACGGCCATTCCAGCACATTTACGAGTAGTCCTACAGATGCATGCTTCGCGGTCGTCTGACGCCTGAGCCTTGCTTCTAGAAGAAGCGCATTGAATTGAATTCCAGCGGAGTACGTACGCGAATCCGTCATCCATCGGTTGCTTACGTGGGGATAGAGGGAATATTTTACTCCTGTGTTAAAAAGAAAACACCCTGAATATTCTGTTGGACGCGGGGCGGGCGTTGGCAACGAGCGGCGGCGGATATACTCCTGTGTATCGTTGAACTGCCTTCACCTGTCGCCACGCGCCGGGACACAGTACCTGACGACGACACCCGATCTCTGAACCCCTGATGAGATGTCGAGACCAGACGACCAGCGGAGTATCACAAGCCCACGCCGCGCGTGCGTCCCGTGTGTGTGTGTAGCTGGCAACAGGTCCTCACGGGGCGCCATGCTGCGTGACATGCCGAGATCGATGCTGGACCGTCAACCGTTGCAGGTCGCAGCGCTATGGAATGGACATACAACCGCTGCTGCTGATGGCCACGCGCACCCACACGAAGATCGGATGGGGGCTCGCCGCGGCCTCCGCCCGTACTAGAAACAGGAGCCTGTCGCGATTTACGCGGGCCCTACAACTGGCTTTTTGATCCATCTGTCAAAAAACATTTAGTAACTATGAGGGCGTCGAAAAAAAGGAGTAACCACACGGGAGAAGAGGACACACAGCCGTCCTGTACGTTGAGATGACACCAGCAGATGCAGATCACGGTACGTGCACGCGTCAGGCCAAGGGAGAGAGAACAACGGGAGAGGAGGACCACACATCTGACGATACCGAATCCTGATGAGGTGAGACCAACAGGAAGTCGCGGGTGCTCTCCGTGCGCCATGCTGCGTTGCGCTACGTGTCATGCTGGGATGCCGGGACCGTTGAAAAAAAAAATACGTGACATGCTGGGATGCCGGGACCGTTACAGCTATATATGGGGTACCGCTATATATGGGTACATACCTACAGCCTCTGCATCCGCAGCCAAAGCTAGAACGGGCGATCAGTCAGACCAGCTTTTAATCGATCAATCATCATTGCCGTATACGTACATATGCCCAGATACTACAGTACAAAATAGCACGTACGGCTCAGACTACCCGCACTCATGGTACCCTAAAATCATCCCCAAAAGGAATATTCTGTCCTAATCACTACTCTGTATATAGTTTCTCCGCACTCATCAATACTCTATCCATTCTCTATATCAACTACCACTCCATGGGTCCCACACGTCAGGATTTTTTTATCCTTTCCTCCCCAACCCTATCCATTTTCTTCCTCCCATCTCGCAGCGAAGGGCACAGCGCCGCCGCCACCGCTCCTCCTCGCTCCCCTCCTCCCCGCTCCTCCCCGCGCCCGCCCCGCCGGGACCCCATCCTCCCCGCGCTCGCCCCGGCCGTCCTCCTCCGCGCCCGCACTCCTCGCTCCGCGCCGGACGGGCAAGGGGCGCGCACGCTCCACCGCGCGACTCGGCGTGCACGTCCCCGCCGTGCCGCTGTCACCCGCCGGCGTTCTGCCACACCAACAGCAGCAGAGTGCAGAGCTCTCGCGCCCGAGGATCTGCCGGTGGTCTCCCCATCTTTCTGCCGCCAACAAGTTCTGCAGCCTTTGGTGAGTTAATTTGTATGATATTTTCCTATTTGAGCTGGTAGGTAGCGATTTGTTAGATGAATAGCTTGCACAATTAGTTGATAGGAAGCAATGTTGGGATGGAGGAAAGAAAAATTAGTTGGGTTCTTGCTGCCATTTGAGGTTCTCGACAACCGCATATTAGTTTGTACTACCTGTTTGAATGGAGTAGTTCGGTTCTTGCTGCCATTTGAAGCTTTGTACTTTTAGAGAATTCATTACTTTGGATGTTGAATGAATGACTCAATAGGTGTCCTGTTTTTTTTTTCATTAATTATATTAGTACGAGATAGCTAGTTACTATATATCATTACCTGGTGTTAACACAAATATTTCCTAGTATGTTATTCTTTGCTTGGTGTTTGTGTGTCATGAGATGTAGCCTTTTGAATTTCAGTGAGCTGAACCTCATCTGGCAGCCACGCCATGGAGCCCTACTCAAACTCCTTTATGAGACAATGGATGATGGAGGAGGAAGACGATGACACTATTTTCATGTGTGATGATGACGAAGCGGAGATCTTGGCATACAACCAGCTGGTTGAATCTGAGAGTTCTAGCAAGCGCCGTCGATCTGATGCGCCACCAAAGGTAATTCGCAAGAGGGACCTTCCTTCTGGTCACAGGAGGATCAAAGCCAACTACTTTGGTCCAAATCCAGTATATAGTGACAAACAGTTCCATCGAAGGTAATGTTCAGTATATTTGCAATATGGATCACTCAATGTCATATAGTTGCTCATACCTAAACTATTATTGCAGGTTCCGAATGAGGCGACATTTGTTCAAGCGCATTAAAGAGGCGGTTAAAAATCATGATAACTATTTCAAGAAGAAGCCTGATGCCTGTGGCAAGGAGGGACTATCGGCTCTGCAGAAGTGCGTCGCTGCTTTGCGCATTCTCACTTACGGTGTCCCAGCAGATGCCGTTGACGAGTATGTGCGTATTGGTGAGTTAACTGCTCGACAATCTTTTTAACATTTCTGTCGGGCGGTCGTCGTGGTTTTCGGGGATCAGTACCTCAGGGCACCCAACGCTGCCGATATAGCTAGGCTTCTTCAAGAGGGTGAGGAACGTGGGTTCCCGGGGATGCTGGGTAGCATTGACTGCATGCATTGGAAGTAGAAAAATTGCCCAGCAGCTTGGAAGGGTCTGTCTGGGCCGAGAAGAGTGTGTCATAGAACTCTCTGGCCACTGCTTCCAAATCCTCCTGTTGTGTGACCAGCACTCCATCATCACGGTAGAGGGATTGAATACGATTCCCTCTCGCCCTTTCTTTCGACTTGGCCTGGAAGAAAGCGGTGTTTCGGTCACCCTTCCGGCGGCCGGCAGAGTAGTGGGTGCCAGATCGACCGGGCCGGTCAGTTCACGCACGCCACACGGGTTCTGTACTGTACTACGGGGCCGTACGTGCGCCGCCTGCCGGCCCGGCCGCCGGCCGCCGCGCGCGCGGTCCAGACAAAATGGCCATTCAGGCACATAATTACTCTACGCACGTACACATGCCTTGATTGATGCTTCGATTCGTCCTCTGATTAGCTAGGAGAATGGCGTTCGGTTCTCGACGCCACGCGCGACGGGACGGGACGCAGGGTCCGGGCGTGTACCGTACTACGTGTAATGTATCCATGCGGATTGTCTGCCTGCCTGCTTCAATCACCACGGCAGAGGAGAAGAGACACACACACCTGACGACGACACCCACGCCAGCAGATCTTCTCGGTGCAGGAGAGTCCGTCACGGACACTGAGCCGGCCGGCAGGACGTCACGGGGGCCTCTCCGTGCGCCATGCTGCGTCGCGCTACGTGACATGCTGGGATGCTGGGAGCCTGGGACCGCCGCAGCTATTCTACATACAGCCGTTGCATCCGCAGCGCCAAAAGCTAGCGCTAGGACGGAGGCCTGCCTAATAATTGATCATCCGCGTGTGTATGCATGTACGGCTCGTGCTGTGCCACGTACGTTGCTGAGACGGGCTTTGCATGACAACGCCACCAATTGGAGCTGGCCAATGGACGACGTAATCTCGCGTTGGTTGTATCGTTACTAGCCTCCAATGTCAAGCCAAGCCATGCCATAGCCGCCAGCGATGCTATTGCTCGAGGCCGACAAGGTCGGGGATCGGTCGCGGCCAAGATTTGGTTATTCATCTCAGTAGTATCTCACTGCCCGCCTCCACACCAGCTGTCGCTCATCTGCAGAGTACAAGACTACCGTATCTCCGCCGTGCAGTATTAGGTACACTGCTCTCTCATCTCGAGCGTCTTGTTGTTTCCGCCCATGCTGATGAGCGTCATGCACGCACTGACGCACAACCACAAGAAACCGTCGTCATGCCGTCGCTGGATTGGAGACCCATACCAGCAACAGGAGCCAAACTGACTCGTTTCATCCACGTCCACACACAAACACTCCACTTCGAAAACTTATTTTGTTTACAAGCACGGATCAGTTGTATACCCCCTCTCTGTCCAGGCCCCACGAATTAGTTGTACTTAATTAGTAAGATAAGATAAGCTACTACGAGTGGTAGTAAAGACACGATGTGAACAAGTAACCTGAAACGCCATATCGAAACAGAGAGAGAGAGAGCGAGAGGTGACAGATGACCATTTTTTTTACAGCCGGCGAGGAAACGCACGTCATCGTGCCAAACAGGTGCCACGATTAATTAATTAATTAATTTAATTAACTACTGTATCAGTCAGCTGATGTAAAGTAGCACACCGGACCGGAGGGCCAACGTAACCGACGCCGACACGCGCGCGGGTCTGTTTTGGCCGGCGCCACGTGTGACGTGTGGTGTGATCGATCGGGTGATCGGGCATGATCGTGTCGCCTCGAGCACACCGCGAAAGAAAGCCGTCGCCGTGATTCCGTGGCCGTCCGGGGCACGTCGATCGGGGCGCGAGGCCAACCGTTAACGAACGGACTCGACGTGCGCCAGAGGTTCCCTTCCGGAAAGCCGACGCGAGATTCCGTCCACACCCCACCGGACCACCGCGGCCCGCTGGCCGGATCACGTCGGTGGGTACGTGCTGGGTGAGGGCAATCCGGCTTCTGTTGCGGCGTCACTAGTAGCTGGAAGGTACACCGTAGTACTACCCGTGTGCCGTGTGACGTCCCTCGCGGGAGCGGCGGGGTCCGCCACCGTCGCGCGTCGGATTTCCTCATGTTTCGCGGCGGTCCCGTGCAGCTGGTGGTGCCTGTGCCGTGCGCCGCCGCCACCGCCGCCGTGGAGCTTTGATCGGGCCGGGGGAACAGGAACCGGCAGACGGGATCGATCGATCTGCATGCCGCAGCGAAACAATGGGCCGGGGGGAAGTGGAGTGGGGAGTTCATTAACTCCGGACGGGACGCAGAGTCTGGCGTGGCGAACCAAGGTACGGTACCACGTGGCGACGGCGGACGGGCCGGCGCGACGATTTGCTCCCGGCTGCCGGCCGCCGCGCGCGCGACAAAATGCCCATTCAGGCACATTACTACTCTACAACTGATTCGATTCGTTCTCGATCGCCTTGCTTCTAGAAACGCATTGAGTTACTACTGCTACTTGAGGGAGTACGGGTGGAGTACGTACTCCGACGTGTATAAAACCAGACGGAATATATCCACGTACGCGCGACGTGACGGGACGCAGTGTTGGTGCACGATCGAGGGAGCAAGGACATCCCAAGTATATACCGTGGAGAGAGGAGCACTACTAGCCCTAGCCCACGCCGCGCGTACGTGCTTCCCGTGTGTGTGGCGTGTCTCGCGTCCCTGGACCGTAGCAGGCAGGTCGTCACGGGCCTTCTCCATGCGCCATGCTGCGTCGCGCTACGTGACATGCTGCGATGCTGGCCGGGACCGTTGCAGGTATTCTACATACAGCAGCTAGCTGCATCCGCAGCCAAATTAAGCTAGAACGGACGAGCTAGGCCTGCCTAATACACTACCGGATCCACAGCTTTTGCCGATGGCTTGAAGCCATCGGCAAACCCATCTATGCCATCGGAAAATAGATTGCCGATGGCAAAGTGACGTGGCCATCGGCAACCTCCCATCGGCAATCTTTCCATCGGAAAACATTTTTTTGCCGATGGGAAAAGTATAAGCCATCGGCAAACTTTTCCGATGGCCGTGGCCCCCATCGGCAATCCCCGCCACGTCGGTAGCCCCGCCGTCGGGCCGACGGCGGGTTTGCCGATGGGCGACGCCACGTGGCCATCGGCAAACAATTATGTTTTCCGATGGCCACGGCCGTCGGCTTATTTTTTTTTGTTTTAAGAAAATCATTTCCCGATTTTTTTTGCCTCGGGGTTATTTTCCAAATTCCCAGGTTGCCGATGGCCGGCCATCGGCAAACTCGGGAAATTTTTTTTTCCTTTTTTCCCCGTTTTCTTCCATTCCCAAAGACATTTAATCACGAGCATGATATCACAAGCAATATATACAACATTCATCACATATATTCGCAATAATACGCCATTTCAAACATAATATAGCATCAAATCCATGTCCATGCATACAAATCCATATCACAAGTCCAAATGCATCCATACAAGTCCTACATCGGCCAAACATGTCCGACGTGGCACAACAAGGTCCAAAATAAGGAATAGAAGCTACCTAGCTCGTGGCGCCGTCCCCTTGGGTCCCCGAGCCCCCGAAGCATCCTCCCACGCAGCCAACTCCCGCGGGCCGCGGGCCGGTGCCGCCGCGCCACGAGCACGCGCTGGCCGAGCCGGCTGAGGGAACCGAGACGGCCCGGCTGCGGCCGCGGCGGCCACGAGTACCCCGGCCGCGTGGGGAACCGAGACGGCCCGGGCTGCCCCCGCGGCGGCCACGAGTACCCTGCGTCGGTGGAGGTGTCGGGACGAACGGCCGCGTGAGGAGGCTGGGAAAGGACCCCAACCGGCCGTGGAGCGGGACCCCGTGGAGAAGCACCCGGCCGGAGGGCTAGCACTGGAGTTGGGTTCGAACCCTCCGACCGTGTTCCGCACAAAGACCAAGTGATGGAATTAGTACTGCGGACCGGCATCACAAGCTAAAGTGATAGGCAATGTAGGGACTCACCGGACGAGGTGCAAGAAAAGGCGGCGGTGGAGGTACGGTGGTGGAGCGAAGAAAGCGGCCGGAGGCTCACTCATTCCCATGGCACGCATGTCTTTGGGGCATCTGCGACCACGCCCGTCGGTAGTGCGCGCAACCGAGGCCGCGTGCTCGATAGGCAAGCGCCGTCGGGCTTCGGTTGGCTAGCACCTCCCGGACCGTGGCCCGCAATATTACACGAGCATGGTGGATTGTATTTGAAGGCAAGGTACATTATTTGTGAAACGGTCGAACGACGAATGAAACTCCACTTACCCGAAGACCCGCGATCGCTGCGCACCGCTCGGCCGCCGAGGCGCTATGGGGACCCGCGGTGCGCCCTACGCTGGTCTTCCTTGCGGATCTCGGTCAGCGTCGGACAGAGGACGGGTCAATGGCGCTGTGGGCCATATAGAACCGGCCGTGCTGCTTCCCTCCTCCCAACCTCATCACGAGCTGAGGGTCTATGGGCTCGGCGGTGACGTCGTAGGTGTCGCCATGGGCCTCTCGAGCTGCGGCGGCGTACTTGGTGAGCTTGTCGTACACGACCGGGCTGGTGTACTTCTCGGGCCCGTCCGAAGAGCTGTACGTGGTGGAGGGCGCTTTCGCTGGGCCCTTGTGAGCAAGGGCCCACCCCATGTACTCGTTGATGGGCTGCCCGGGGTGGTGCTCCCTCTGCGAGGAAAACAAAACATGGTTACAAGTAGAGATATATGAAATCCGGCCCTATAAGAAATGGTTGAACACAAGCATACCCATGTTTCCATGAACTCGGCGAGGTTCTCGTCCCCCCGGTGGTGTGAGACCCGGACCTCGCCCTCTCTTCCAAGCGCTTCGCCCGACGTGCTCGTGCTCCACGTACGCCGCCGGCGTTTGCCACCCTTCGACAATCGTACGCCGGCGGTCGGCGTACTTGCTGCACCAGCCCGGAGGTGTCTCGCATGACATTCAAGTATTAGATCTTCCGGATAATGAGTTGAATGTGTCACATAAGGAATCACGGCGGATGTTTTCCTACTTATTTACCCGCATGTACTTGCTCCTCGGTGAGGTCGGTCTCCGGCTCACATATCGGCTCCCCGGCTCGGGTCTTATCCACCTTCACCCCCGAAGTTGGCGTAGTAGGAGATGACGGCACCGGTGTGCGCCTCGTAGAACATGTCCTTGATCCGCAACTCGCACACCTTGTCCCGATGCCGGTCCGCCACATCGGGGTCCCGCCCCTCCGCCAACCTATAGTACAACCGCACACGCATCAAACATCATTCCATTGTTTGAGAAAAGTCCAACAAATGCGTAGTATTGAGATATGCGTTGCGATTGAAAGACTCACCCGGAACCGCTTCTTGATCTTCTCGGCGAGGACTTCCCCATGTGCGTCCTTGATTAGGAAGTAGTATGGCCATTTGTCGGGCACGATCGTCCTCCCCTCGATGGTGACCAAGCCGGGGAAGTTTGCCTTAATCACTCGCCCGGATGCTAGTGACATGGGGCGAACACTTCCTCGGCCGACACCTTTCTCCAGCCACCGCACAAGCACAACAATTGTTAGTATGCGCTTTTAATTCGAAAATGAAATAAGAACAAGTACGAAATCAACAATAGATACTTACGTCCCGAGAGATCACGATCCGGGGCGGTCCTCGAGGCGCGGCAAGTGCTCGGGAGCCTAGCGGGCCCGCGGCCGGAAGGGCTTCTTCGCGGTGCCTGTGGAAGCCGAGGTGCCTGCAGTCTCCTCCTCCTCCTCGTCGTCGTCGCCACCGCCGCCGCCGCCGTCCTCCTCGTCGTCGTCTTCGCCACCGCCACCGCCGCCGCCGTCCTCCTCCTCGTCGTCGTCGTCGTCACCACCGCCGCCGGCACAAACAGCCTCGTCCTCAAACAGCCTCATCCCGCGGTCCTCCGCCGACTCCCACCCCCTCGCGGTCGACGGCTCCACCTCAAGCTCCTCGTCGTCCTCCTCCTCGTGGTTGCCGGCCTCCACGTGGTCCTCGTGGTGGCCGGCCTCCACGTGGTCCCGCCGGGGCCCGAGGTGCATGTACTTGGACTGACGTTCGTCGGCGCGACCGTCCTCCGCCTCGGCATTTTGTCGAGTGCCTGCAACGACAAAGATTAAAACAGTTAGTATTAGTAGATTGCAAGTACTTGTAAAGAAAATATAAATGTAAGGTAATATAAATAACAGTATCAATATTACATGGATTAGAAACTATCTCCGCAAACGGCAATATTGTTGGCGAGCGCTCATCCTCGTCATCAGTACTGTCGTCATCACTATCAATATTGTCGAGCTCTCTTAAGTCCTCATCATTAGGCGCTACATGTTCCCCAACTTCTACATCGCGTCGCGTCTGCCAGGCATCTAGGATTCTTAAGTCCTCAGCATCGTGCACCGGGTGCTGCATCTTGTCACTGTATCTTTTGCCATTCTTGTGCCAAGTCATTTGTTTCGCGGACTCCTCTGTCATGTACTGCCGTTGCAGCCTCGGTAGTACTGGAAGGTGTCGTATGACCATCTCGGGGATCTTAGACTGTTTCTTAGTGCCATCACTGCCTTCTACCTCCACGTACCTAGAGGCTTTGCACTCCGGACGGTGTGTTGCTGCCTTGTGGTCTCCCCGAACAGGACACACCCGTTCTTACAAGCTTGGATCGGGCGATAAGGCATCTTGAGTGCACGAAGGAGCTTCGTGACTCGGTCGTGTTTTTCGGCGGGCGGTGCTCCTCCGGAAGCGGCCCGCCAACAAGTTGCCAACACGAGATCAAAACCTTCCCGACCGATGCCCACGACGACTTCAACCCAATTAGGCGTGAAATGGCATCCAGTTTAGAAATGCGGGTCTTCTCGTGAAGGGGCTCCTTTGCCGCCTCCATCATGTCGTAGTACGCCTTTGCGGTCGCCTCTGGATCTTCTTCCACCACCTCCAATCCTTGAACGGCTTCAACGTCTTCAAGCAAGTCTGCCATTCCGGCATCTTGATCAAACCCCTCGAGGTCCGGTCTCACCACCGCCTCCGTAACCCGTTGGGGTTCCCCATGGAGGATCCAGCGGGTATAGTTTGGAACATACCCGTTCGCCCAAATATCATTTCTCATCTGCCGTTGCTCTTTCCTTGTCTGGTTCTTACACTTGCTACAGGGACAAAACACCCGAATCGCCCCTTTAGAAGCTGGGCCAAATGCCTTCTCCAAGAAGTCCCCGGTCCCCTTAACCCATTCATTGGTCTTGTCTTTGAATCCCGTGTACATCCACTCACGGTCAGCCATCCTCTGTCATGCGCCAACGTAAGCGAGTAATAAGACCAACATCTCGCATCTACAAGGCGTTCCTACCATCTACTAGGTGAAGGATAGGTCCTAATCCCACCGAGGATGCGTAGATGAGGTTAGCTTCCATGCTCCGCTCCGTCCGAGACGGAATTTCGGCGGCACCTCCTCCCGGCTGTTCTCCCGATACACGTCCCGACGGGGAGTGTGTATCCGGAGAACAACGGGGAGGGGCCGACGAAACTCCGACTCGGACGGGGCGGAACATGGAAGCTAACCCATCTACGCATCCTCGGGCTGTCCAAAAAATGTGGACAATCCGAAAGAGAAACCGTCGCAGATATGCACTGATCCGCGTACCAACGACCGCGAATCTCTTTCGGACGGGAGACGCCTAACTCGGTTACGCAATGTACTTACAACAACTATAAGACACAGAGGTGGTTTATACCTAGGCTGGCGGCGCAGAGGCGGGTAGGTGCACGAACACGGTCAAGGTCCCCTCCGAGAAGTCCTGCCCTGCAAAGCAACCTGCACGGGGAGGTTCCAAAACCTGCAAGAAAACCGCCGGCTCGAAGGCCGGCGTCCACATTTGCGGCACAATGGCCCACACAACCACAAACCCGGCACGAAGGCCGTCAACACACAAACGGCGCGATGGCCGACAACCCTAGAGCTTTACCTTCTCCTCCGGCGACGCGCGTGGACGGACGACGTGGACGAACGGCGTCGGACGACGTGGACGAATGGCGTCGGACGACGTGGACGAACGACGTCGGCGACGTCGACGGACGGTGGACGAACGAAGCGGACCTTCTCCGGCTCCTCCTCCTCTCTTCCTCCTCCCCTTCTCCTTCCTCTCCTCCTCCTCCTTCCTCCTCCCCCTTCTCCTTCCTCTCCTCCTCCTTCTTCCTCCTCCCCTTCTCTTCTCCTCCTTCTCCTTCTTCTTTTCTTCCTCCTCCCCTTCTCTTCTCCTCCCCTTCCTTTCCCTTCCTCCGCCTCCTTCTTCCTTCCTTCCCCGCCGGCGGGGAGCGAGGGCGACGGCGGCGCCGGCGGTGGGCGGGCCACGGCGGCGTCGCGGGGAAAGCGGGCGACGGGGCGGCGCCGGGGAGCAGGGCGACGGGGGGTGCCGCCGGGGAGCACGGGCGGCGGGGCGCGGGATGATCTGAGCGGCGCGCCACGGACCGGGGTGGAGGCGGCCGCGGCGGCGGTGAGTTGCGGCGCGGCCGCCCGCGGCGGCGGCGGCGACGGATGGGGGAGGGGGCGGACGGGGGCGGAGATCCGGGGACGGACGGTGTGCGGCGGCGGCGCGAGGGGGCGCGCGGGCGGGATTCGTGGCGGCGGCGGCGGAATGGCGGTGCGGCGGGGGATTAGGCGGCGGGGCTGGGGATAGGGTTTGGGGGCGGGGCGGGGGCGGCTGTTTTTATTTTATTTTGAAACCGACTTTGCCGATGGCCGAGCCATCGGCAAAAGCGGCCACGTGCGCCGAGCCGCCCGGCCCACCATGTTAGCCGATGGCCGGCCATCGGCAAATAATTTTGCCGACGGCTTTCCGAGGCCGTCGGCAAAATTTGAATTTTTTTTTGTTTTTTCTTCCCAATTTTTTTCTGGTGGGTTCCTATACTAAACACATCCCAGTTTCGAAAGCTGGGACAATTTTGAACTTTTTAGCTATATTTCGTTAATTTTTTTGGTTTCTTTGAATTTTCCCAGCAACTCAAAATTTGAACTGCAGGTACATGAAATAATGCACACTTTTGATTCAAAAAATGATATTCATGATTCTGGGAGTATGTTGAGGCCATATCCAGGACCTCGCATGAAATTACGACCCTGTTGGCCTCGTAACATGGGTAGTGACGTGCGCGGGAAGTGTTTTTAAATTCTATAAAATCCAAACGAAGTCCGAAATTGGCAAAACTTGACGAGTTGTCTCGCCATCGCATGTGTAGTGTGTGGTAAAAATTTCAAAAAGTTTCGAGCAGGTTGTGACGTCGGATGGTCAAAACCCAGACATCTCCACATGTGATCACATGTGGAGATGTCTGGGTTTTGACCATCCGACATGACAACCTCGCTCGAAACTTTTTGAAATTTTTACCACACACTACACATGCCATGCCAACACAACTCGTCAAGTTTCGTCAATTTCGGACTCTGTTTGGATTTTATAGAATTTTAAAACACTTTCCCTAAGACGTCACTACCCATGTTACGAGGCCAACAGGTCGTAATTTCATGCAAGCTCCCCGGATATGGCCTCAACATACTCCGAGAATCATGAATATCATTTTTCGAATCAAAAGTGTGCATTATTTCATGTACCTACAGTTCAAATTTTGAGGTGCGGGAAAAAATTCAAAGAAACCGAAATAATTCACCAAATATAGCTAAAAATTCAAAATTGTCCCAAACTTTGGAGGTGGGTTGTATGTGAGGTTGGAAGACACCAGAAAAAAATTGGGAAGGAAAAACAAAAAAAAGATTGTTTGCCGATGGCCTTGGAAAGCCATCGGCAAATAGTCTATGCCGATGGCCGGCCATCGGCAACTAAGGTGGGCCCGGGCGCTCCCCGTGCAGCCACGTGGCCATAGTGTGCCGTTGGCCGCGGCCATCGGCAAACGAGGCGGTTTGCCGATGGCCTAACGGCGGCCGCCATCGGCAAAAGTGACGGCGTCTGCCGCCGTCCGCTCCTGGCAAATTTTGCCGATGGGGGCGATGTGCCGATGGCCCGGCCATCGGCAAAAAAATTCGTGGCCGATGGCTTTTGTTCGCCGAAGGCCCGGCCATCGGCAAACTAGCCGGTTGCCGATGGGCTTTTTTCGCCGATGGTCCGGCCATCGGCAATAACAGGTTTTCCGATGGCGTTACTTTGCCATCGGCAAATCGGACCGTTTGCCGATGGCTTATTCCTTGGCCATCGGCAAACTCTGCCGCCATCGGAAAAGGCTCGCTCTCCGGTAGTGATAATTGATCACCCGCGCGCGTATGTATGGACGGCGCATGCTGTGGCACGTACGTTGTTGAGACTTGAGAGAGAACGGGCATGCAAGACAGCGCCACCAACTAGACCTGTCCAATGCACGTACATAATCTCGCGTTCGTTGTATATATCGTTACTGGCCTCCATATAGCCAGCCAGCCAGCGATGCTAGTGCTAGAGACGACGGATCGGTCGCGGCGAAGATTTGGTTGATCTCAGTAGTATATCACTATATCTCACTGCCCGCCTCCACCACCAGCTGTCGCTCATCCGCAGAGTAGTACAAGACTACTCGTATATCAACGAGATACCCAGATACTAGTGTTTGGTACAATGGTCTCTTATCTCGAGCGTCTTGTTCTTTCCGTCCATGGCTCCATGCTGATGAGCGGCACGCACGAACTGACGCACACCCAAACGAAACCGTACGTCATGTCGTCGCTGGATTATTGGACCCATACCAGGAACAGGAGACAAACTGACTCGTCCGCACACAAACACTCCCAAGCGAAAACTACGTTGTTTACTAGCACGAACCAGTTGTATACTCCCTCTCGATCTGTTCAGGCCCCACGAATTAGTCGCACCTAATTAGTAAGATAAGCTACTACAAGTAGTCGTAAAGACGAGATGTGAACAAGTAACCTGAAACGCCATCGAAACAGAGGGCTGCTGGCTACGTGACATGCTGCGATGCTGGATCCGCAGCCAAACCTAGGACGGACGACGAGGCCTGCTTAATAATTGATCATCCGCGTGTGTATGTACGGCTCATGCTGTGACACGTAGGATGCTGAGAGACGAGGATTGCATGACAGCGCCAGTGCGCCACCAATTGGAGCTGGCCAATGGACGACGTAATCTCCCGTTGGTTGTATCGAGCATCTCCAATCATTATGCATTTGGAGCTATGCATTTTAGGCAATTTGCAAACCCCCGAATGAAAATGGCAAGGCTAAATTAGGGTGATCTCCAACCGTTATGCAAAATGCCAAGTCTCACTCCTTTTTTTTCCAGGATTTTTCTTTTCGCGGCATTTTCTTCCCGCGCGGCACTTCACGCGACAAAACATGATGGCAAAACCCTAGAGTAGATGATGGTGATCAAGAGTTGTGACATGGGAAGACTCACGTACCTGGCCGGCCTTGATGAAGACGGCGTAGTAGATGGAGAGGAGTCGCACGCAGGAGCCCGGAGCAGCGCGCGGCTTCGTGGTTTGGCGCGAACTCGTCTCGGCGGCGCGCGAGAAAGAAACCACGTGGAGGGGGGGGGGGAGAAAGTCGCGCGCGAGGGGGGGAGAGAATCGCGCGATGTGTATTTGCATAGCCGGACTCCTTTGGCATATATGCCAAGTTCCCCCTCCAAATGCATAGTTATGGAAAATGCAAAAGCTAAATGCATAACCATTGGAGAGGGTTTTTTTGAAGTTTTATGCATTTTGGTAAATGCCAAGTCCAAATGCATAACGATTGGAGCCACGCCAGCGCCCAGCGATGCTATTGCTCGAGGCCGACGAGGTCGGATCGGTCGCGGCCAAGATTTGGTTGATCTCAGTATGTAGTATATCTCACTGCCGGCCTCCACCAGCTGTCGCTCTTTTTCGAAACCGTGCATGTGCACGTTTTTCATTAAGGGAAGATAGAGTTTTACAAACCGGCTACTCAGCAGCGAGCTGCCACTAGTTAGTCGGACACACACTTACAAAGGTCACCGGCTCTAACGGTGGTGCTGAGGGTTGTAATTTCCTGAGGAAACTAATTTGCGACCGAGTGACAGAAGAGGGTGAGCTCTAAACCGCGAAAAGTGGGGCGATGGCACGGAAACCCGCCGCTAGCCAAGCGTCCGCCTCGTCGCTGACGCTCCTCAAGACCTCCGGTAGCGTCCTTCGGATGTTGTCAAAGGTTCTCCTGTTGCGCTCTTTCCATAGCACCCAAGAGACTAGGAGGACCGCCGAGTCGAAACCCTTTCAGGCTGTCGGTACCCGTTCCCTTGACGTCAACCACCAGTCGGACGGGGAGCATCCGAGGGCGGAACAAGGTCCCCACGCCCTGCACGCATAAGCGTACGGTACCAAACCTCCCTAGAGAGAACACAGCCGGCGAGTAAGTGGTCCGTTGTCTCAGGCGACTGATCACAGAAGGCGCAGGTGTCGTGCTGTTGCAGGCCATGTCGCTTCCTGCGCTCCGCTGTCCACAGGCGGCCCAGCAGGGCAAGCCAGAAGAAGAACTTCACCTTGGGTGGCGCTGAGGCCCTCCACAGCTCAGTGGCTCCCGCCAGGCGTGTCCTACCGATGAAGAAAGCCTGGTAGGCAGAGGCGCTGGAGTAGGCTCCGCCTGGCGTCCACCGCCAAATCATGCGGTCCGGGGTGGAAGGGTCGAGAAGCACTGACTCAGTGAGGTTCCAGACCTGTGCGAACTGTGTGACATAGGTCACTGTTTGGGCGCCCCGCACATCCCGTGTCCAGGTCCTGTTGTGGAGGGCCTCCCTAACTGTGCGCTTGCGGCGACGCACCCCGACATGGCCGAAAAGCAGGGGCGCGGCCGTGCACAGCGGGCCGCACGGCAGCCAGCAGTCCGTCCAGAAACGGGTGGTCGCCCCGTCTCCCACCACGAAGTGAACCGAGGAGGAGAATACCTGCTGCACAACTCTCTCTGACTTCTGGGGCAAGGCTGCCCACACGGAGTCAGGCTTGGCGTGTCACAGCCACTCCCAGCGCAGTCGCAGCGCGAATCCTTGGAAGCGAAGATCCGGCAGACCGAGACCCCCGAGGTCTCTAGGCGCGCACGCCCGTGTCCAAGCTACCTTGCATTTGCTGCCTGCCACGGAGTCCTTTCCGGCCCAAAGGAATCCCCGCCTCCTCTTGTCGATCTCGGCCACCGCCCAAGAGGAGAGGGAGCAGGAGATGGAGACGTGTACCGGGATGGCCGACAGCGTGCTCCGCACTAGTGTCTTGCGGCCCGCCGCATTGAGGAGATTGGCCTTCCGGGTAGAGATGCGTGCCGTGACCGCATCAATGAGAGGTTGCTCGTCCTCGCGTTTCAACCTAGAGATGGACAGTGGAGCCCCAAGATAGCGGCAGGGGAAAGGCTGTACTCTGCATGGGAAGGAATGTAGCACCGTCTCGATCTCATCCTCAGAGCAGCGGATTGGTGTGATGGAGCACTTGTGGATGTTGGTCTCCAGGCCGGATGCTCCCGCGAAGAGGTGGAGCAATTGGCGCATGCACTCAAGGTCAGTTGGCACTGGGCTGAGGAAGACGACAAGGTCATCGGCGTAGATGGACGCGCTGTCGCTCATCTGCAGAGTACCAGACTACTCGTATATCAATGAGATATACCAGTATTTGGTACAACGGTATCATATCTCGAGCGTCTTGTTGTTTCCGCCCATGCTGATGAGGGTCATGCACGCACTGACGCTCCAAGAATCCTCTCCGGATTTTCTCTGCCATTCTGCTGGCGTTTCTGGTGGCGGCCTGTTGGGAGAGGTTGTGGGCATCCACACGACGCAACCTACTCCGAGCAACCTTGGCGACCCTGACTCCCACATCAACAACGGGCAGGGTCATCTTCTTCCTCAAGAACAGCTGGATCAGACTCAGGTCAATGACCCTGCTCAGCATTACATCGGGGGGCTTGGCCTGGGTACTAGTTTACTCCCTGTGCACCCAGACAACCCAGCCGATGATCCTCTTCAGAATCAAGTGGGTGCTGCTGTTCAAGGCGGGCTATGTGACGGCGATGATGCTCCTCGCCGTCTTCGACAACATCGTACTCAGGCTCCGGCGCCGGCCGACTGGGCGCCCCAGGAACCATGACACACCTCGCCTGGAACTGCAGAGGGGTAGGCGGGAGCCTCCGCAGTTCCACGATGGCTCATCTCTCGCGTCTATTAGTATCAACTAATTAAGGCTCAGGTATGCTTTATTTCTGAAACTCGTAATTCATCTATAACTAAAACTGCCCTGAAGAATCATTTCAATTTAAATGATGCTTATGTTGTTCCTTCTGTTGACCAATCAGGTGGCCTTTGGCTTTTGTGGACAAATGATGTTGATGTGACTATCTTTGACCATAACCATCACTTCATCTTTGCTTTATGTGTAAATAGATCCACCAGTCAGCAGTACAGTTTAGTTTGTTTGTATGGTGATCCTCATCACCAAGCTACTGATGTAATATGGGACCAGGTCTTGAACTTTGTAAGTCTTAATAGTACTCTTCCTATGTTCTGTATGGGCGATCTGAATGAGTTGATGCATGTTAATGAGAAGTCAGGCCCTACTAATGCTGATGTTAATCGTATCAATACTTTTTGTGCTTATGTCAAACAATGTGATTTCATTGATCTTGGTTACAACGGTCCAGCTTACACTTGGACTAATAAACGTTTCTCTTCTGTTCCCACTTATGAAAGGCTTGACCGTTGTTTAGGCAATGCAGAATGGTGTTTGGCGTATCCAGCTACTACCATCTACCACCTACCTATGCTGTACAGTGACCACGCGCCCATCCTAGCGGTCCTCAATTCTGCGCGTCCACATGTTAACAAACCTTTCCGGTTTGAAAATTGGTGGTTAATGGATAAGAAATATCATGAAATTGCTAAGCAAAGTTGGCAGCGTTCTTACTCACGTGATTATCCTCTCAAAACCAGGTTTCTTGCTGCAGATATTAAGAAGTGGAGGAAGAAGAAACCCAAAAATAATGACCTCCTCGCACAAGTGGAAAATCAGATTCTAGAACAACAACGCCTTCCTCCTGCCAATCAGAACCATGTGCTTCAACAGCAGCTCCATGACAAACACCAAGATCTCATGTCCAAAGAAGAAACTTACCACATTCAGAGAGCGAAAAAGAGTTGGGCTGTGGCTGGAGACAGGAATATGGCCTTCTTCCACCATTCTATCATCAAAAGAAATAGGAAAAATAGAATCCCTTTTCTTATTAATCCTGATGGTACCTAATCCACCACTCCTGAACAGCTTGCTGATACTCTAGTTACATATTTCACTGACATTTTTTCTTCCCAGTCCACTGCACTTCCTTACAATAGCCATACTAATCTTAATCCTCACAACAGCAGCGAGCAGCAAGAGGAGGAAGAGCAGGCGATCTTTGCCAATGACCTATTCAGGTACACATACTCCACTCCTAGTATCAATGAAGTTCTTGATATCATAAAACAGATGAGAAGCAATGCCGCTCCGGGACCGGATGGACTCAACGCAGCCTTCTACAAATCAGCTTGGAGTTGGGCAAAAGAAGACATATATAAAGTGGTAAAGGACTTCTACACTCATGCTTACATGCCCCAGGATCTTAGTCAAACCTTTATCTCTCTTATTCCAAAGAAAAAATAACCCTACGGCCCCTCAAGACTATAGACCTATAAGCCTCTGCAATGTTATCTATAAAATCATCTCCAAGTCTTTGGCAAACAGGATTAAGCCTCATCTCCCAGATTTTGTAAGTCAGGCTCAATCGGCTTTCATTGCCCACAGGCACATCTCCTCTAATATTATTATAACCCAAGAAATTATTCACTCTTTCAACTTGCGTAGCTGGACTGATCATGCTTTTTTACTTAAAGTTGATTTGGCTAAGGCCTTTGACAGGTTGGAGTGGTCATTTATCTCAAATGCTCTTCATAGACTCGGTTTCAATAACCATTTTATTCGACGATCAATGCCTCGTATTAATGCTCCCTCCTTTGCGTCCGGTTAATGATGAACCTTCTGGTATCTTCAACTCCCAAAGGGGCCTCAGACAGGGATGCCCCTTGTCACCTTATCTTTTTGTTATTGCAGTTAATGAGCTTTCTATTAGATTGCAGGAGGCTCTACAGGACAGCAACCTCTCAGGAGTTTCTCTAGGTACAAATGCTCCTCCAATCCATTCTCTTTTGTTTGCAGATGATCTCATCCTTTGTGGCAAGGCCACATTACAGGAGGCCCAACAAATCAAAGCAATCTTATATGACTTCGCCATCACTCGGTCGACACCAAATCTTCGAAATCCTCTATCTATTTTAGTAAAAATGTTCCTCTCGCGCATTAGGAATCGATTAGGGGTGTTTTCCCGGGTGCCGATCTTCAACCCAATACTATGCACCTAGGCCACCCTCTCGATTTTCAGTCACAAAGACAAAAACTGGGCTTACAACTTTATCTTCAATAAATTTTTTGCCAAGTTTGGTACCCTTAAGGCTAACAAGCTTAATCATGCAGGCAGGTTACAGTATATTAAGTCTGTTTCTCTTCGATTCCCATTTATTATATGTCTACAGTCCTTTTCTCTAAATCTTTTATCCAGAAAATTAACACTATCATTAAGCGGTTTTGGTGGGCAGGAGTTCAAGAGGAACAGAATACCAATCCCATTGCTTATCGTTCATGGGAGGACATTTGCAAACCCACTACTCAAGGAGGACTTGGCATTAGGGATATGGAAACGGTGAACTAAAGTCTGATCATCCACTCTGCTTGGAACATAGCCACAAACAAAAATCCTTTCTTGTCAGCTATTCTTAAAGCCAAATACCACCCTAATGACTCCTTCTGGAATGCCCCGGTTAGAGGTCCTAGATCTATTTTCTGGTCCTCCATCATATCCATTAAACACCACCTTACTTCCAATTCCATCTACCAAATCCATGGGGGCAACTCCTCTATTTGGTCTACACCTTGGACCCCTGTCTGGTCCAACATATATGATCACCTTCTTGATCCAGTAGTCACCAACCCGCTGCCAGCAAAAGTCTCTGACTTGTGGATTCCTGGCACTCAGCAATGGGATCAAGACCTCCTTCAATCCACTTTTTCCACTGAGGCTACTAATACTATCCAAGCTACTCCTGTAGTTTCTGCAGATTGTGATGATATTCTCAGATGGACTCCGGCCAAGAATGGTATTTGTACCACAAAATCAGTTTATCATTTTTTGGCTACTCAACAGGATCACCAACTACCTTCAGATGGCTCTAGAAGTATTACCAATGATGCTAAAAGCATTCTTCATAAGGTATGGAAAAGTAAGACTATTCCACCTTTTCTTAAAACTTTTGCTTGGAGGTTAATTAGAAGAGCTCTAGCTACTGCTGAAAGAGCAGCCAGGTTTTCAGCTCACATCTCTCCTAACTGTTCTTACTGTGGTGCTATTGAAAATGATCAGCACTTGTTTTTCACTTGTACTAATGCAGTCCAAGTTTGGTCTCTAGCTACCCCACCTCTTCATACTAACAATCTGTCATTTGAAAATGATGGAATCCAATTGTCCCTCCCTACATTGATTTCCAATCAACCTTCCAATGATCATTTATTCAAGATTTTATTTCTCCTTTGGTACATTTGGAGGGCTAGAAATGACAATAGGTTCCAAAGGAAGACTTGGACTACGCAACAGGTACACCATGCCGCTAACTCTCACATGAACCTATCTACAAGCAATTGGTGAACAGCAAGACTCAAACCAGGAGGCAGTGGCTGCATCCACTGCTTCCACTTTGCTTCAAAGCCCAGGTATGAACAATTCTAATGCACTTGCAGGTCTGCATACTCAACAGCAACAGGTTCCAGCCTGTTCAGAGGCGCCAAACCAAAGACAACATGTACCTGATGTTCACTCAGGACATCACTTAGGTATGAATCCTCCACATGCTGCTCATTTTACAGGCAACTCTGATGGGCATATTCAGCAGCCTGTACCTCCGCGGACGCCAAGTCACCAACAAGGAGCAACTGCCTCTTCGCCCACTCCTTTGGGGGCGCCAGGAACATCAGTAGGTCAAGCTGCAGCTGATTTCACTCTACAAGGTATGCAGTCTACCGATGCAAGTCCATCTACTGAAGTTGTCACACTACTGGTCACCTGCCCGATGATGCTGCCAACCACCAGATGCTATACAGATGCATCCATCACTCCTGATGTGCCGGGATATCATCCACGTGATGCAGGTCTTGGAGTTTTCATCATTGACACTCAGGTCAATCCTCCCTTGAGCATCTTTATAAAAGCAATCATGAAGGATGCCTCCTCTGTGTTTTTGGCTGAGACTGCTGCCATGGCTTTAGCAACTAGTTTGCTAAAAGAGCTCAATCTACAAGGCTGTACCATTCTCTCAGATAGTTGGCAACTAGTCCACTTCATCAATGGCACAGATTTGGCTAATCCTCCTGACTGGAGATGCAAGCCATACACACAACGCATTCATGCCACACTTCAGGACTCAAACAATTCTGTTAGAAGGATCAATAGAAGGAATAACCAGATGGCTGATTCTCTATCTAGGCAGGCACTTGCTGCCTCCCAGGCTTCTGATTTACATCTCAATGCTGCTTGTGTTAGTGCAGCGCATGTTCAGGAGTGTCCAATCTTAATGGCACTCCCTTCTGTAACCATTAACAATGTAATGGTACTATCAGCTTCTTGCTGTTAATGAGATTCAGTTTACTCGTAAAAAAAAAAAAAACCACAAGAAACCGTCGTCATGTCGTCGCTGGATCGGAGACCCATACCAGGAACAGGAGCCTGTCGCACGCCGCCTCGTTTATTATCCACATGCACACACAAACGCCCTTCAAAACTATTTTGTTAATTACTAGTAGCACGTATTAGTATACTCCCTCAATTTACAGCCCCAAGAATTAGTTGTACTTAAATAGTAAGATAAGCTACTACGAGTAGTAGTAAAGACAAGATGTAAACAAGTAACCTGAAACGCCATCGAAACAGAGAGAGAGAGCGAGAGCGAGAGGTGACAGATGACTATGTTTTTTTAACAGGCGGCGAGGAAACGCACGTCATCGTGCCTTCAGACGCGAGGTGTCCGTCGTCGTCCCTTTCATCACAACGACGCTAATACAGGCGTCATGAGCAGTCAGACTCCGAGCGATGAAGATGGAGAGGGGACGAAAATATCAACAGCGATCTCCCAAAGTCCAAACAGATCCTCCCACCACCGCACGCCACGACACCTCTCCCTCTCCCTCTCCCTCTCCCTCTCCCGCTAGTGGTGGAGACTGAGAAAAGATTAGATTTTTATATTTCCGATTGATTTGTTTAACCTCCCCTTTTCTCTTCTCGTCTCTCCTCGTGCCTTCTCCCTCTTGTTGACGATTATCTTCTCCCTCCCCCTGCAAAGTCCGGCCTCAGCAAGCGAACCAGAGCTTTTCAAACCAAACGGGCAGTCCAATCCAACCCCTCGGGCAATCCATCCATCCGGTGACCGCGTGTGTATATATATACAGACGCATCTGCACACGGCCGCCGCCGCAGCAGGCGTCGCTCCTACCGCCACCGGCCGGACTCCCCTTCCCTTCGTCTTCTTGCTGCTCTGTCTACTTCCCTGACCCCTGTCGTCGGAACCCGGAGGAAGAGAGGGAAGGAGGAAGGAGAGCCAGGCAGCGATGGCGGAGGAGACGGTGCGGGAGCTGCGGGCGAGCTTCGCGGCGGGGCGGACGCGGTCGGCGGAGTGGCGCGCGGAGCAGCTCCGGGGGCTCATCCGGATGTGCGACGAGAAGGAGGCCGAGTTCAGCGCCGCGCTCCACGAGGACCTCGCCAAGCCCCACATGGAGTCCTACCTCCACGAGGTACTGTGAGAATTAAATTCTCGATTCGCTCCCCGATGATTCCCACTCCTGTTCCACAGGCTTATTGATTGTTCTTGTTCGTCGTGGGGACAGGATTAGATTAGGGAAGGGGAGACCATACTACTCTTACCAAGATAACATACTCGTACTCTGCTTTGAAAGTTCTTGATTCCTCTTCTGGGTTTAGTGCTTCGTTGTGGGACTTGCACGAGGTCTCTCTCTCGAGGGGGGCATTCGTTCCAATTCGTAATCCAATCCAATCCAATCCAATCCAATCCGCTGGTGCTCATGTTCGAGAGACGACGACTGACGAGGCCTGGGATTCCGATGTGATTCCCCTCGTCTGGGACGGGGATGGACTCAGTCCACCTGACGTGCCCTGACCCTGTTCCTGTTCTTCTAATCAGAGGGACAAGGCTACTGTTCTGAGTTGCAAATTCGTCATCCCACTCCGTTCTTTTTCGGCCGACTCTTTTCCTTGTCGCCGTCTTTTGGGAAAGCTGGGTGCTTTTCCAGTCAATTTCTTTCTTATGCGCATGCCTGCTCTGGGGACTGACTCTGCAAAGCCTTTTTGCGTTGCGTGTGAATTGCTTCTTCGTAGCACTGGTTGCTTCCACGTCTCGCGCGTCTCACTCAGCCTCAGCTTGGGGCACGCTGAGACGTGCTTGTCAACAGCCGTTTCTGACAATGATTTCACTCTGTAATCGTCTCGGTAGTCACATCAGGATTGATCTCATCCTAACCTAGTACTACTACCGTACTAACCAATAACCGCATGCTGCTAATCTCATCCGAATCTAGTATTACTGTACTAACTAATAACTGCATGTTGCTAATGCTTCACCTGTGTTGCTGCCTCCTCAGATCTCACTGACCAAGTCGTCGTGCAAGTTCGCGCTCAACGCCCTCAAGAACTGGATGAAGCCAGAGAAGGTATTTATTTCTCAATCTAGATGTACCTCTGTAACTCCGGCTTGCAGCAGACATGTTTATTTCACCTCCTGACTGCTGTCACTGTTTCGCTGCTGGTCTGGTTCGACCTTTTGGAATTCATTCATCCCTGCTCATCAGGTCCCTGCGTCCATAACTACATTCCCGTCCTCTGCTCAAATCCTGCCGGAGCCCCTCGGCGTCGTCCTCATCATCTCAGCCTGGAACTACCCTTTCAGTAAGTTTTTGGTGATTCTAACCTGCAAAAGATTTATTTTCCTAAATAATTTGCCCATCTGCGCCATCTCTCTTTTTTTTAAATTCAAAAAAATAGAAATAGATGGGTCTCCTGCTAGTTATTAAACACTTGCAATAGATTTTGGGATAAGGTAGTTATTAAACAGTTTGTTGGTTGCGTGATGGAGCTGGAGCCTAGAAGATCCTTCCATGAATTTCTTATGCTTCCGTGCCCCATGCTTGAGGGCGTGATGCTTCGTATCTTTCGGTTTCCTTAGAGCAAGCTGTACGCAACAGCACTAGTTTATTTCAGGCACGTCACAAATCATAATTGGCTTCTAGTCAACATCTGAACATTTATTCAGATTTCATTTTCAACACAAAATCCACTAGAAGAAGCGATGCGTTGACCTTTTTTTATTTCCTGTATGCATGTTGTGAAGAAAATATCTTTGGCCTGATAGCCTTTTCCTTGATAATTCAAAACAATGGAGAAAAAAAATAGTACTGATTACTCGTACTTGTCCATTGTAGTACTCTCTATTGACCCAGTCATTGGAGCAATTGCTGCTGGAAATTGTGTTGTTCTGAAACCATCAGAAATAGCGCCGGCTACCTCTTCAGTGTTAGCAAAGCTCATACCCGAGTATGTTGATAACTCCTGTATTAAAGTTGTGGAGGGAGGCGTTCCGGAAACAACCGCACTCTTGGAACAGAGATGGGATAAGATCTTCTACACAGGTCAAGTTTCTTAATACCTATGGACTTCATGGTTCTGTGATTTCTTCTAAATTTCGTACATAATTGAGTAAAGATAATCATGGACTCTGGAAGCCTGAATGCTATGACAATATGACACATGCACTTTTCGTTTGTACAATAGTAGCCATCACACAGCTATGAAAATAGAGATTCTTCTGATATAATCCAAAAGTCCTTGCCTCCTTGGCACTGAACTGTATGTTGTTGAGATTCTGACATGTATATAGTTTTGACGAACTTCCAGGTAATGGAACAGTAGCACGCATAGTGATGGCAGCAGCCGCAAAACATCTAACCCCAGTGGCTCTGGAGCTTGGTGGGAAATCCCCTGTTGTTGTGGATTCGAATGTCGATCTTCATGTAAATACAATTCTGTGTGAACTATCATGTTCTTAAATAAATTTATCATTTTTTAGTTATCACAGAACCAATATTTTCATTGTAGGTTGCCGTCAAGAGGATTGTTGTTGGCAAATGGGGATGCAACAATGGCCAAGCATGCATTGCTCCAGATTATATCATAACGACGAAATCATTTGCACCAGAGCTGGTATAGATATTCATGAGCATTATAGACAAAGAATTTCGTGCACAAAGCAAGAAACTAAATTTTCAATTTCTAATCAATGAAGTAAACGTAAATGGTTGGCAGGTTGATTCTTTGAAAAGAGTTTTGGTAAGGTTCTATGGGGAGAATGCTATGCAATCAGCAGACTTGTCTCGTATTGTGAATTCGAAGCAATTCAACAGATTGCAAAGTTTGATAGAAGAAAAAAGTGTTGCTGACAAGATTGTGTACGGCGGCGAGGCTGATGAGAAGCAATTGTAAGCATTATTATTCACACTTTTGCAGGTATAAATAGAGTTGTAAAAGATCTTTGATGTATGTTAACATTGTTTTCTTGGACCGCAGAAAAATTGCTCCTACAATATTGTTGGATGCTCCCCAAGATTCAGCAATTATGACGGGGGAAATATTTGGGCCCTTGCTTCCTATTGTGACGGTCAGTGATATTTCTCTGTTTTCAAAGAGCAACTGCAGTAGTCTCTGCTTGGGCACCTTTGTTACTCTAACTGATAATGTTGCCACCACCACTAGGACTCTGAAACCGACTTTTAAAGTACTTAGAACTAAAACCACGTGTACATAAATACATAGGAATGCTGTTCAAATTAAGTACTTAAAGTGTCTTAAATATTATTTAAAATTGTGTGGAACATAGTCTTAATTTAAAAGTTTGTTCTTGAAATGATAGCTCAAGGGGCAAAATGTTTCATGCTACATATAAATTTCTGTCATGTTTCCATGTTATAGACAAACAAACCTCAAAAGGATTTTATCTGACTCTCTTCTGGAATTGTGTTTCCAGGTCGAAAAGATTGAGGAGAGCTTCGACTTGATCAACGCCAAGCCTAAGCCACTTGCTGCCTACCTTTTCACCAAGAACAAGAAGCTGCAACAAGAGTTTGTGGCGAACGTCTCTGCAGGAGGGATGCTTGTGAACGACACCGCGCTACATGTAAGTTCTGCTTCCCAGGAAACTCTCTAAAAGTAATATGAACTGTGAAAAGCAAAACAAAGTGTCCTGATCCTGCAACTCCCGCACACCCAGCTCGCCAACCCGTACCTGCCCTTTGGCGGCGTCGGTGACAGCGGAACGGGGAGCTACCATGGCAAGTTCGGCTTCGACTGCTTCAGCCACAAGAAGGCGGTCCTGATCCGCGGCTTTGGTGGCGAGGCGAACGCCAGGTACCCGCCCTACACGGCGGAGAAGCAGAAGCTCCTGAGGGGCCTCATTAACGGCAGTTTCATCGCCCTCATCCTTGCCCTCCTGGGCTTCCCCAGGGAGAAGCGTTAGATGAACCGGCCCGGCCTCTTGTCGGTTCGGTACAGCCTTTTGTTCCTGTTCGTCGTCAGGTGCACAATATACACCATCATATGCTGTCAAATACTCTTAGATGCTACAACTGCGCGCCGTGCTTGTGTTAAACGGTTGTATAGTGCATATATATAATATATTGTCGCATTGACATGTGGGTTATTGAATTGTACGTAAGTGAGTTGCATAAATAAGGGTGATCTGTCTGTCAATTATTCAGTGTTCAGATTGGTTACTTGGATAGATCATAGATGCATGGCTGTGTGGTATCTCTGAATCCCTGTCCTCTTATAGCTCATACGTGTATGTACTGTTGTTAACTGGTCAATGAAGCCAATGTGGTCAGAGTCAATAAGGTGGACAGCACAAAACCAAATGCTTTGCACATTTGATCAATCAGGCTGCTGTGGATCGAGAAGTTTTAAGGCTTCTCTTTAGAAGTGTTTTTGAGAGTCTTATGGATCTCTGGTGGTATGAGTTGTTAAGCATCATGGAGGATGGATGTTTATCTGAATGGTGATTCAGAACAGATCATATGGCTTTTGCTCTAATGGGAAATTCTCTGTTCAATCACTGTATGTCGTAATTAATTATCATGAATTATCTCCAGTAATCCTTGGAAGTTGAAAATACCCCCAAGAATTCAAATCTTTTTATGGCTGATGTCTAAATATAGATTGCTTAGTAGAGATAATTTGGCCAAGAAGAGAGATTGGACTGATAAAACTTATTTTCTGTTTTGAAACAGAATCCATTCTAACACCTGTTTTTGCAGTGTTGTATTGCCAAAGCTCTCTGGATATTTTTGTCTGAAAGCCTTGGCTTGTCTGGTGTGTGGTCCTACTCCTATGTGAGTGTGTTTCTACCTTAGGAAATTGTCAATAAAAAACATTTGTCATCAAATGTCGTTATTACAGCTGGGTTATGCATGGTGTATATGGAAACTGCATGGGCAATGAAGGAGCTGGTTTTCTGGATCACCAATACTATGAGAAGATGGAAGTCGTTGTTTACCAGGTGGAGAAGATGGAGCTAATTATCCAACAGGTAGACCACCTAACGATCAGTTGGAACCAATCAAGTCCACCAACATTGGTGTTTCACCCCTCAAAAAAAAAATGGTGTTTCAGCCTTCAGCGTGGGCCTCCATCGATGTGATCCAACGCCGGTACGAGGACGAGATCGGGGACCGACGCGACCCGCGTTGCCGCCGCCAGAATAGGTGAGGACGAAGGCCCATGTACTAATTGGGACGGGGCTGCTGCTTACCCGCCGTGTTGCGGCGCTGGGCTGGAACATGCCAATCTAGCCCATCAGCTTCCTCAGCCCGTTTTCACCTAAATCAAATTGGCCCAACAAGGAAACCAAACCATGGCACCTCCAAGATGGGCCGGAGGAGGCCCTTCATCCTCGTTGGATGCATCATCATCTGCCTCTCTGTAAGCAAGAACACATCCTGACATCACACTTTTCCGTTGCGATTCCTTTCCTTCCTAGTACCTGTACTTCTACTACTGCATACTGGCAGTAGAGATTCCCTTGGGTTTGTTTTGTACTGATGATCGATGGTGTTGCTCCAGCAATAATGCAAGGTGATGATGATCGGCTTCTCGGCTGACATCGGTCGTCATCTCGGCGACAGGAGCACTGCAGCACCTTCACCGGCTCCCGCTGGTACGCCGCCGCCGTCTACATCGTTGGCTTCTGGTTCCTCGACTTCGCCAACAACACCGTCCAGGGTCCGGCCCGCGCCATGATGCATGGCCGACCTTGCTGGTGAGTGACTGATTCGCTAGCTGGCGGTTGTTTTCTGTATTTGAATTCGATCACACGAACGCACTAACGAGTAACGACGCGCTGGATTTAGTGATGGTGATGCTAATGTTTGTTTGTTTGTGCAGCTGGACAGCACGGGCCCAACGTTGGCCAGGCCATCTTCTCCCTGTGGATGGCTCTCGGCTGCGTGCTCGGATACCTCGCCGGCGCCAACGGGAAATGGCACCAGTACGTAGCCCCGCCGCCTGATTCGTTCCCTTTTGTTTCCTGAATGATATATTCGTTAAGATCGTCGACTGATTGACGCTTCTGGTTGATGATGAATCATCAGATGGTTCCCATGGCTCAAAACCGCGGCGTGCTGTGATGCCTGCGCCAACCTCAAGGGCGCCTTCTTCACTGCCGTGGTGAGTTAAGAGCACCACTATTAATGTAGTTGCTTCAGTCGTCTCTCGTTGCATTGAGATTTTGATCGATGATCTATGGGTTTACTTTGGTTTGTTCATTGATCAGATCCTCATTATTATCACCATGTCGGTCACCCTGTGGCTCGCCGGCGAGGAGATACTCGACAAGGACAACGTCGACGCCTCCGACCGCGGTGCGTGCTCCGCGTTCGTCGATCTCTTCCAGAGCCTCAAGAACCTGCCCCCTGCCATGTTCAGCGTGCTCGTCGTCACGGCCGTCACCTGGCTCTCGTGGTTGCCGTTCATCCAGTACAACACGGACTGGATGGGCCGTGAGATCTACCACGGCGAGCCGCAGGGCACGGGCGGCAAGGCGGACCTGTAGGAGGCCGGCGTCCGCGAGGGCGCCATGGGCCTCCTCTACTGCTCCATCTTGCTCGGCGTCACCTCGTTTCTCATCGCCAAGCTGTGCCGGAAGCTCACGTCCCGCGTCGTCTGGTCCATCAGCAACCTCATTGTGTTCGTCCTCATGGTGGCCATGGTCGTCCTCGGCATGGTCTCCACGAAGGGCTACAGCCCCTCACTCGCCGCCACGCTCTCCGCCGGCCCCGACCACAAGTTCAAGAGCAGCGCGCTCGCCATCTTCGCCCTCATCGGCATCCCTCAGGCTGTAAGTTTGATTTGTTTTTGCATTGGACTGGATTGCATTGTTTATTGCTTAATGATGTACTGATTTCCTTGTTGGATTGGATGCTATGAACGCAGGTGCTGTACGTACAGCGTGCCTTGGGCCGTGGTGTCTGAGGTTGCGGAGGCGGAGGGCGGCGGCCAAGGTCTCACCATTGGCGTCCTCAACATTGCCATGGTCCTTCCGAAGCTGGTGATCGCGCTCAGCGCAGGCCCCCATCGACGGCGTCTTCAACAAAGGAAACACCCCGGCCTTGGGCATCGGCGGCGTCTTCGCCCTCATCTGCGCGGTCCTGGCGCTCGTCCTGCTCCCAAAGACGAGAGGCGTGTCCAACGCCACCGTCATGGCGGGCGGTGGCCACTGATCTAACTCCATGCCTGTCAGCGGCTGGCCGTCCAAGAGTGGATCAGAAATTCAGAATCTGCTTCTTGGTTTCGGCCGTGCCCGATTAAAAAAAAAGAAGAAAGCGCATGGAGAAATTCGGAATCTCCATGCCTGTTGTGTTGTGGAGTCCGTTCAGTGCGTTCATAGGTGCCTTAGGTTTCGAGCGTTTAATCTATCTATCATTAGCTTTATTTTCCGATCCATTGGACTTTAATAGCAGAAGGGGGCGAGATGGAATTTTCCAAATGTTTTGCACAATTGGAAATCTAGTCTCAGGTTCTCTCTGGTGTAATAAAATGGTTACCAGTCTTATTTATCAATGGCTGGAAAAAACTGCAGTCAAGAAAACATTTTCTTTTGACAAGACACAAGATTCCCTGCTTAATGAAATACATGCCTAAGCATGATCCAAAAAAAAGGCACGAGTAAGATCTGAATATTTTTTGTTGGTTTGTTTGTTGGCACATCCTCCTTCAGAAGAAAACTCTGTTGGTACTGGTTACTTTTGGTATCCTGATAAAACTCTGGCTGAAGAGAAGACTTGCTGGTCAAAAGTTTTAGTTTTGCCATTGTTGGCCTGAACCATCAGATGCATGTTTCAGGAATCAGCAAGACCCAGACGGCACCTAGACGACTGCATCTCCAACCCATCTCGGTAGAAGCTTGCAGTAGTCATCTGCATCTCAGGGCACCAGAGTCAGATACAGGTTTCCTTGCTGCAAAGAGCAGGGCAAGCCCATGTGTGTTACGCAGCGAAGCCGAAGCGGTTATGCCCCCTTCTTTATCATATCATCATCACATTACCAAGAAAGAATCGCTAGGCGCCTAGCTAGCCAAGTTGACACTACACTCCTATGTGGCTACAACATGAACCTGTTGGTTTTTTGGCAGCTGTTAATTTCATCAGATGTCATGAGCCAACAATAGAGATATGGCAAGTTTTAATTTAATTTCACCACCTAGCTTATCAGTCGTACAAACCAGCCAGCAAATTTCAGACTTATGTGCCAAGAGAGATTCGGCGGCTGTTAGGCTTGGTTGATGATGACATGTTAATTGCTGGCCTGTATGACGAGCCGTTTCTGCGATGCCCTCGCCGCAGCCATCCGTGATACAATTGTACCCGGACTCTCTAATTCACCCAGAGTCGTTTGGCCTGAAGTGCACATCCTCCCAGCCTACAAATAGAGCGCCCAACAATATATGGAATTATGGAGGCCGCCGAACACACCAGTACACCACCGCACACGCATCCAGATTCTAGAAAAAGGGTTCACGGGGCTTGCTCTGGCTGAATAGTTTGCTTGGTCAAAAGTTTTTGCATTGCCATTGTTGGCAACCTGAACCATCAGACGCATGTTTCAGGAATCAACAACTCATACGACCATACGGCAGCTATAGCTAGCCTATCTGCACCCCGCGTGTTCGTGAACGGAAAGTTTGCAGTTGTCATCTGCATAAGTTTGCAGTTGTCATCTGCATCTATGCACGTTCCTGATGTAAAATTGCAGTACACCAGAGCTAGATGCAGGTCTCCTTGCTGCAATTGGAAATCTCGTCTCAAGTTCTCTGGTGTAATATAATGCTTATATTAATGAAATAAATTTCAGTCTAAACATTTTATTTATTTTGACGTGACACGAGTAAGATCTGAATGTTTCCTGTATGTTTGTTGGTAAATCCTACAGTCAAAGTAAACTCTCTTACGAACAACTCATTTGTCTTTCTGGTGCCTGTGGTATCCTGAAACTCTGGCTAAAGACTTGGTGTGGTCAAAAGTTTTAGCATTGCCATTGTTGGCAACCTGAACCATCAGACGCACGTTTCAGGAATCAGCAAGACCAAGACGGCAGCTGCCCATCTGCACCTCCCGTGTTCCTAAACAGTAAGCTTGTAGCAGTAGCCATCTGAGCCAGTTGCAGGTCTCCTTGCTGCAAAGAGCAGGGCAAGCCCATGTGTGTTCTGTTACCCGGCGAGGCGGTTATGCCCCCTTCTTTACAATTTCATCACATTTCTCAGAAAAGAGTCTGTATAGTAGCCGTGTCCTGTTGGCACTATATGTGGCCACAACATGAAGCAGCAATGGAGATATGACAAATTTACTTTCAGAAGATTTTACCTGCCAGAAGGATTCTCCGCAGCTGTTAGGCTTGATTGATGATGACACGTTCATTGCTGGCCTAAATGACGAACTGTTTACTTCTGCGTTACCCTCGCCACACCCATCCGTGTCAATTCACCTACAGCACGTCATTGATATGCAGTGCACATCCTTAACCCCCTCCCGGCCCAGCCTACAAATAGGGAGCGTCGTCCAAAGAACGGAGACTGCCGAACACAGCAGCCAGTTCACAGTTGGTAAAACTGAAAAGGAGGCGTCGGGATCGGGAAGCATGCCCGCCAGACGATCGATCACACGCCGATGGGATGCAAGATCGTCGCCGCCGTCGCGCTTGTGCTGCTGGTGCTTTGCGCGGGCGAGGCCCAGATCCTGCCGACTCCCTGCTGCCGCGCGCATTGACTGCTGCGACGGCAAGCCAATGTGCTGCAGTGCCGGCCCCTGGATGGCCATGGACGCGGTCACCGCGCCGCCCGCTGTGGCCTTCTCCAGCAACGACGCCAAGGCTCGGCCAGGTGGCAAGTAGTGTCCTAGGCTCCTGGTGTCCTAGGCCGTGCACGGGCACAACTATAGGACATAGGCTCGGACGTCCAGAGCTGTTTCTGATGCGTCTAGTATGTAAGCACTGCCCTTCTCGTATACTCCTACTAGGGACGGTACTATCCATTCTTGTCTTGTTCCATTTTAGATTTGTTGGTATTTCCTCTTCCATGAAAAAAATACAATTCTCACATACCGATGAGTTAAATGTAAACTTTCCCCTGCGTGCGTTGTTGACCTGCAAAAAAAATATAAACTTTGACTAAAGTTAGTTTGGGAACTTTTGATTCACCGTACTTTTGTTTCATATGTAGTGGTTCATAATCCTCAATCTTATAATTTGATAGCGCATCCTTGGTTGCCTGGATCAATAGATGAACAACATGTGAAGGTTGAGAGGAGAGAAAATAGGGTAAAAGGAGATATTTGTGTTTCGTTTGACGATTGATTGGATATGGTCAATCGGCCATGTATCATTTATTTTATAGGGGTTAGGGGTGGTCTTATCACGTTGGAAAACCAATGTGGTACTGTTAATTTGTCCCTCATAGAGTTTTTTTAGATTGGGCTAAACACTTATTATGGGCCTATTTAATTAATATGGGTCCAATTTAAGTGTATATTTTGGTGGCTGAAGATTTGATGGTCAAAAGTTTTAGAATTGTCATTGTTGGCCTGAACCATCAGATGACGCATGTATAATACAGTAATGTTCTTGTACTCAAAAAATTAATACAGTACATTCTAGAATGATGCATGTACCAATAGATTAATACCAAATAAGGTTTTTCTCCTTAAAATATGGTTCTTTGCTAAATCTAGACATTGACATATGCAGAATACACTATATTTTAGTACAAATTTTACAAGTCACAAACTCACAATACGCTTTTATTTCAGGACAGAGAGAGTACACAAGTCCAAATACTAGACATGAGCTCGTTTGTGGAAAGCCATGTATGGTGGAAAAAAATAGAAAAAAAATCTCAAATATCTCACATTAGACAATGACACTGAGTATTGTTCTGTTCGAGAGATCTTGATAACACTATTGTCGGGACGCCGGCCTGCATAATTCCACATCACACCGCAGTTGGCAGTTCGGCACCTCGCCCTTAAGCTTGTCTAAACACGTGTGCGAGAAACCAGTTGGCACTTGGCAGAACGCATGAATATTCCACTGTTGAAGATGTCTTGATGCTCCATGCCGGCTTACCACTTCTAACAATTATCTTCTCCTGTCGTAAAGAGAGAGAGACAGGGAGATTATCTTCTCCAAAGTCCACCGTCAACAAGCTAGGGATTGCTCGCGGCCCCACAAGTTACGCAGAACTTTCTACTTCCTCGGGCGAATCCGGCGAGCGTGGTGTGCGTATATATACGGTCGCCGGTGCAGCAGGCGTCACTCCTACCAACTCCGGGCACCCCTTCGTTCTCTTCTCGTTGCTCTGCTCCGCTGTTACCGGGGCGACGCGGAGAGGCCGGGAGGAGGTGCAGGGATGGCGGAGGAGACGGTGCGGGAGCTGCGCGCGAGCTTCGCGGCGGGGCGGACGCGGCCGGCGGAGTGGCGCGCGGAGCAGCTCAGAGGGATCATCCGGATGGTCGACGAGAAGGAGGCCGAGATCAGCGCCGCGCTCCACGACGACCTCGCCAAGCCGCACATGGAGTCCTACCTCCACGAGGTGAAATATTTACAGCCTCACATATCTCCTGTTCCTCGGGCGCTGCTGATTGATTGTTCTTGTTCTCTGCCTCGCTAGTAGTGCTCTGCTTCGTGCTTTTCGACGTGCTTTTCGACGTACAACCCCTGGCATATTTCAGATTATATGGTTTCATACAGTCGAGCGAGCACAACCCTGTATTCTAGGAAACGTTACAGATACATCCCACGTGTTCCATACTTACTAGCAAGTAGAAACTGCTGAACGGCACAGGCACAGCAGCACAAGCACAAGCCATAGAAGCCACTCTGGCTGTCTGGCACTTACACATGCTCGCGTTTACCTTCGAGAAGCCGTTACCAAACTTTGCTTCCTCCTTGCTGTGCTCGGTAAACCATGTATGTACTATGTAGCCAAAACAATTGTTGGAGCTGAGATGTGGCTGTAAACAGTGGTTACCGTCAATGATTTCACCTGAACTTCTCTCCGATTATTTACTTGGCAAACCTTGTTATCTTACTTGTCAGTAAAAAGTAGAGGGATTGTTCACTTGTCCCTAGTCACATCAATGTTTAAATTCATCCTTACTCAGCCACTAGTAGCAGACTGCTAGCAGTAACTAATAATAACCGAGTCTGTGTACACGCCTCATCACTTCAGATATCAATGACGAAGTCATCATGCAAGTTTGCCCTCAACGGGCTCAAGAACTGGATGAAGCCCGAAAAGGTATTTATTTTTCTTTCTAATCTACCTTTACTCTGCAGACATGTTTCGCTGGTCTGGTGCTAACATTTTGGAATTCATCCATCCGTGCTCAGATACCTGCGGCCATATCTACATTCCCGTCCTCCGCTCAAATCGTGCCAGAACCCCTCGGTGTCGTGCTCATCATCTCAGCCTGGAACTACCCTTTCTGTACGTTTAATTTTGGTGATTCTAAGCTGCAAAAGTTTTATGTGATATTTCCAATCTTTCAGTTTCCACTAGATTCTTTCAGGCACGTCACAAGTCATAACTGGCATCTAGTCAACATGTCAACATAAATTCAAAGCTCGTGTTCCACACAAATTCCACTAGAACAATGCAGCTTTGACCTTTTTACAGTTCCTATATGCATGCTTTGACCTTTTTACAGTTCCTATATGCATGCTGTGAAGAAAATATTGTTGGCATCATAGGCTTTTCCTTGTAGTACTCTCTCTCGATCCGGTTATTGGCGCGATCGCTGCTGGAAATGCTGTTGTTCTGAAGCCATCTGAAATAGCACCAGCTACCTCGTCATTGTTGGCAAAGCTGCTACCCGGGTATGTTGATAACTCCTGCATTAAGGTTGTGGAGGGAAGCGTACCGGAAACAACCGCACTCTTGGAACAGAGATGGGATAAGATCTTCTACACAGGTCAACTTCTTAATACAATACCTATGAATCATAGAGAATTGACTGAATAACGATCATCGCAGACTCTGCCTGTTATGACACACGCACTTTTCATTTGTACTGAACAATAGTACATGCATTGGCCATCACACAGTTATGCAAATAGAGATTCTTCAAATACAATTTTATCCATGTTTGTTGTTCTTGAGATTCTGACATGGATATGTATCTGACAAACTTCCAGGCAATGGAACTGTAGCACGCATTGTGATGGCAGCCGCTGCAAAGCATCTAACCCCAGTGGCTCTGGAGCTTGGTGGGAAATCCCCTGTTATTGTGGATTCGAATGTTGATCTTCATGTAATGCATCTCTGTGTGAAATATCATGTTCTTAAATAAAATTACCATTTTTCAGTTGTTATTACAGAACTGATATTTTCCTTGTAGGTTGCCGTTAAGAGGATTGTTGTTGGCAAATGGGGATGCAACAATGGCCAAGCATGCGTTGCTCCAGATTACATCATAACGACGAAATCATTTGCACCAGAGCTGGTATAGATAACCATGACCACTATGGACAGAAAAACGAGAAATTGAACTTCCATTTTCAGACTCATGAAGTAAATGTATGTAAATTGCTGGCAGGTGGATTCTTTGAAAAGAGTCTTGGAAAGGTTCTACGGGGAGGATCCTCTGCAATCAGCAGACTTGTCCCGTATCGTGAATTCGAAGCAATTCAAGAGAATCCAAGGAATGATTGAAGAAAAAAGAGTCGCTGACAAGATTGTGTATGGCGGCGATGCTGATGAGGAGCAATTGTAAGTACTGTCTTTTGTTTTTTGAAATAAAGAATTGTAAGTATTGTTAATGACACCTTTGCAGGTACAAGTACAGGGCTGAAAGCTCTTTGATTTATTAACAATTGTTTTCTTGGGTCACAGAAAAATTGCTCCTACAATATTGTTAGATGTTCCTCTAGATTCAACAATTATGACGAGGGAAATATTTGGGCCCTTGCTTCCTATTGTGACGGTCAGTAATATTTCTCTGCCTTGAAAGGACAGCTGTAAATCTTCAGTATTCTGCTTGGGCACCTGTCTCACTGTGACTTATAATGTTGCTATCAGCAGAAACTGACTTCTGAAGGACTTAAAACTAAAAACAACGTGTACATAAACACAACAGGAATGCAGTTCAAGTATTACTTACTGCTTACTGTTATGGGAGTATAGATCATAAATGTTTGGGTTTTGGGAATGCTAGCTTGATGCTCAAAAAATCCCATGCTACATACAAATTTCTGCGACATTTTCATGTTGCAGTCTGTCGAACAAACTCATTACAATTAGGGTCTGATTATTCTTTTAAAATTGTGTTTCCAGGTCGAAAAGATTCAGGAGAGCTTCGACCTGATCAACGCCAAGCCGAAGCCCCTCGCCGCCTACCTTTTCACCAAGAACAAGAAGCTGCAACAGGAGTTTGTGGCAAACGTCCCTGCAGGAGGGATGCTTGTAAACGACACCGTGCTACATGTAAGTTCTCTCTCCCAAGTGAAAATGAACAGCTGGGAAAGCAAAACTCAGTGTTCTGCAGTGATGATCTGACTTAATCCCTGCAATGCAACCCCTGCAGCTTGCCAACCCGTACATGCCCTTCGGCGGCGTGGGCGAGAGCGGGATGGGGTGCTACCACGGCAAGTTCGGCTTCGACTGCTTCAGCCACAGGAAGGGTATCCTGATCCGCGGCTTCGGCGGCGAGGCCAACGCCAGGTACCCGCCCTACACGGCCGAGAAGCAGAGGATCCTGAGGGGACTCATCAACGGCAGCTTCATCGCCCTCATTCTTGCCCTCTTCGGCTTCCCCAGGGAGAAGCGTTAGATGCAGAGTATACACAGCCTTTTGTTCGTCAGGTGCAGAGTATACACACCATCAGTCATTGCTGTCAAATATGCATATATTGTCACATTTTGATATGTATGTACGTAAGGGAGTTGCATGAATGAATAAGAATAGGTGTGATGTGTCTGTCAATTTGACAGTGGATGCGAGTCACTGCTAGCAAAATAATTAATGAAAAAAGCCATACGCACGATGTAGTGTGTAAACGGAAACCGGTGAGACTTGGCGAAGGTAATAGTTTATCAGTGGCTAGTTTTAATGGCTAGTTTTATTGCACAGTTTCACATACTATTTAAAACTTTAAAATTTTGATACGAAACAACTCACTCCCTCAATGCATAGTTTCATTGCACAGTTTCACATACTATTTAAAGCTTCTATGGATCCACCGTTGTCTCTCTCTCCCCTCTTCCACCAATGACCTTGCTCCATGCATGCGGATGAAATGAAATAACACTCTCAATGCGGATTTCACACACTTTCCAATGTTTTGAAAACACCGGTATATAGTTTCACCATGGTGAAACGAATTACTTCTCTCTCCTCCCAATTTCATGCAATTTCATGCAAATGCTGACATGGCAGTCTATTTAATGTGCATGACACTCTCGTGAAACCTCCTTTGAGACTGGCCTAAGTCCAATTTGAGTTTAATAGATAATGTGGTACTAAATGCACTAATACAGATTTTTTTATAAAAAAAAAAAATTGTACCAAACAGAACTCTACTTAGGCCATGTGTCGCATTTCAAGACTGCCACATCATGTGCAATAAAATGAAATATGGATGAAACATCCACTCTATGGAGAGTTTCATTCAATAGTTTCATATGTATTAAATCTCATGACTCATGGAGAGTTGGTATTCGTACCAAGAGACTTTTGTCCCTAAGACATTGATTTCTTCTCTCTCTTTTAAATACTATGTCACATCATCCAAAATGCCTATGTAACAGCTTATTAAATACAAATGAAACTCTGATGACACTCCTACTAAGAATGACCTTATAATTCGTCGCCCAACCTGAGCCTAACTGCTCACGAACCAACTGCCATTTGGCCTAAGGAAAAGTAAAAGCGCTTGAGTAATTATATTTTCCCCCTTTTCTAAAAAAACAAAACGCATATCTGTCCACCTAGTTTTAATGATTTGGAATATTTATACATAGGGATAAACAATTGCAGGTTAATATTAGTGGATGATGTGGCATAATGGTAGTTAGTGGATGATGTGCCTTGCTTGCATATGGATCATAATTGCAAATGTTAATCATAAATGTATCCGATAGAGTACTAATAAGGTGGGTAGCTTACATGTTCAGAGAAGGCTAGTGGATGATGTGGTGCAAGGATGTGCTAGAGAATTAGTTAGTGGGGTTTATCTTTATAGAAGGTGTAGATAGATTATTTTAATTCTCATTTTTTTATTTTCTATGTGGAATTTTATTATTTTTTATGTTGTTATCTTTTGTATTTATTTTATCTTTTTTAATTTTGTTGTAATTAATTATTTTCCATATGTTGTTTGTGAGTATCCACATGATGTTCTAAAATATGTTTTCAGATGTTCTTATAGTATAAGTGATCACTTTTTAATATTTATATAGTACTTATGAGATGTTGTTCAATATGTTTTCAAATTGTTCAAGTAATATTCATCTCATCGGGCAGTCATGCTTCTTGGTGGATCAAAAGAGTAAAGATAACCTCTGTACTTGATGATTGGATAACTATGCCTTGTAGGAGGTAGCAACAACAATATAAGGGCCTGTATGTGTTAGAACTAATTACTAGTTGGGCTAAAAAAATTATCTCACAAATTAGTAAAGATTGGCTACCTAGTTGGCTAATGATCGGTTTGAAGGTTTGGCTTAAAACATTAACCCACCTATTTAGCCTTCCTACTTGAATGTACTAGCTAGGCAATTTTTTAGGTAAGCTAACAATTAACGCTTGTATCCAATTGGCCCCAAGTTCCACTAAGGTTGACAAATTTCTTTTCAACTTTGCTATCAATCAATACCTAAAATTTCATATAGGCCAAAAACACAAAACTTTGTGAAAAAGTATATGTACATTCACAATTGTGGAACTTCCCATTTAATAATTAATAATAATAGCAAAATAAAAAAACTACACACACAATTTAGTGTGTTAACCATCATCATCAGATCAGAATATGGATTAAAAAGAAGAGATTCACTGCATTTTACTCGTGCTCCAAGGTCCCTGAATCTCAAGGGAAGTTAGGGTTTGGGGCGCGCCGCCGCCACCACCGCCGAGGGCGCGCCGCCGCCTCCACCGCTGCCTCGCCCCCGTTCCTCGCCTCGGCCTCGCTGCCGGCGGTGACGCGGAAGCGGGGGTCCGCCTCGATTTCCAGTTTTTCTTCGTAGGGTCTTAATCGAGTACTAGGTCTAGGGTTTACTCGCCGTCGATTTCGGCGGCGGAGCTATGTTTGGTCGGAGGAGCGTGGCTCCTTTGCGACTTGGTCTTCCTGGCGACGCCGGCGATGCGGAAGCGGTGGCGGCGCGGCGGAATAATTTCTCCCGGTCTCTTTCGTTCTCCGATGGCGATCTACTCCGACGTCAACGGAGAGGCCGGGGAGAACTCTCTTGGAGTCGAGGGCCGACGCATCGTTGTCTTCGTCGGGTGATGATGCTTGTTGACCCCGTTAATCTCGAGGAACATGTTTGGTGAAAACTCCGAGCACCGGCTCGGGTTGCCGGCGATGGAATCGAAGGATGCGTCGTGGGTACAAGAGTTGGCCGATGCGCCCGGGAGGCAACGTCGGGCTGATTCGCCCGGAAGTAAGTCCTCCTTTGCGGCCTCCACCCCGTGGAGTTTGGCTCGTGCCCGACGACGATGGTACGCGGCTTCGATGGCGGTGACGGATGGATCTCGAAGGCTTCGAGGAAGATGAACGGGAGTTGTAAACTTCTATGTAATTTTCCTTTTCTTTGGAGTCCGGTTACGTAAAGGGCCGGTTTAAGGCACTAAGATGAATACATGTTTCTTCTAAAAAAAAAAAAAAAAAAAAAAAAAAAGATCAGAATATGGATTGTATAAGCATTGCTCTCCGCATCTACCACGTGGTGATACATGGATGAAGGTATAGTTTATCAGCCGGATCGCTTTGAGTCCCACGGACAATATGGTACTAAATACTGAATCCTCAAAAAAAAAAATTATACTTTTTTTTAGTAGAAAAAATGTGGTACTAAGAACAACTCTGCTGCCTATAATCCGTGGCCCAAGGCCCAACCCATTATTCGGACCTAACTGTTAGATGCAGCTAGGCCCAGCGGCAGCTGCACCAGCCGGTACCAAGACAACTTGCACACTGCCCTAAAAAAAGCCGTCTAGCACGGGCCAACTGCCCTTTTCTAATACAACGAAATGCTGCTACTAATATATACACTTATTACCATTCCGGACTCGATGGTGTTAAGCAGAGCAAAGCAATCCTAAAAAAAATTTAGACTGAGCAAAGCAGTGCTTATAATTTGTAGAGTTTGTGATTTGTCGGCGGGCAAATTTTGCCACCCGCTCGCCCCGCGTCGTCTCCCCCGGGGGAGGCGACCCGGGGAGCCGCGCCGCCGCCCACAGCACCCTCCCTCTCCCGCGCCGGCCGGGTCGCCGCCGCCGCTCTCCTCGCCGGCGGCGGCGGCCCGAAGGGGGAGGAAGCTCAACAAGGCCTTCTCCCCGATCCTTGCGTCCTCCTCCGTCCCCTCCCCACCCCTCCCCCCTTCTCTCCGTTTCCCGGCGACCAGGCGGCGGCGGCCCGGCCCCGTGGCCGGCAGGGGCGGATCCGGCCCCCACCCCACCGGATCTGGCCCCTGCGGCCCAGGGCGACGGTCCGGGGCCCTAGGGTTCCGGCGCCGGCGCCGGCGGCGCGGTCTGCCCGGCCTGCCTGGCTCCCCCGGCGTGGGCCTAGGGGCCGGCGGCGGCGTCGACCGGCGTTCCCGAGGTGGTGCCCCCTGGGGCTGTGCCGGGGCCTTGCCCAGTGGGGGCGGCGCCGGCGACCGGCCAGGCGGCCGAGTCCCTGCTCCCCACTGGCGGCGCGGCGGGCCCCCACCCCCCACCCTCTCCCTCCACCTCCGTTCAGTGGCACCGGCGTGGCCGGTGGCCGAGGGAGGAGGACGGCCGGCGCGGTTGGGCCGATGCGCCCGCCCGGCCAGTTCTGCACCACCTCCGGCGGTGGCACTGTCAGCGCCCCCCCCTCCTTTTTCAGCGGCGCCGGTGGCCGGCGGCCGGGGGGGGGCCGCGACGGGTCCTTGCTGGGGCCTTCCCCCTTCCCCCTCCTTCAGCGACGCCGGCAGGGGCCGGCGGTCCGAGGGGACAGGGCCCCACCACCGCTGTTTCTGCGCGGCAGCGGGCCGTGGCATGCCCCGCTCCCCTCCACATTCCTTCTTCGACGCCGGCGGTGGCCGGCGGTCGAGGGGGGCGGCGCGCGACACGCCCACTGGCCACCTCCCCTTGCCCCCCGACGCTCTTCTTAGACGGGTTGAGGTGGCCGGGTTTTCGACGTTGCCTCGCTGTTCGGTTGCCGCTTCACCTCCGCCTCGCCACCTCCACGTCCATCCTTCGACGCCCGCCGGCCGGTGCTAGGTGTTCCCGGCTGCGGCGGCCCCCTCTGCTATCGTCAGGGTTGAGAGGGGGCGGTGAGTACCCGGGCCGTCTCCGGTGCCACCTGCCTCACGGCGCCCTTCGCCCGCTGCACCCCAGGCCTTGAGGCAGGGGCCTCGGCCAGGGTCGTTGCGGCGGGGATGCCCCCAATCGCAACTCCGACGCGGTGGGGCAGTTCTTGGCGGCGGGATGGTCCCCGCGTTAGCCGCCCTCCTCCCTCTCGTCGGCCGGCGGCGGGCCGGGTTTGCCAATGACGCGGTCGGCCCTACGCCGCGGGTGGCGGCGCGGGCGGGTCTTCGCCGTGCGCCACCCCGGCCCCGACGTGCTTCAACTCTATTCCGCCGGCGCACCTCTCCGGCCTGGCCTTGAGGTCAGGGGACTTCGGCCGGGGCGGCGGGTGCTTGCCGCTGATAGGGGCCGGGCGGCTGGGCGGGCCAGTGCGCGCGCCAACTCCTTCTATGGGACCCGTCCTCCCCACCGGGTGGTGGGCTCATGGTCGGGTTGCCCCGCGGAGCGCGGCCCCATCTACCCGGCGACCACTACCGCGGCTTCTCTTCGGGCGGGCGGCCGCTTCGACGACGGCTTTGGTGAAAACCGGTTCTCCTCGGGCTTGCCGGGAGCGGCGACGGTGGCGTACTCGTCATCCCCTTCCTGAAGGCGTCGTCGACCCCACGTCCGTCTGCGGCGAATGGCGGGCTTAGGAATGAAAGTTACGCGGGGCACCTCGGGTTGGCGCCCGAGGGCGTCTTTCCTTCTTGAAGGCTCCAATGAGGCCGCCGTGAGCTCCCTTCTCGTTGCCGCCTTGGTGCTTCTTGTTTCGTCGCCGTCGGTTAGCTCGGTCGGCCGGGGTTATGTCTTCGCGTGAGCTAGGCTCCGCAGGGTTGTGTGTTGGGCCCGAGGTGGCCTTTTCTTTCTTTCCGTTTTGTGTTTTGCTTCACCGGTGGTGGCGGGCGTGTTTCAAATCCTGTTTCCACCCCGGTGCCGTTGTATTGCATTGCATTTTTGCATTCTCCTTCTTAATGAAAAAGAAGCGCAACTCTTTTGCGTTTTCGAGAAAAACATGCTCGAGACAAACCTCTTTCAATAACGCCGTTTCCGACGGGAGGGCATCATGCTTTGCGGACCGGTGTTCCCTGCGACCCCGACCCTACCCCCACCATAACAACAGCACCTCCACATTAGACGGAGACTTTTTTTTTGCAACCACACCCATCCCTTGGGTGCGTTTTTCATTAAGAAGAGGAGAATCCAACCCAGTACAAAAGAGTTCGCGGGTAATCCAAGAATTACCAACGAAACCCCAACACAAAACCACAAAGCAAGAACATAGAGAGGGGGCACCCTCCACCTAACAACTCCAAGAACTAAGCCTAATATAAATAATTCACAACACCTAGGTTGCCAATAGTGAAAGGATCCGAGACATGGCGGCAAAGCATCCGCCCAAACTTCCGACGGCCATGCATCTGCCCCCACCTCAGCGACCTCAACGACCGACACCGGAGACGCGTCCTCGGTGGCAAAGTAACCCGCTCCTCCGAGTCACAAGGGCCAAAGGCCCCGGACCACGGGCGAGGAGGACACACCAAACAACGGGTACTAACTGGCAAACCTAGGTGTGGACCAAGAAGCACAAATAGGCGTAGCACGACGACCAGCACGGCAGAACCGACGCGCAGCGGACAAATCCACAGCAAGGCATGGACTTCAAAGACAACGCCTTCAAGAAGGACTACGGCGTCGTAGCGTCGCGGCTGCCTGCCTAACCGGGCTAGGTTTTCACCTTGAAGATCCACGCACACCACCAACCACCCGAACGAAGAGCAGATCGCCGCATGAAGCGGCGAGCACCACCAGCCCCACCACCATGGAAGAGCACGAAGGCCACCCACCACCACCGGTCCTGCCACCATGGCAACACCAGGTCGGCGCAAGGAGCGGCGTGCACCACTAACCCTGCCACCATTGCAAAGCTCGTGGACCACACACCGCCACCGATCCCGCCACTACGGCGACACCGAAGCACCACCAACGCAAATCACCACTCCGAGGGGGGGGGGGGACGCTGGCCACCGCCAGGAGAGGGGGCCGGGCGAACCACCGCCAGGGGAGGGACGCAGGGCGCCTCCCATCGCCGGATCTGGCCCACAGGGGCCGGATCTGGCCAGAAGTCGCTGCCTGCCGCTCCCGCCAGGAGAGGGGCAGACCAACCAGATCCGGCCACTAAGGGCATGGACCCGGCCAGCCACTTGAAGCCCAGGCACAGGGCCCGGCCCCGGAGGTGCAACCAGACGCCAGCTGCAGAGGCAGGCCCAGATCCGGCCGGCCGAAGGCCTGGCAGCGCGCGCCAACCAAGGACGCTAGATGGCCAAGAGGTCACCGGATCCAGGGGACCGGGCGGCCTGGCGCCAGATCCGGCCAGAGCACCGCCGAGGCCGGCGAGGTCACCGGGGGAAGCTTGGAGGAGGGGTGGGAGAGGGGGAGCGGGGGTGGAAACGGGAGGGAGCGGCGCGGGCGGGACTCCTCGTGGAGCCGCCGCCGCCGGGGAAAGGGCGGCGATGGAGGCCGGAGGAGGTCGTGGGGGAGGGAGGTGAACGGCGTCGGCGGGTCGCTCCCGAGTCGCCCCTCGGGAGAGCGCTTGGGGGGGGGGGGTTCTCACGGTGATGTGATAAACAGTTCAAGAATGAGGTTATTAGACGGAGACAAGAACTTTGTAATAATATAATATATATATGGTTCTGTGCAAAAGTCTTGTGGAGGCCGAAATAAATAATTATTTTTCTTAAAAAAACATCGTGCATAGCTAAAAACCAAAAGCATGCAACTTTTTAAAATGAGAATACTCTATATACGCCTGTGTCCTAAAATGAATGCAATTCTAAGTTTAGATAAGTCAAACATTTATAGAAAATAAAATTAACATTTATTTTGTACAACTATGCTAATACGATTTACATCGTTATAAAGTTTTTATTTGAAGTCATTTAGAGTCTCAAATATGTGCTTAAAGTTCCCATGTTTGAAATTCAAATTTAAGATTTTAAACTATGTTGAAATGTCGAATTAGGCAATACCATTTTTCGACATGATATACAATTTGTAGTCGACAAATTCTTTATTTGAAATCTTTTAGTCTCAAATACTTTTTTTTAGTTGTCATATTTTAAAATTTTAAATAATCTCGGATGGAGACACCACCATACTAAGTTGAGTTGCTTGATAAGATCTAAAATTTAATATTGAAACCTTTAAATTTGAGGTCATTTAGAGGTCAAAATATTCAATACATGACATTCTGTACCTAATTATAATTTAAGTACTGTATAGAGGCGCCCATGTCTCTAAACAATATTAACACAGACAAACAAATTAAGATATTGATCAATTAACACTTTTGTTTATAGAATCTCACAGTGACGCCCACAACATGTACACACTTAACACTATGCATATGTAAACAAACTCTACCCCTATAAGCACATCCGAATGACAGCTAATAGATCTTGAGAATTCACCATAGGTGTCTCACTAATAAAAACTGAAATAGGGGAAGGCTAAAATATCATAATATTTTGGGACCAATAGTGAAGAACAACAATAAATAAAAATAAAATTAAAGTTTTAGATAATAAAATATTTTCTCCTTTTGTGGCTAACAACAATAAGAGCATCCCAACGGTTTTGCATTTTGACTTTGTATTTACTAATTTACAAAAAGTCTAAAAAACTCCTATCCAATGGTTGGGTTTTTTGTGCAATTGCCCCTGTTTTGAGGGCCAATTACTCGTTTGCCCTCATTTTTTTAACTTTGCTCATTTGCCCCTGTTTTCTATTACTGAAGCTTCCGTCTGCCCCTATTTTGGTTGTCCGTCGGTTGCTCAAAAATTAAGGACCAAAAAAATATGGGAAATAGAAACAAAAAGAAAAAAAGACTAGACTGCCCCCTTATCCAAAAGGGCATCTTCTCTGTTTCTCCTCCGTTCCCGACCCGTACGACGAGGCGGCGCGGCAGCAAGGCTGCGTGTCTCGGCCGCGTCGAGCGAGGCGGCGCGGTGGGCGGGGCTAGGGCGTCTCGGGCGCGGCGGGCGGGCAGTGCGGGGTCTGGCGTCGCGGAGGCGGGTGGGCCGGTGCGGCGGCGCCGTCGAGCGAGCGGCTGGGCGCGCCGCGGCGCGAGCTGCTCCAGCGGCGCTGCGGGGGAGGCGCGTTGGGCGGGAGAAGCCAGCAGCGAGGCGCGGCGCATCGGTCGGGCACGGCTAGCACCAAGGGTGGAGGCGCGGCGGGCGGCGCGCCTGTGGCGGGCTCGCCGGCGGCACGTCGCAGGCAGAGGCGCCGTGGCCGGGCTCGAGGGCGCGCGGCTCGCCCCCGCGCCCACCCAGCTCGGTGCCTAGCTCCGGCGAGGCCGCGCTCGCCCGTCTCCGGTGAGGCCTCGGCGCAGTCGCACCCGCCTTGCCTGTCCTCCGGCCCCAGCTTCGCGCAGGAGTCCAGCAGACGCCGCACGGGAGCCAGCTCCGCCGCCCTTCGCGCCGGTGTCGCTAGATCTGGCGCGCGACCGCAAGGTCCTGCCCATGGCCGAGCCAAGCGAGGGCTCGTGCCGTGCGCCCTCCCCGGAGCATCAGTGAACAAGAGGAAGAAGAAGCTGACACGTGGGGCCACCGCGTCAGTGAGACGGAGAGGGGCTGCTGTGGACTGGGAGCCAAGGGCATTTGTGTCTTTTTACCCTGCCCTTAACACCGTTAAGGCTCTTTCACAGAGTAGGGGCAAGGAGGAGCTTCAGTTCTAAAAAACAGGGGTAAACGAGCAAAGTTAAAAAAATAGGGGCAAACGAGCAATTAGCCATCAAAACAGGGGCAGTTGCACAAAAGACCCCCAATGGTTTGGCAATTGGCTTTGCAATTTTGTTTACACTTCAAAAATAGATAGGTAGAACTTGCATATTTGCCAAGCCCCTCCGCACTCAGCATATTTTGGGATCAATAGTGACTAACAACAATAAATAAATAAAATCTAAAAAGCAAAGCGCATGTGTCATACGCTTGTTGGTGCCAGAGCTTACACGGTCGGAACCGCTGAAGGTGGCATCAATTCATCAGCAAGAATTATGTATTCATGTTGAGAAATAGCTCTACGCACTTGCCGTGCGTGCTTAGGCTGTACAGCCGCTGCTTATTAGCTTGTGCGATAAGGACTGGACGGACGGTGTGGCACTAATCTCTATAAACGAATTCTGCACCAAAAGCGGGCACCCGATAGTGCCACGTCACCCGCTTACCCATTAACCGTTCGATCGAGCGTTCAAGCGATCTGGTTCGTCCGATTGCGGGTTGGATCGGGCGTAGGCCCGTCAGTCGCCCGATAAGCTGGAGAACCGGGCGCTCGCGAATCGTGGCCTTCGCCGCTCCGGCCGCCGCCTCCGGCTTCCTCTCATGCCCCACCCCGCCCCCGTACGCACGGCACCGCACCGGACGGGAAAGCTACGCGGCGCGAGCAGGGCCCACCGGTCGCCGCCCCCGTCCCTAGCGCGGCAGCGCAACCCCGCGGCCGGGACGAGCACAGCCCGCGGCGCCAGTCGCGCACGGCCGTGCCACTCCCTCCCCCACGCGTGACGCAGGCCGGCACACTGCATCCGCTGTTGTCGCCGCGTCCCCAGACGCGGGCCCCTGCTGGCGCGGAACGGCAGAAGCACCTCCCCGGTACGGCTGGCGGCAGGCCCCGACGGTGGCCGCCCTCAGGCGACGCGGTGCGCCTGCGCGGGCCTCCTCCGCACGCGGTAGCAGGTCTTCCTGCCCTGGCCGTACGCAGCCGCGGCAGCCTCCTCGACTAGCGCTGCGGCACGTTGCTGCACCGGACGAAGCCATCGCTGAGGCCGCAGCGATCCAATGCTCTTCGTGCAGCGATGTTGTGCCCCTGATTGGTGCCGCCACTTCTGCTGTGAGCCTCTGCCCTGCAAAATTCTGAATTTCTACTTCGTTACTTCTCAAATTATTATGATACTGCACTTGCCATAGCCTGTACAACGGTTTAATTGCAGTACGACGTTTACCAGGGAGCAAAAATACAGATTTTGTGTATGCAACTTATTAACATTGAGTGTATGCAGCTTAATCTACCTCTATTATGGTACTTTCTTATGACCAATGCATTTCATACTCTTCAGGCCAGCACAATCATAGACAAGAACTGCACCCGTACCTACCAAGTCTCATCACTGTAAATACAGAACTTTCTTCTCAAAGTTTAGACTTAAAGGGCACCAGCTGATAAACTATTGCCTACGTCGATGTCTCACCGCGTGGTAGATGCGGATAGCAATACTTATACAAATGATATTCAGAATACAGATGGCGATGGTTAACACACTATATCGTGTGTATAGCTTTTTTTCTTTTTACTACCAATGACTCTAAATAGAAAATCATAATAATTATATGTATTACAACGTGACGTTTGATAATTGTGAAAGTACATATATATTTTTGAATAAAAAAAATTGTGTTTTTGGTTCAAATTTTAGATACTGAATAGCAAAGTTCAAAAGAAATTGGTTTATAACAACAAACCAAGGTGGACTAGATCCTAGTTCAGACTAAAAATAGCCGACAGGGCCTCGCGTCACCCTCGCACGGGCGGCTCGAGGCGAAACCCTAGCTGCCGCCACCACCTCCCCACATCCCTTCGTCTCCACCTCGCCGCCGCCAGAGCGCGCCACCGGGAGGCCCGGGCGGCAAACGAGGATGGTGGCGGGGGCTCTTGCCTCGTCGACACCCTATCTCTGGCGCAACGGAGGAGTGGCGAAGCTAGACGACCGGCGATGGCGCTTACCTGCGTGGGCGGCAGATCCATTTGCGGCTCACCCGATTTGTCCCTTCGTGACTTGATCGGTGGAGTCCGCAAAAATCGGATCGGGCTCCGCATGACTCGGTCGGCGTCTCGCCCCACCCGCCACAGTAGGCAGGTTCGGCGGAGCCAGAGCCGTCACGTGCCTGGGCATCGACGACCTTACTCGTGCAACGGTGGAAGCCGGCCTAGACATGTACGGTGACAGCCGGATCAAGACGGAGGCAGCAATCAATGGCGTAACAATTCGGCAATTGGTGGGCAATGATGGTACTACCATGTTTCGACGGTAGTGACGCCTGTGGGCGCCACTTTTCTTGCTAGAGGTATCGTCTTTCATGCGGATCTTCCCGATGAAAACCCATGTCCAGTTCTTTGGCGGGGCGATGATGGCGTTTACAGATGTCATTTTGTCGTTAGAGATGTCGCTCTTGGAATATTTCTTGGGTTGTTGGCTTTGGTGCCAGAAATGAGATGGTGACATGACTCTTTTGCATATACACTAGGTGCTTCGTCCAGTTGCCATAAATACAACATTCAGTGTCTTCGAGGTGGTCGGTGTCTAACGATGTTTCAGTACCCTTATTAGGTCTGACACACGTGTGTGGCGGCATTTTCTTCACGTTGGTGGTCATATTCTTGTAGAGTCGACATCACAGAACAAGTCATTTGTCGCGAAGGACTACTAGAGTTCCTTGTTGGGATATTTTTCCATCCGTCATTTTTTATTTTAGTTTTCTCTGTTGGAATAATTTGGCCTGATGCATTCTTGAAAGAGGATGACCGAAACCGAAAATACAATTTCTATTATCTGAAAAAGGAGATCAATAGACACTGCAGTGTATATAATAAGTTTATGTATGATAATAAAGTATTTCTTCATTTTGTGGCTAACAACAATAATAGATAGTAAAAATAAAAGCTCTGAAATAGAAGAAGGCTAAAGTATCATAATATTACATAGTAAAAATCAAAACTTTGAAATAGGAGAAGGCTAAAAATATCATAATATTTTAGGATCAATAGTGACTAACAACAATAAATTAAAAACAAAAATAAAATTTTCAAAAAAGCAAGGCACACGTCTCATGCGCTTTGGTGCCAGAGCTTCGGTCGGAACCGCTGAAGGTGGCATCAATTCAGACAGGAATTTTCGATTCATGTTGGGAAATAGCTCGACGCGCTTGCCGCGCGTGCTTACGGTCGGAAAGGTGGCATCAATTCAGACAGGAATTTTCGATTCATGTTGGGAAAGCGCTTGCCGCGCGTGCTTAGGATGTACAACCATTGCTTATTGAGTGAATTATGAAAATGGCCCTGGAAACGAAAGTGTTGAGGAAAATGGCCCTTTTTATTTTGAACTTTGGAAATTGGCCTTGAAATCAAAACTTCCTTAAGAAAATGGTCTTCCGTTAGTTTGAAAAATCATATCTGGAATTTGGCACGTCCATCTTGGGTGAGCCAAATTTTGTTGTGTTCATTATGATGCCTAGTTTTTATTAAAAATATTAAACACGACATGTTTAGTAATAAAATAATTAGTTATGATTTCGCCTTTTAAAAGGAGGAAAATTAATATCTTATTCTGTACAACTCCAATTGACTTGAACTTTTAGGGTAGGCTCCGATGTAATGTATGTGCTATGGTAGAAATTCCATGTTCAATGGATTTAATATGACTGAGTTATTAAATTATCTTTGTTTAGGGCTTAATAAATGACTTAATAACTTAGTCATATTAAACTCAATGAACATGAAATTTCTACCATAGGACACACATTGCCTCAGGAGCCTACCCTAAAAGTTCAATTCAATTTGAGTTATATAGAATGAGATATGAATTTTTCTCTTTCTAAAAGGCATAAATCATGACTAATTATTTTATTATTAAACACGGTATGTTTAATATTTTTAATAAAAACTAGGCATCATAATGAACACAACAAAATTTGGTTCACCCAAAATATACTTGCCAAACTCTAGATATGATTTTTTAAAATAACAGAAGGTCATTTTCCTAAGGAAGTATGATTTCGAGGCCAATTTCCAAAGTTTAAAATAAAAAGGGCCATTTTTCTCAACACTTTCGTTTCCAGGGCCATTTTCATAATTCTCTCTTGCTTATTAGCTCGTGCAATGAGGACTGTACGGACGATGTGGCACTAATTAAACAAACGGTAGGCGATTAATCTGCGGCCTCTCTATTTGGGCCAGATCGACCTTGATTTTGGGCCGACGCTGCGGTGCGGTAGGACACGTACGCCACCATGCATGCCGGCCACCACGGCGTCCACCGCGTCCCCTCATCGCGGCCAGCCCGGCCTGGAGCTTCGACGCCGCCGCCGCGACATGGCTCGACTGCTCTAGGCCGCCGTAGGATGCTCTCGGAGTCCTGTAGCCCCGTTGGAGACAGTCGGAGTCGGAGGCGCTCCTCCATTCCATGTTCTCCAGCTTTCTCGTGGACGACGTTCGGATCGTCATTCACCAGCCTCTCCGTGCTCAAGCCGCTATCCTGGCTAATGGGCCTGGGCTGCCCATGGACCAAGCATGCACGTCGGGTTGGGCAACGAATTATGTAAGCAGTTCTGTTTAGTAACACTAATTTTTTTCCCTAAAAAAAAAAAGTAACACTAATTTTTTTATTCTCAAAAGAAAGTAATACTAAAATTTGAGGAATATGTATTTAGTACCACATTGTATATGGAACTTAAAAGGGACCGGGTAAGAAACTATTGCCTTGGTCCATGTCTCACCGCCTGGTGGATGCGGATAGCAATACTCATATTCAAATGATATTTAGATTCACATGGCGATGGTGAACACACTACATTGTGTGTATAGCTTTTTTTTTTTTGGTACCAACGACTCTAAATAGAAAATCATAATAATTATATGTATTACAACGAAGTTTGATAATTGTGCAAATACATACATATTTTTGAAAAAAAAATGTGTTATTGGTTGAAATATTAGATATTGAATAGCAAAGTTAAAAAAAATGGTTTATAAAAACAAACCAAGGTACGTGGACTTGACCCTATTGCATCCAAGCGATAACATAAGAGCCAAATGTTAGCTACCAATCTTAACTAATTTGAGCTAACATTTTACCCAACTAGTAATAAAGTTTTGGCTCATCTCCACAAGCCCTTATATTGCTGGTGTTTCTCCGTCTTGCCAAGAAAAATGATCTTTCAGATATGATTCCTTCAATTGCAAATTAAAAGTAAAGTTCTAGATTTTTGAAAAGCCCATTGAGATAGAAAATAGTATTAAGATTTGTATCTAAAAATTGGTTAATATAATTTATAACTTTTAGTTGACATATTTTTTTAAAGTCATTTAGAGTCTGAACATGTGTTTGAATTTCTTATATTTTAAAGTTTATAAATAATATTTTAATGATTGTGAATGTTGAAATAGTCAATGCCATATTTGTAGTGGTCAACATGATATGCAACTTTAAACGTTGTGAATGTCGATTTAGGCAATACCATATTTCGACATGATATAGAATTTGTAGTTGATAAATTCTTTATTTGAAATCTTTTAATTCCAAATACTTTTTTTAGTTGTCATATTTTAAAATTTTAAATAATCTCGGATGAGACACCACCTATTACAAAGTTGAACTGCTTGACAAGATCTAAAACCTAATATTGAAACTTTTAAATTTGAGATCGTTTAGAGGTCAAAATATTCAATACATGACATTCTATACCTAATTATAATTTAATGTATGGTATAGAGGCGCCCATGTCTCCGAACAATATTAACGAAGATAGACAAATTAAGATATTGATCAGCGACTAACACTTTTGTTTATAAAATCTCACGATACAACGTAGACGCCCACAACACGCACACACACACACACACACACACTCAACCATATGCATACATAAGCAAACTCTACCCCTATGAGCATATCCGAATGACTCAACAAGTAGATTTTAAGATTCACGAAGTCACCATAGGTGTCTCACTACCTATGGAGACATCATCTATTACTAAGCATATTGTCGTTAAATCCTTGAATTAATTCAGAAAAATACGAGCACCTATGTAATGTCGAGAATTTGAACCCATGCATGTGGATAGGTTCCACGACAAGGAACGCATCCAACCGAGCTATTACTAGTTCACGATTAATTTTTAACAACATTAAAGTTTTATTTAGATGCGTGCGTGTCCACCCAAAACCATATATATTAATATAGGTTGATTGGAAAAATAATGAGTTTTCACCTCAGTCTAGTTGACTACAGTTCAATTAAGATAGGTCTACCTGAATTTGCAAATAAAAAATAATTGCATCTTAAAATGTTTTCATGGTAGTAAATTTAGTGGTTGCAACAACGATAGTTACTCTAGGTTTGTAATCTTCTGAACTAGGAGAAGACTAAAATTAGCATAATATTTTGAGATCAATAGACAATACAGTGTATATAATAAGTTTATGTAAGATAATAAAATATTTTCTCATTTTGTGGCTAACAAAAATAATAGATAGTAAAAATAAAAACTTTGAAATAGGAGAAGGCTAAAATATCATAATATTTTGGGATCAATAGTTACTAACAACAATAAATAAAAACAGAAATAAAAATTTTAGATAATATTTTTTTCTCTTTTTATGGATAACACCACTAATAGATAATAAAAATCAAAACTCTGAAATATGAGAAGGCTAAAAATGTGTAATATTTTGGGATCAATAATGACTAACAACAATAAATCTATCCCTAATAATAAAAACGGCAAAATTTCCTTCTGCCCAAATTCTGTCCGCTCTCTCTTAAACTGTCAGGGTGCAGTCTGTATTATAGGTGCAGTCCGTATAGGACTTTGATTCAGCTTTGGAAATACAATCCATATTTGTATCCTACAAATTACCAAAAGAGTTTTGGTGCATTGGTATGACTTGTTCTTCACAAATGGGAGGTTTAGGGTTTGATTCCCACCAGTGATATTTTCTTTTGTTTTTTTTTCTTTTTCCTCAGTTTCTATATGCATTCTTCTTCTTTTGTTATTTTATTATTTTTTAATAAAAAATATTAAAAGGCTCAAATATGTTAAAAAACATGCTTCTTTTGGTGGTTTACATCCTCGATTTCCTTCCCAAGGGCCAAGATCCATTCCTATGCGCCATAACTTTTAAAGATTTTTGGACATGTATACTCGCAATTTAACTACACAAAAGAAATAAAACACTTTAATACACGATAAATAGATGATTTGTCCAAGGTTCGATTCTAGGGATCTAATAATTTTGGCACATTTTAATTACACCGGCAAGTGCTTCCCATTTATAGTGATTTTTATGGTCATATATAGGATTGTCATGGACGTCCACATCAACATCATGTTGGATGCTTCATCTGTGACCAAACCAAGTTGTTCGTCACAAATTCACAACTGATTTGTTATAGTACTCTGTGATGTCCACCCTTGGAATGAACCGTCACACACGGTGTAATTACGTGATGATTTTTGAGAAGTTCACCAAAAAAAGTCATATAAAGCACAATTTCTTGTAGTAAAACCATGTAATGTAATTGCGAAGTGATAGGTAAAGAGCAACATCTATGTAAATAATGACGATCGATGACCGATAACTGAGTGACAAGTAATGTTTATGTGAACTCGGGCCAGATTGACACTGGACATGTGTTGCCCCAAGGTGTGGGACTCAACACCTGTCGCCGTGGAGGCTGGGACATTATGCATTTAAGTCTACCGGACTACTCGTCAGCACGAAGCGAGCGCCCACCCAAATCTCGTATCAAAGCGTCACAGCAAGCGGCCATAGAGAGAACTGCTAGCACAGTGGCACAATGCAGGTATCGTTTTTTTCTCTGCTCCTCATTAATCACCTGAATATACGATAGTTTTTCTCCCGATTCGCGCGGGCATATTTTGCTTAGTAAAAACATAAGTAAAATAAAGCTAAAAATATCGTAATATTTTGATATTAATAGTGACTAACAAAAATAAATAAGAACAAAAATAAAATTTTTAAAAAGCAAGGCGCATGTGTCATGCGCTTGGGTGGTGCCAGAGCTTACGGTGGGAACCGCTGAAGATGGCAACAATTCGATAGGAATTGTGTATTCATGTTGAGAAATAGCTCTACGCACTTGCCGCGCGTGCTTAGGCTCTACATCCGCTGCTTATTAGCTCGTACAATAATGATTAGTCGGACAATGTGGTGCTAATTAAATATACGGAAAGGAATTAAGTGCCGCGCGCGGTGCGGTTTACGGGTTTAGGCCGGCAACAATCCAGCATGTTGCCATGTTCATACGGGCCATCGCTGAGGCTAACGGGAGCTGGAATCTGACATCTAGGCCCAAGTGGTCCTGTCGTGCTCAAGGCGCTATCCTGGATAACGGGCCTGGGCCGCCCATGGACCAAGCATACACGTTTTTTTTTTTTTTTTTTTTTGACAAGAGACGGCTGAATTATATACGCAGAGTAGTAATACCTTATTCTTTTTTGGGGAATATGTATTTAGTGCCACATTGCCTATGGAACTTAAAGGGGGACCGGCTGATAAACTATTGCCTTGGTCCATGTCTCACCGCAAGGTAGATGCGGATAGCAATACTCATACAAATGATATTCAGATTGAGATGATGATTGTCAACACACTACATTGTGTGTATATACACTACATTGTGTGTATAGCTTTTTATCATCTTTTTTTTTACCAACGACTCTAATCTAAATAGAATTTTTGGCTACAACGACTCTAATCTAAATATAGATAATTATATATATTACGACATAACTGCAAAAGTACACATATTTTTTTTGAAAAGGTTGCTACCAACGACTCTAATCTAAATAGATTTTTTTTGTTACCAACGACTCTAATCTAAATAGATAATCATATATATTACGACGTAACTGCAAAAGTACACATATTTTTTTTGAAAAGGTTTGTGTTATTGGTTGAAGTTTTAGATATTGAATAGCAAAAAGTTCGAAAGAAATTTGTTTATAAAAACAAACCTAGGTGGACTTGGCCGTAGTGTGCATCCAGACGTGGCTACGTAGGAGCCAAATGCCACGTAGTCACTAGTAGGTTTGTGTCGTAGCAAAAGTGCTCTGAACTAAGAGAAAAATAAAAAAGTATCATAATATTTTGGAAGCACTAGACACCACAGTCTACAGTGTGGATACTAAGTTTATGTATGATAATAAAATACTTCTCATTTTTTGACTAACAAAACAATAATGAATATATATATTAAAAGCAAAAATGCTAGACACATGTGTCATGCGCCTGTTGGTGCCGCCGACCGACAGTGGGGACAAACACTAGCCGGCGGCGTCATTTGACAGGAATTATCTATTCATGTTTGGAAGATAGCTCTACGCGCTTACCGCGCGTGATCAGGTTGCCACAACAGCAGCTTATTAGTTGGAGCAATCCGGACTGAATGGGCGATGTGGCACTAATCCAACACAATCTGTCACAATCTGCCGCTGCGCACGCTATTTGGGCCAGACTTGGATTTTTTGCCAGGAAACAATTCTTCTGGCCCAGTTTACTTGGGAAGAGCCTGTCGCCTCGCCGTGTTCATCCTGTCGTCGCCGAGGCTGCAGTGTAGGAGTGTAGGACACCTACGTCACAACCGGCGCCGCCTACGTCCACTGCGCCGAGCTTCTCATGCGCCGAGCTTTGGACGTCGTCGTCATCGACGACAGAACGTCGTTCAAAAGCCTCGGCCCTGCATGCAATGCAACATATGTCATATGATGAGTAGAGTAGATCATCGATGATACTTCATGGCAGTGACACTGGCAGGAAAAGCCACCTATTTTGAAACCAATCAAGGGCTCATAAACTTGTCTGGTGAATACGTCGTGTGTGTTGCTTTGCCGCGGAAATTTTAGGTTCAAGCCCACAGATTTTTGAGACAGAACTTGTTAAAAAAGATCGCAAAATAAATTTCTATTTAATGTTTGGGTGTATATGAGTGTATCTCATGTCCCTGATTTTTGTTTGTAGTGCACGCTGACATTTTTGTGCATTGGTGGAACATGTGCATCTTTTGACACAGCAGCAAAAAAAAATATTTAGGACTCGTAAAAACAGGGGAGAATTGGCTATGGGACATCGTCAATGGCCAAAATCGAGTGCCACACACCTCCACTTCGTTTATTTGCCGAGGGACACTGCTTCTTCACTTTGACTGGCCATTGGGCACCGCCGTCCGGCTGCTGCTGTTAGGGGTGAGAGAAACATTTCAAAATGACGCCTGGTGCCCCTGAGCCAGCTCTGGCTGGACCGAACCGAGTGCGAACGGGTCTGGTTGGACCAGCTTAAGTCCAGGCCGGTCAGGTCGAGTTCATGCCCCCTCTGTTCACTTTCTTCCCGTTCTTGTTGGCGGCGGCGATTTGGCAGGCGGCGGGCTGTAACACCTCCAGTGTTAAGCACTAATTAGACTTGCTTAAGCATGTCATCATTTGCATAAGCATGCATTATCATCCTGTTATCTGGTGTATGATTGCTTATCTTGATAAAATAGATTATCTTTGATGAATGCTTGCAAATGATGTTGGTAGTGTTAAGTATAGTGGAAATATAGGATTGAGAATCCTCCTAAAGGATTGCAATTAGTTGGCTTGATTTGGATAGTTATGCTTGGATCAATAGGTTGACTTGTTAACTTATTGAATGTCTTTGTTGGTTTTGTTAAAAAGTATTTCTCGGGCATTTCAAATGCTTTTGGGGTCTAAAGCTTTTAGGTGTGAAATTTTATAAGGAATAAAACTTCATAAAGACCACTTTTTGTGAAAATGGGTGGAAGACATATATTTTTTGAGGGAAAAGGTCAGCCTTAGGGGCTGTTTTTCTATTTTTTTCTCGGGCATTTCAAATGCTTTTGGGGTCTAAAGCTTTTAGGTGCGAAATTTTATAAGGAATAAAACTCGCAAAGACCACTTTTTGTGAAAATGGGTGGAAGACATATATTTTTGAGGGAAAAGGTCAGCCTTAGGGGCTGTTTGTGAAAATGGGTGGAAGACATATATTTTTGAGGGAAAAGGTCGGCCTTAGGGGCTGTTTTTCTATTTTTGTTTGTTTTTCAAGCTATTTTATTTGGAAATTTATATTTCAAAAACTATTGGAAATATGGCCAAACTTCCTAAAGGAGAAATATTCTACTCTCGAGAGGATCATTTTTTGTGTTGGAAGTTTATGCTAATTCGTCCTAGATTTGGAGATATGGCAGCTTTAAAAATCGTGCGCAGTCACTTTTAAAATTTAATAAATTAGAAATTGGTAGGACCCACCCGTCAGCCTCTTCGGGCGACAGGGCGGGCCCCGTGGCCGCTCTGTTCTGCCCGACCGGGGGCATGGCCGCCGCATGCCCCCAGTGCCAGAGCGCGTCCTCCACCTCGCCCTGAAGGCGACGCCGCCCCAGCCCCTCACTCTCCACCAAAATATCTCCCTCCTCACTCATTCCTCTTCCTTCTCCCACTCCCCATTCTCTCCCTGGCGCTCGTAGACAGAGCCGCAAGGGCCGCCGTTGCCGCTCGCCGCCCGAGCTCAGCCAGCGCCATGCCACCGCACCGCAGCTGCCTAGCTCGCGCTCGTCCACCGCGTCCCCTCATCGTCCCAGCCAGCCCAGCCTGACACGGATCTAAAAGCAAATCCCACAATGAAAACATAGGGGGTGTACGCATGAGAGGGTGCACCAGCATCTTTGGCGGAGTCAGAGGAGGGCGCTCCTCATCCATTCCATGTTCTCCAGCTTTCTCGTGGACGACATTCGACCGTCGTTCACCAGCCTCTCCGTGCTCAAGCCGCTATCCTGGCTAATGGGCCTGGGCTGCCCATGAACACTAATTTTTTTGTTCTCAAAAGAAAGTAAAACTAAAATTTGAGGAACATGTATTTAGTACCACATTGTCGACGGAACATAAACGGAACCGGCTAACAAACTATTGGCTTGGTCCATGTCTCACCGCATGGTAGATGCGGATAGCAATACTCATATTCAAATGATATTCAAATTCAGATGGCGATTGTTAACACACTACATCGTGTGTATAGCTTTTTTTTTTGGGCTACCAATGACTCTAAATAGAAAATCATAATAATTATATGTATTACAACGCGAAGTTTGATAATTGGTACATAAATTGTGGTATTGGTTCAAATTTTAGATACTGAATAGCAAAGTTCAAAAATAAATTTGTTTATAAAAACACAATAAGGTGGACTAGACCCTAGTTCGGACTAAAAATAGCCGACAGGGCCTCGCGCCCCCACGCACGGGCGGCTTGAGACGAAACCCTAGCCGCCGCCACCACCTCCCCTCATCCCTTCCTCTCCACCTCGCCGCCGCCAGAGCGCTGGTAGCGGGGAGAGGGGGGGGGGGGGGTTGTTCTTGCCTTGGCGACACCATGTCTCTGGCGCGACGGAGGAGGGGCGAAGCTAGGCGGCCCGGCGATGACGCTTGCCTGCGTGGGCGACAGATCCATTTGCGGCTCACCCGATTTGGCCCTTCGCGACCTGATCTGGTGGCGTGCGCAAAAATCGGATCGGGATCCACGTGACTCGGTCGACGTCTCGCCACACCGCCGCTGTAGGCAGGTTCGGTGGAGCTAGAGCCATCACGTGCCTGGGCATCGGCGGCCTTACCTGTGCAACGCTGGCAGCCGGCCTTGGCGTGTACGATGACAGCCGGATCAAGACAGAGGCGGCAATCAATGGCGTAACAGTTCGACAATTGGTGGGCAATGGTGGTACTACCATGTTTCGACGCCTGTGGGCGCCACTTTCCTTGTTGGAGGCATCGTCTTTCATGCGGATCTTCCCGGTGAAAACCCATGTCCAGTTCTCTAGCGGGGCGATGATGGCGTTTACGGATGTCATTTTCTCGTTGGAGACGCCGCTCTTGGAAGATTCCTTGGGTTGTCGGCTTTGGTGCCAGCAACGAGATGGTGACTCTTTTTGCATATATACCAGGTGCTTCTCGTCCTGTTGCCGGAATACAACATCCAGTGCCTTCAAGGTGGTCGGTGTCCAACGATCTTTTAGTACCCTTATTAGGTCTGACAGACGTGTGTGGCGACATTGTCTTGCCGTTGGTGGTCATACTCTCGTGGAGTTGACATCACAAAGCAAGTCATTTGTCACGTAGGATTACTAGAGTTCCTTGTTGGAATTTTTTTCCTCGTCAGTTTCTTTTATTTAAGTTTCTCTGTTGGAATAATTTAGCCTGATGCATTTTTGAAAGAGGATTACTGAAGCTGAAAATACAATTTTCATTATCTAAAAAAAAAGGAGAAGACTAAAAATAGCATAATATTTTGAGATCAGTATATAATAAGTTTATGTAAGATAATAAAATATTTTCTCATTTTGTGGCTAACAACAATAATAGATAGTAAAATAAAAGCTCTAAAATAGAAGAAGGCTAAAATATCATAATATTTTGGGATAAATAGTGACCTAACAACAATAAAAAATTTAGATAATAAAATATTTTCTCCTTTTGTGGCTAACAACAATAACAGATAGTAAAAATCAAAACTCTGAAATAGGAGAACACTAAAGATATCGTAATATTTTGAGACCAATAGTGAATAACAACAATAAATAAAAAATAAAATTTTTAAAAAGCAAGGCGCACGTGTCATGCACTCGGTGGTGCCAGAGCTTACGGTGGGAACCGCTGAAGATGGCAACAATTCCATAGGAATTATGTATTCATGTTGAGAAATAGCTCTACGCGCTTGCCACGCGTGCTTTAGGCTGTACAGCCGCTGCTTATTTGGTCGTACAATAAGGGTTGGTCGGAGCTAGAATCTGACATTTAGGCCCAAGTGGTCCAGAGCTGGAAACTTGCTAACGGGCCTGGGCCGCCATGGACCAAGCATGCACGTTTTTTTTTTGACAAGAGACCAAGCCATGCACGTTGGGTTGGGCGACGAATTATATACGCAGATCGCAGAGTAGTAATACTAATTCTTTTTTTGAGGAATATGTATTTAGTGCCACATTGCCTGTAGAACTTAAAGGGGGACCGACTGATAAACTATTGCCTTCGTCCATGTCTCACCGCATGGTAGATGCGGATAGCAATGCTCATACAAATGATATTCAAATCTAGATGATGATGATCAACACACTACATGGTGTGTTTAGCTTTTTATCATTTTTTTTTTTACTACCAACGACTCTAATCTAAATAGATAATTATATATATTATGACGTGAGGTTTCATAACTGCAAAAGTACACATGTATATTTTTTTGAAAAGGTTTGTGTTATTGGCTGAAATTTTAGATATTGAATAGAAAAAAGTTTGAAAGAAAATTTGTTTTTGAAAACAAACCTAGGTTGACTTGGCCATAGTGCAAGGCTACGTAGGAGCCAAATACCACGGTAGTCACTAGTAGGTTTGTGTCACTGGTAGCAAAAGTCATCTGAACTAAGAGAAAAATAAAAAAAATATCATAATATTTTGGAATCACTAGACACTGCAGTCGACAGTGTGGATATTAAGTTTTTGTATGCTAATAAAAATATTATGTATGGTAATAAAATATTTCTCATTTTTTGACTAACAATAATGAATATAGTTAAAAGAAAAAAATGCTAGACGCACGTGTCATGCGCCTGTTGGTGCTAACCGACAGTGGGGGCAACACTAGCCGGCGGCGTCAATTTGATAGGAATTATCTATTCATGTTTGGAAGATAGCTCTACGCGCTTGCCGCACGTGATCAGGCTGCCACAACAGCAGCTTATTAGCTCGTGCAATACGGACTGAATGGGCGATGTGGCACAAATCAAACACAATCTGTAATCTGCCGCCACGCGCGCTGTTTCGGCCAGACTTGGATTTTTGACCAGGAAACAATTCTTCTGGTCCAGTTTACTTGGGACGGAAGAGCCTGTCGCCGTACGTGTTCATCCTGTCGTCGCCGAGGCTGCGGTAGGAGTGTAGGACACCTACGTCACATCCAGCGCAGTGGCAGGCAGGCGTCCTCCATGGTCTCCAGCTTCTAATGCGCCGACCTTTGGACGTCGTCGTCGACAACAGAATGCCGTTCAACAGCCTCGGCCCTGCATGCAACATATGATGAGTACTTGAGTAGAGTAGATCATCGATGATACTTCATGGCAGTGACGACACTGGCAGGAAAAACCACCTATTTTGAAACCAATAAAGGGCGCATAAACTTGTGTGGTGAATATGCGTGTGTTGCTTTGCCGCGGAAATTTTAAGTTGAAGCCCACGGATTTTTGTGAGAGAACTTGTTGAAAAAGATCGCGGAATAAATTTCTATTTAATGTTTGGGTGTATATGAGTGTATCTCATGTCCCTGATTTTTGTACTGCACGCTGACATTTTTGTGCATTGGTGGAACATGTGCATCTTTTGACACAGCAGCAAGGAAAATATTTAGGACTCGTAAAAACAGAGAGATTGTGAAACTAGAATCCAAAATTAGATGTGAAACAAAAATCCAAATAACGAAACAAAACATTCAAGACTCCTGAAAATATATTTAGAAGGTTTAAAATTAGATTTAGCTAGGCATTTCGAATGATTTTGAGAGTTCATTGGTAATATGACTAATTTTGACATTCAAGGTGGACTGTTTTCAGTGCAACATGTAGCTGCTGCCCACCGGTTAGGCTTTGATCTGGTGTAACATCAGCCGGTTAGGATTGGTCCCAAGTGATGCATGGCTCTAGCAAGGTACGCCGGTGAGTGTTGTTCCGTTCTCCTACAAAGGAAAGTGAACAAATTAAAAGCACTATTTTGCTCTATTTTTAAGGATCACTTTGATCTGCTTATAATACTATAAAGTCCACAAAATGTAGGTTGTGGACATGTTTGCATTAGAAAAGGAAAAATAACCTTCCATCAATAAATAAAGGAAAAAAATAATTATTCAGGTCCTTTTTCCTTTCCTTCGGCCAGATAAGACCAGGTTTTGGCCTGTTCTGTGTTTCTCTCGCAGGCTTAGTTAGCCCGTGGAAGCCACCGTGCGCTAGTTTGCTTGGTCGCGGCGTGCTCAAGCCACTATCCTGGCTAACAACCCGGCTACAGTTAAGCCCAACTGGACCAAACGTGCTCGGATTGTGTAACCAGAGCTCTATTTATGTATAGTAATAGTATTTTTATTCAAAAAATAATTTTTTTGAGGAATCTGTATTTAGTACCATGTTGTCCATGGAACTTAAAGTGGACCGGCTGATAGACTGTTACCTTGATCAATGTTTCACCGCGTGGTACATGCGGAGAGCAATTCTCATACAAATGAAATTCTGAATTCTGGTGATGTTGGAGGATAACACACTACATGGTGTGTATAGCTTATTATTATTATTTATTTATTTGCTTTCAACAAATTTAAATACATAATATGATTTATAATTTTATATATTAAATGGGAAGTTTCATAATTGTGAAAGTAGATATATTTTGAAAAGGTTTATGCTATTGTTCTATATGAAATTTTAGATATTGATAGCAAAGTTGAAAGGAATTTTGTCTATAAAACCAACCTAGGTGGACTTGGCCATAGTGCATCCAAACAAAAAGGCTACGAAGGAGCAAAATGTTACTAGTTGTTAACCAACTTGTTGTCCATCTTATCTAATTTGAGCTATTTTGTGGTCCAACTAGTAATTAGTTCTACCTCGTCTACATTGGCCCTTATATTGCTGGTGCTGCTGCCTCCCGCCAAGAAAAATGATCTTTCATATATGATTCCTTCTATCATAAAAAAAAAACCATTCTAGATTTTATAAAAGTTACACCTTTTAAAGTTTCTTCAACATTGAAAATAGTATAAAGATTTATATCTAGAAATAGGTTAATACGATTAAAAAAATATTTAGTTGACACAATTTTTTATTGTAAGTCATTTAGAGTTAAAAATATTTTGAAATTATTATATTTTTAAATTTAAACTTTATAATATTTAATACTTAAAACGATAGTGAATGTTGACATAGTCAATGCCATATATGTAGTATTCCACATGTTATACAGCTTTGTAGTTTAAAAGTTTTCTATTTGAAATCATTTAGTTTGAAATATTCATTCCTAATTATTTCATTTTAAATTAAAATTTTCAAACAACTTTGGATAAAGACAATCCCTATACTGAAGTTGTAGTGCTTCACAAACTTTGGCACACATAGATTGATGTAGATGCGAGTGCACTCAAAGAAGCTCTATGATGATCTGCCTACCTGTTAGTGCTTTGTCACCCAAAAAGTGAATTTGTATATGTGCCGCGCTTCTCCAGGAAATGATGGTAGTATCCAAAACCACAAGGAGTTATATTGGTTCAGGCTGAACCCCTACGTCTAGTCTCAGAGGGAATACAAGTTCGTGTTCCTCGATTGAATGCTCCAAAGTTCTTACAATTGGGGTATGCAAGAAGAGTGAGAGAGATAGGAGACGTGGATGGGGCACGAATGAAAGCTCCAAGAGTCCATTCTCCTAGAAGGTGCCCTGGCTGCCTTTATATACAGTCTGGAAGCTTGGCCGTGTACAAAGAGTAAGGTTCTCCCAACCCTGTGGTCGTGAACCAAGGGAGGGAGAAATCTAAACTAGTAAACTTGGCTTCCAATGAAGGCCGTCTTGTCTTGATGTAAGTGCACTTTCCGTGTGGTTGTTATTATGGTTTTGTTCACATCTTAAATCATGGCATGGCATGATGTTGTAGTGCCGCAGCCGACGGTAATGGCCCCGTTCAGCTAGTAGATAAGCCGTTAGATTTCGGCTTATTCAATAGTTCTGTGAAATAAAATAAGCCGAAACAAGTCGAAATCTGCCGGCACCAGACAAGCTGAACAGGGCATGAATGTAATGTTGGGATAGGGTTGGTTTGTCAACAGTCTCGTCGTGACCTTTATCATCGTCTTCGGGATAGGGTTGGTTTGTCAACCGTCTCGTCGTGACCAACCATGGCAGTTACTTGCTAGTAGGTTTGTGTCGTAGCAAACAGAAGAATAAAAAAATCATAATATCTCTTGAGATCAAAAGACACTACAACGTGTATAATAACTTCATATAAGACAATAAAGTATACACTCATTTTGTGACTATATAACAACAGTAAAAAAAGCTAGACGCTCATGTCGAGCACCAGTTTGTGCCAAAGCCAAAAGGTGGGAAACAGGTGGCGTTGACGTCAATTCTGTCAGAATTTTTGTATTCATATTTGGAATTAGCTCTACGTGCTTGCCGCGCGTGTTGTAGCGGTCACGATCGCAGCTTATTAGCTAGTGCAATAAGGTTTTGCCGGATGATGTGGCACTAATTAATTATAAACACAAACGGAAGGGATTAATCTCCCGCCGCGCGAGCCGTTTGGGGTAGCCTTAGATTTTGGGCCGGAAACAATTCTTCTGGGTCTCTCCGTGCTGTGCTGCGCTTGAACGCCTCGGCCCTGCACCACACTCCACACACATGAGTAGATCGTTGGCGATATACTTCATGGCAGTAGCACTGTGGCAGGCAAAGCCACCTTTGAAACCAATCGAGGGCTCCTAAATTTGTCTGGCTAGAAGGGAACAGGAAGATTACAGATGCAACCACAAAAGACAGGGGACACAAAGTCGCTGAAATATACGCAACCAATACAGACACAACTGAAGGACGAATGCAACTGTCTCTAGAAACAATAGCACTTGAAAAACAGAGTTACAAATTAATCAACCAATTTTTTTTCTCGCGAAATCCATTATAATGGGATGAAGACCAGTTGGAAGACAAGTTCCCAAACAAGTTTAAATCAATGTCTAAACATGTTTTAAAACTTTGCGTACCGGAAATATGATCGTAATCTAAAAAAAAATACCGGAAATATATATGATATGCAACTAGCATGAACGCAACATACACTAACACTAAATGTATTCATGATACGCATTTGTTCTATTTTGTCTTTTGTTTTCTGTTGTGGGAAGTTTTGAAACATGTTTATACAACAATTAGTTTGCTTTGAGAATTTTCTATTTATCATATATTTCCATTTTCCTTTTCTATATCTAAAACTTATTTTGGAAGCTTGTACAAATATTCTCACAAGCTCTAGATAGTTTATTTGAATCCATCGTATCTCAATCTATCTCTAGGGTTCTTGTTTCATAGTTTCAAAAGCTTCCCAAAGGACTTCTAGTCTAGTGGATGGAGCACGTGAGTAGCATACAGCGTATCTGGGTATGAATTTTTATTGGAGCGAATTAAACAGTGCGGAATAAAAGAAAACTTATTAGAAAGTATTAAGCACTATTTTGCTCTATTTTTTAAATATCACTTTGCTCTGTTTAATACCAAGTGATTCAAGTCCGCAAATTGTACGTAGTGGAAATGTTTTCAATGTACTACTATTAGCACCATTGGTTTGAATTAGAAAAGGAAAAATAGCATTCCATCAATTAATAAAAGAAAAATATAATTATTTAAGTCCTTTCCCTTTCCTTAGTCCACGTAAGCCCAGGTTGGGCCTGTTCTGTGTTTCTCTCCGGCGATTTAACCAACCCCGTGGGCTAGTAGTTTGCTTGCTCAAGCCGCTATCCTGGCTAACCAGCTGGTGCAGGTTGTGGTGGGCCATGCCAGCCCAGTTGGCATCTGACATTTAGGCCCAAGTGGACTAAGCATGCACCAATTGTATAACCAGAGCTCTGTTTTTGCTTAGTAATAATATATACTTTTTATTTGAGGAATACGTACTTAGTACCACATTGTCCATGGAACTTAAAGCGGACCGGCTGATAAACTATTACCTTCATCCGTGTATCACCGTGTGGTAGATGCGGAGTGCAATTCTCATACAAATGAAATTTTGATTATAATGACGTCGGTGGATTACACACTACATTGTGTGTATAGCTTTTTTATTTTGCTACCAAAGACTTTAAATACATAATATGCACCGAAAGTTCATAACTGTGAAAGTATATATATTTTGAAAAGGTAATGACTATTTACCGTGTGCGTGCTCCAGCACGACGGCAAGCACGCATCACGGCCGTCCGTTTTTATTCCCACCGCACGCACAAGCGCTCCTCCTGTCCCCCACCTGCTCCAGCCCAGTCTCCAGAGTCCAGACAGTTCATCTTCTACCTCCACCTCTCTCTCCCCGTCCGCTCCTTTCCAGATCCCCAATCCGCCGCCGCCGTCGCTGCTGCATGTAGAGCCAGCCACCACCTCCTACCGCAGATCCGCAGCGGTCAGGGAGGCGGTCGACGCCGCCGGGGCCAGAAGCGTCGGGGAGGACATCGTGGACATGCCTTCCGTGGCGCCTGTGCCGTTCGCAGAGTCTGCGTTCGTGGTACCGTCCAGGAAGCCGCCTCCGCCTCCGACAACGACGACGTCCTGGAGATCACCCTCGACGTGCGCGACGACTCGGTGGTGGTGATGCACTGCGTTCATCCAGACGGTGGGGATGACTCACCGGTCACCTCCCAGCACCGCCCTGTGTGGTAGCAGTTGTGTGACCTCCTTCGGCTCTGTGCACAGGTTCATGGGGCATCAGATCCACCGCACCATTCATCGAGCAGGATCTCTCGAGGGTAACAACAACCCTTTTTCGAATTGCTTATGTTCATTTATGGATGTGTCGTCAGTTTGTGGAATTTTGCTACTAGCGTATTTCTGTTGGCCTCAAGAGGGGGTAGTCAGAATAGAGGGAGATTTAAACCTCCAATTAATTAGTTAATCACTGTTCTTTGGCGTCAGTCCTGAAATCCAACATGAGGGATGATAATCGACTAAATTACATGGGGGAATTTAAACCTGCTGGCGCCAACATTTTTCTGCAATTTGATGCTGCTCCCTTTGCACATGGCTAGCCAGGGTGATTAAATTAATTATCACGCTTTGTGCCTGTGCACAGGACTGCGCCGTTGCATACCTGCTCACCAACGCGGACTGAGTCGCTGAGTGACCCGATCTGCTGATGGCCCTTGTGGATCTCATCCACAAGGTCAGCCGAACCCAGAAGCGCGCTAACAAGGGAAGGTATATCACCATCATTACCTCACTGCTCTCCACGCCCATCACAGCTATTTTTTGTTTTATGAATGTGCTAGTGCGCTGGTGTCACTCTCTTTTTATGAATGTGCTAGTGCGCTAGTGCTAACAAGGGAAGATCATGTGAAAAACATATATGTTATACTAGGGAAAATATATATGTCAATGGCATCGGCGCCGGTGAGCATGAGCCCCGTGGGACTCGCTGGACGACCGTGCCTTCACTAAGGACGACCTGGTGGAGCAGCTCAGCATGATGTGCGACAAGTATGGCTACCTATGGTACACCACCTGATCAGATCCCCCAGAAACTTTCCTTTCCTTTCAGATTTCTTTCTTTTATGCCAATTGCATGATTCCCTGCTTATGTTAGGGAATGGATACATTACTCTAATTGGGGGTTTTCTGAAATGTGTACTCGGCATTTGTATTACTCTGAATGGCAGCCTAACAGTGTACTTTGTACTAAACTACTTTTCTAAAATCATTGAACTGCTTTTCTAAATTTATTGAAGATCTTTTCTGAAATTATTGAATTGCTTTTCTAAATTCAACATTGGGCAGCGCCTAATATCGGTACTGCAACTTTTTTTGATTTTTTGGTTCTGCCTTTTTCACGTTTATCTTTGTTCATTGTCTTGTTAACACGTATATCTACAATTCTAATTCAACACCTTTATCACTTACTAGGCTGGCCTAATGCCCTTACCTTATGAATCGCAAGCTGATTTTCCATTTAGTTGCCTTCACACATGTAGTTTGACTCTATGATATTAGGCATAAGGAATAGATGCAGCACAGACACCAGTTGACTTATTGTGGAACACTATCATGCATTCCCTTTTATTAACTATAACTTATCCTTTAGCATAGTTGCCATATGCATCTTGCCCTTTGCTGACCAAACACACCGTGCGCGTGCTGGTTGTGTCGACAACCCTTGTGGCTTTCAGCTCTTGATTGAATTATAGAGCTTGACACTGTGCCTATGTGTCAAGTAGCAAGCAACAAGTATCTTTCATGTATGCATTACAACTGATGCTAAAGGACTATTGTCCGGTGGTACCTCCTATTTTAGAACGACGTGCCTGAGCTATCGATCTTCATTTCTGCTTGTGTCACTATTATTGATTTATCAACCACTCTGTTAGGCTGATGTACTGAGCTTGCAGCGGAGGATGGTGACCTTGGAGGCGCAAGGTCATTAGGGAACTGATACTACTCTGAACGCAGCCTAATAATGTACTTTGCACTCAACTACTTGCAGCCTAACAATGTACTTTGTATTGAACTACTTTTCTGAAATCATTGAACCGCTTTTCTATATTTATTAAACTGTTCTTTTGAAATTATTGAATTGCTTTTTTGAATTTATTGTACTTTCTGTCTCTCCTACTGATTTTACCTCTATTTATGGCAATTGAGCTGAACCTTTCATCCAATATGATTTTTAGGTGTTGCTTGTGTTAGGCAATGACTAGAGGACAACAACACGCTGCTTCATTGTCTTCGGGGTTCCTAAGGTATGTTTTACCAAGTACGATAGCTCTATTTTTTGTATGCACTTGTTTTTACATATGTTGACCTATATAGTACATACATCTTGATTGGTAGGAGTATTAGTAATAAGAGACAACATACTAAACATATTTGTATGTTGTTAGTATTCTAGTAGCAATTTAATATCATATTATTAGTATTCTGGTAGCAATTTAATATCATTGATCAAGCAGTTTATTGATAATCTGGTAGCAATTAGCTTAGTAAATCCTTGTGTTTTAAAAGTAAGTCCTTGCATCATAGGAGTGAATTTGGACAATAATCAACCGGTCTTTAAGCATAGAGAGTAGGTGTGGCTGGTTTAGGGAAGGACAAGGAGTAGGTGTGAACTTTGCACTGTATTGTTTCAATTTTTCCTTGACCAAGCATGGCTTGAATATTCATTGTGCTGCTATTCATTGTAATTTAGAAATGTTCGCCGCCTAATCTCTTGCTAAAAATTAGTATGTGTAGTAGGATACCATGTCACTTGGCATCAAAGAGAAATTAGTTTCTGCCATTTTGCAAGGGGTTGCCGAGTTAACGAAACTTCTCAGCATCTCGATTAGAACATCAATTAGTTTTCCTTTCCGAACTGAGGTGGGCTAACAATTGGGAATGGAAAGTTAACTTTGAGAGATTCATTCAAGCAGTTAACTGATGTGGAGCTATGTGCTTCACCAATTGGTGTAGCTTCTATTTGTAGTTTTGTTTACATATGTTCAGTGGTGACAAATGAAATGGCTATCTTTATCTATGGTCAACTACTAATTCGAGCAATTTTGATTATTTTCAGAGGTTGAAATTGCTGAGTGATAATAGAGTTGTTTCTTTTAGGGAGGCTTAATCAGGGCTATGTTTTGGAAACCTAGGCATCCTCTCACAGATCACTCTTTTTTGTTTTTTCCTCTTTGGAATTGGGATGAACTAGTTGCGCTGCCCTCCCATCTACTAACATTGCTGAAATATACTTGTGTTTTACCATTATTATGGATCAAGGGTTAGATTGTGCTAACTACTAGCTATTGGACAATTTTTGCAGGTATAAGTGGGGAAATTTTGATCCATATGTTGGACATTGGAGAGATCATATGGATACTAGTGAGAACATTAGTCATTAACATGAACTACTTTTCTGAAATTATTGAACTGCTTTACTAAATTTATTAAAGTGCTTTTCTGAAATTATTGAATTTCTTTTCCTGAATTTATTGAATTTTCTTTGCCTATCCTCTTGATTTTACCACCATTATGGCAATTGAGCTTAACCCTTCATCCAACATGGTTTTTTATGCATTACTTTTGTTAGGCAATGACTTATATTTGTGATAAGTGGTACCTAGGCCACAAACACCCTGCAATAATAATGCTTAGACTGTTAGAGAAAAACTTGTGTTGAGTTTTAAATATGGGTATGAGGCGCAGCTTGCTTTCCCACTAAGAAGCATAGCAACAACATACAATAATGTTGAAAGCCATATCAGGCAACGCCTAGTACCACTATTGCAACTTTTTTTGGTGCTACCTTTTTCTCTCTTTCCTGACAACTAACAACAGCTTGCCCAAAATACAATACATGACCACTGAGTTTTAATATTTTAGGACCTGATTAGTTCATATATATGGCCAGCGCCTCGGTTAGTTCATAGTTTTCATCTATTATTCTTGTACTATATTTCTGTACAGAAGCAATTCTTCTTGCAGCGCCAAGTAGTTTTTCATGTTTCAGTTAGCATTTTTTGCTAATTGTTAAGTCAATTTGCTGCTATTTTTTCGCAGACTTCATGTGGCAGGGTGACGATGTAGACCAAGTGGGCAAGGGTAACTCACAGAGATAATGACACGACGGATTGGAAAGGGAAGCTGGATTTATAGCAAGGAAAGGGGCTTATTTTTCAGCAGTAAAGCTAGTGTTTATATTTGCTAAACCAATGTAACAGATTCACCAGTTTATTAGTACTGAGTAGCTTCTGCTAAACTACTGAATCGCTCATGCAGAAAGATCTTAATTGCTTCATTTTATTAGTTCTATGGATCTGTATCTGTTTTGTACTATCACATCTGATATCTGGTTATGCGTTTTGAGCCGTAGTTGGGCCTGGGGTGGGGGTTGTTGGTTGGGGGGTTGGCGTGGGCTTTTTTACTTTTTTTTGCGAGCAGTTTCATTAATTTGCGCGCGAGCGCTGCGCGGCCGCGGAGCTTTTCTTTCACGTGCGACGAGCGCCGTGCGTTTTTGTTCCCGCGCGTGTCGGATCCGGGAAGGGAAATATGGATTTCATCGGACTTTTCTATATTTGGGCATGCGTTCCGTAAGGCTAACGCACCCCGTGCGTTCGTTAGCCACGTCCTTTTGAAAAAGGTATGTGTTATTGGTCTATATTGAAATTTTAAATATTGATAGCAAAGTCGAAAAGAGGAGGGTTTTTCTTCTGGAGAAATTCAATTTCCAGACAGGGTATATGCACCGAACCGTGACCCCATGGTGTGGGAGCGGCAAGGCTCGGGCACTAGGGATGGGCGGGGGACATGGGTTGAGTTGACACACGCAATCTTGACCGTTGGGTGATGAGTAAGTAAGGAGAGAGATGACTGAAAATAAATATTGATATTTTTTTTTAAAAAAAGGCATTTTTCTAGGTACATTTGATGAGGTGGCTAAAGGGCTAGAAGAATTGTTTGGTTGGGTGGCTAAAGGGCCTGGGCCGCCGATGGACGCCAACAGACCTCAGCTGCCGAAGGTGTTGCTGGCCATGCTAGCGCTGCTGGCATCTAACATTTAGGTCCATGTGAACCATGTGTGCACGCCGAGGGTGAGCGACGAATTATATAAGCAGAGCTGTGTTTAGTAGTACAATTTTTTGGCATATAAAAAAGTAGTTTGAGGAATCTGTATTTAGTAAAACAATTGCCCGTGAAACTCAAAGCGCGCCGTGATAAACAATTCTAAATCCTAAACTCCTACAAAGCTAATGTCCACTAACCTATTTCTCTAGTATATCCTTAAGCCACCTCATCACATGGGTTCCACTAAATCAATTAGTTAAAACTCTTAATTTCGTTTGTTGAGTCCCATGAAGTCCCTAAGCTTGACGTTGGCCTTTCCATCTTTCCTCCACTAACGATGATCTGGAAACTACTTCCACCTCCATGGATAGCTAATTGATGCATGCACCATGTGTTTTGACATTGCTCTACCTCTTCGTCATGGTTACCTCTTTATTATTTTGTACCCAATGACTAGTGAAATTCTTAGTGATTAATATAGAATAATACTAAAAGACTCTCTCTGCCTGGCCTGTCTATACATTAAACCGTCCACAGAGGAGCACATGCAAAGGTCTACAATATAATCTGGTATGAAAGTTCTAGTCAATTTATTCTTTATTGACAGTGTCCAAGTAGGTTTTTTTACTGTAAGTAATATTTGTTCTCCTTCCTTCGTTTATTAATGTTATATAATGAAATATCACTTTGTTGTTTGATCACAGGGTCCAAGTTGCTACCTTACCATAAGTAATGTTTGTTCTTACTTCATAACGTTCATTAATTCTATATAATTAAAGATCAATTTGTTGTTTTTCACAGGTTCAAGTAGCTATCTTTTTTTTACCGTATAACTATATATTTGTTCTTCTTACTTAACGTTCCTATGTTTTCTTTCTCAAGTGAAAGGAAATATAACTATAGCGACTAGGCAGATACTAGATGAATAAAAGAAACATCTCATCGGTAGAGCCACTATACAGGAACTCTACCTAATGATACACACGCTAGGCAGCAAAAGGATCAGATGAACCATATGATTGTACAAGAATAGATTAGTAGATGTGAATTATGTGGTAGATTCTTATAATTATTTGTTAGTTCTTTGTGAGCCAAGGAAAGTGACGTGGTTACTTGCATGGTACTTGCTCGCTAAATTGATGATTATTTGTTTCACAAGAAAATTCTTAAAAAAAATAACATGACTGTCTCATTTAATCAGAACTAGGTGATTTCCCGCGCGTTGCTACAGGAACTTCTTAAACTCATTTGCTGATTTTTAGGTGGAAGTAGAAATGGAATAAACTTCTAATATAATAAACTATACATAGAACTTTAGCTTAATTAATGGAGTACTTTAAAAGAGGATCCAAGGAGTTCATAGTAGGTAGTGGTGTGGCATGCATGCATATAATGCATATTATCTATATAAATGCAAAGTGGAAGCTTTAAGGTCTCCCTTGGCCTCATTGTACGTGGTTGCATGGGCTCAAAAGAAAATGCGGTTGTTGCTTAATGAGGATATGCAGCTCCAAGTAAGTGAATGATGACATAAGCGGATGATGTGGTGCAAGGAAAAGCTAGAGAAATCACCTAGCGGGCATTATAGCTTTACAGGACTTTAGGATATATCGTTCCATATTAGCCTTCTCATTGCCTTAGGCACTAACTAGGAGAATGGTTGTAAGTATTAATGCACATTTTTATTATGCATGCCACTACGATTCATCACTATACTATTTGTTATGCCAATGTATGTTATATTGTTATTACTTTTCTAAATTCTTTTGTTTACATACTAAAATTTACATTTGAAAATTTCCGCAGCAACACGCGGAAAATCACCTAGTTACCTTCATCCTTATGACCTTATCTCACCGTGTGGTAGATGTGGAGAGCAACGGTGATTGTTGCAGGTGCATGCAACCTGGGAGCGGTGCAAGACACGCTGATGGCCGAAACGATGGCTTGTAAGCAAGTGGTGGAGGCGGCTGTGCACTTCGGCATCTCGGGGGTCATAGTCGAGACCGACTCGGTGCACTTGCAGGCCGTAAGCGGAAGCTTGTTTAGAGAGATCAAGGAGTTAAGCAATGACAGTTTTAACTCCTTAAGAATTTGTAAAATTCCTAGATCATGTAACTCTATCGCTCATGATTTGACTTCCTCCCAAAGTTTGTATCAAATTTATGTGCTCGTGATTTGACTGAGTATGAATTGAGTAATATAAGCCTATGAGGCCGGGGAGAGTATAAAAAAAGAACTCATACTGCAAATGATGAAATTCAGATCACGATTGCACACTAGATCGTGTGTATAGCTTTAAATACATATACTATAGTAAGTAATATAATTAGTAAATTATATTAAACTGGAAGTTTTCATATTTGTGAAAGTACATATATACATATCTATATTAAGGTTTGGTTTATTGGCCTATATGAAATTTTAGATATGGTAATACATCGCGGTGAAAACGGATCGGATATGAACGGATATTACTCATACCATATTTGTTTTCATATTTTTGTCCGGATTCGGATTCGAATACGGATGGTGGCTGTTGATGGTAGTTAAGTATCAATTTTATACCGTCAACGCAGCAAGAGAAAGGACTAATATGAGTTCACCTGTTAGATATAGGGGTTACACTGACAGAATTCCACGAGTTTTGGTGATTGTCTATTTCTGCAGGGGGTTATCAGGAAAGAACATAATGAAGGCCCACATGTCGGGATTACATAGAGATAAAGACCGAATGGGTAAAAAAGAATACTCTAGAAGACTCGGGAAGGCGACCCCTGGAAGCTGGGCCCCACCGGGGCCTCCAAGGGCGGCCGACTCCCCTAGGGCGGCCGCCTCCCACTCGACCAATGAGGTGGAGTCTCGCGGATCCTGTTCCACCGCCTTTGAGGATGAATAATAATCGTCCATTTAGGTCGGTTTGATCCGAGGGCTGGGTGCATCCTAGAGGGCTATATATTCAGAGCCCCTGGCCCCTGGGTGAAATCCTAATTCATTCAAGAGTTCATTCTCTCATCTCGAAGAATTCGAGAAGCCGAGCCACCATCTCAATTTGAGCTCCATAGTTTAGTAGCATAGCTACATAGGAATAGATCTAGAGGGAATCAAGCCTAGCTTGGAGTCCGGATCTCGTCGGAGTTCTTGGTAATTCTCCTCTACATTCTTGTAATATTCATCATTATTCGTGATACTATGAGTAGTACTTTATTCTATTCTATTATATCGACTTGACTTTGCTCTATTTGATTATGTTCTCAATTATATCGTTCTTAGTTTACTTTGATTATATGTTTAGCATAGTTGGACTAGAATTATGTTTATGCATAGGATCGTATAGCGCGCTCATTAGATCGATGGGTGAGTGGTAAATATTGTGTAGGCGTGGTGCCTAGACCGTATTTATCGGGATTGCACCCTATATTCCGGATCGTGAGGTAGATCACGGAGTGACAGATCCTGTTGAGTCCTTTGTAGCCCTTCTCCCGAGTATAGGTCTAGCGTATCACCCCTATTACATTGAAGTCATTGCTATGTCTCTAGTCTTCTCCGGTAATATCACTATGCATAGATGTAACCTTTTCCCGCCATGATTGCTAGATGTTCTTGCACTAATCATTGTATGCTTTGACTTTATAGTTAGAATATCATAGGATTATACCCTAGATCGTCCTAGTCCATACTAGTGTTATAAGCTTAAGAGTGCTAAGTTGAGATGGTTACTATCATTTTATGTGGCTAAATGCTCTCATTTATCTTATGTCAATTATCATTCATTTCTATATTTTATGTGACACTTACCCTGTATGAGATGATCGATACGAGACAAGGTTAAGCTCTCCATTATTGCATGTGCATTGCTCATCACTCATTATCCAGTGTATTCCCTTCCCAAAGGGTAAAATTATAAATAACGATACCTGGATTACTCCCTGGTTAAAATGCTATGATGATATATTCTCAGTGCGCTTGTGGAACCCTCCTTATTTTCGCTTGCACTTAATAAACATGAACAAGCATTTTTGGCGCCATTGCCGGGAAGGTTGAAAGCCAATGGATAATGAGCAAAGATTGCACTAGATAATGAGATTGAGTACTTGTCACCATTCTCTACTCATACAAATTTTTACCCTTGTCTTTCGTTTATTTTATATCTTATGCAAGTGTAATGTATGAAAAAGACAATTCTTCCCCGATAATTATATTGATAATCCGTGCTTTTTATTCGGAAGGCCGGAAGCAAGTTGAATAAGACTAATCAATCATCATCATCAACTCAACTTGAAGGTTTGTCGAAGCGTAAAGTCAATCTTTCGTTCGAGACTTGACACCAAAGGCGTTTGAAGCCATGGCGAACAAGTCACTCCGTGAGTTCTCGCTCCCACTACGGACAACATTCGTACTGACCACCGGACATCGATAGAGCTCTTGAGCTCAAGCCTGCCGATCAACTTGGTGCAAGCAAGCCGGTTACGTGGAAGGCCCATGAAGATGCTAGTGCTCATCTCCAACACTTCCTGGAGATTTGTAGCACGTTCACTATCAAGGATGTCCCCAGAGACGCTATACTACTTCGCCTCTTCCCATTCTCACTTTTGGGGAGAGCAAAGCAGTGGTTCTACGCCAATAAGGAGAAGAATACTACGTGGGCACTATGTTCCACCAATTTTTTGGCGAAGTTCTTCCCCATGGGCAAGACAAATGCTCTTCGTGGGAAGATATCAAGCTTTCAGCAGCAACATGATGAGACTGTCCCAGAAGCTTGGGAGCGCTTTCAAGACTACATCCTCGAATGTCCTCATCATGGCATGGAGAATTGGCTGCTTATGCTGACATTCTACCATGGGCTCAGTGTGGCAGAACCTCCTAAGTAATATGGCCCACATACACCTATCATTGTCTCAAAAGACTTCCAACAGACATGTATGTGTTCCATAAGACTTATGAAGCCCTGTCGATGTTCTTAACGAACACCGATTGAATCACAATTAATACTCATACCCGGGATCAACAACGGAGTAACTACAACATTACAACTTTTGTTACAAAAATATACATCAGAGTGCGGAAGAATAATAACAATATTTTTTACAAATCATGAGTAAGTTAAATTTTACAAACTTAACTTATATTGCGGAAGTAGAGTAGAGCTACAGAAGACAACTTAGGTAGGACACCTAAGTCGCGAGACAACCAAATCATGTCAAGCCCAACGACATAATCTTGGTCAGAAGCAATAGTCAACACCGCAATGGGGTAGAACAAACCCCGAGTACATGAAGGTACTCCGCAAGACTTACCCGACTAAAAGAAAAGACTCTCAAGGATATGGCCGGCTTTTGAGTAGCCGAGCTAGAAAAGGGGAGTTTTGCGGAAAAGCATTACTATAAGTGGATCCTTACTTTCAACATTTTAAACCGATTAAAGCTTAGCTTTAATCAATCTATTAAGTCTAGATTAGCACCTGCTCTTATAAAACAAATTTAACTCATCATTAGTTATCAATAGAAAGAAAAGCTGCCTTGCTCAAACTCAAGCTTATCAACCAACTCCAAACTGATTCCTTATCAATTTCAAGTTGTTACTACGATGATGCACACCGATCGAGTCTTCTTCTCCGAGAAGCAACGGCGATTCGAATCCATTTTTATACCCAGCTGGGACCTAGATCACTGATAGACACGGAGACTTTAACTCCTGAGAATATCAGATCACACGATATACCGGGATAACAACCGCAGCCATATACCATTCCACATGGTACATGGGACATCTGCCCTACGGATACCGATATACGTGGGCGCGACCCACAATATATCACAATAATGCATGTGGTAACTAGTCTCGATATCACCAGTACATCAACGAACGGTCCTTAACCAGCACAGACGGAACAAACATGACAGGAAATCTGTCACCACGACAGGTAACCTATCGTGCCTGGGAAACCACTCTAGTTCCAACTTCCGCCGTGCCTCAATTTAACATTTCCATACTTATATGCTCTCATGACCCATCTTTAGGTCAAGAGGGACAAAGATAAACCTGAATTCTCGCGAACGATGTAGTCACCATTCGACTTCTACCGAAGTCTAAGCATGACTAAGTATAGGGGATCGACCTACACATACTAGTGGGATATCAGGATATAAATTAGATCAGGGAAGTTATGCGGCAACGGTATCAATCAATTCCTACTACTTAATGCACAATACACTAGACATAAGGTGTAATAGAAATATGCAAAAATAGAAGTGGGTTGCATGCTCCGGGGCTTGCCTGTGTTGCAGTGAAGTTAGATTCCAGTTGTCAGAGTTGGCACCAACACCATGAATGGATAACAACACCACCAGATAATAACCCCAATAGCAATGGTGGTTGACACCTTCTCGAATATCACTGTCGGACGGCATCTTCGAACTTCGACCAGCTCGATCCAATTCTCTCTCGAAATAACTGAGTCTGTGGCTGTGCACTTAGGCCCCTGCAAAACTCTTTCTTCTCACCCAGGGTCCCTGGTCACGATTTGGAAAGAAGAGCTCGCCGGGACTCGCGGTTTTCGGTGATAGGGTGCTCGGCGGTGGCAGCGGAGCGACGTGGGAGCACTAGGAGGCTCGCGCGCACCCGTGGTAGCCCCCAGCACGGCCGGAGGTGGTCCGTGGAGGCATGGCCACGCGAGCCGCGGCCATGGCGGGCAGCTGCACGGCGGCCATGGCACAACCGGCAGCTCCCGGCTCGGCTGAGGCGCGCCGAACGGAGAGAGGAGGGCGAGGCGGAGGCAGTGGTACACGCGTTGGAGCAAGGGAGCTCAGAGGCAGGGCGGCTGTGAAAACTTGGCCATGGCCATGGTGAGCAGAGAAACAGAGAGAGAGGAGAAAGAGAAGGGAACGGCGGCCAGGGCGACTTAAGAAGACGAGGACGCGAACTTCGGTTTGGCCAACACCTTCTCGAGCATGGCCACGCAGGCAGCCGCGCTGGAAACGCCTCGACGGAGCGGCCGAACGGCACACGGCGTCGACGCGGCGGTCAGACCGAGGAGCAGCATCGCGGTTACTGTAGCAGTGCGCCCGATTTTCAAATTTATCAAATTACTCTCAAATTCGTATAGAAACTTGAAAAACTTTCAATGTATGATTTTCATGATTTTTCAAGACCTACATTTTTCTCAATAGGAAGGTTTTCCAAATCTGCCTATAAATATGAGTTTTGAATCAAATTTGAAAAGGGAACAAAAATCCTAAAAACAAACATTTTAAAAATATTTTGATTTTGCTAAATAACTTGAAAATCACCCAATGTATGACCTTCATGAAATTTCATGATCTACAAATCACTCAAAAAGAATATTTTCAGATTTTGAGTGGAAATATGAATTTTGAACAAAATTTGAAAAGAGGATAAAAACCCAAGAAACAAATATTTTGAATAACTTTTGATTTTTCCATAAAACTTGAAAATCTTCAAATCTATGGAATGCTCAACTTTTCAAACCAAACATTTCCACAATAGAAAGTTTTCCCAAAATATAGATAGTTTTTGAAATATGATTTCAAAATCAAAAGGGGACAATTGGGTTTAAAAACGGTATTTTTAAATTCATTTGAAATTCTCTTTTGAAACTTGAAAAACTTTATTCATCAACATTGAAGCTCTCAACAAGACCCACCAACTTCCTTTTTGAACCAACCCCAAATTCTTTATAAATTTTGAAATACGAAAAGGGATAAAAATTGGGTTTTTTGGAAAACGGGTTTTTTTAAAAGTAATTTGAACTCGATTTAAACTCTACATTACTCGATTGATCCTTACCGATCACAAACATCATTTCAAGAGTAAAACAAAGCATCACACAAAAGATAATATTAAAACATGAATGCATTTATGCCATGATGCTCGATGATTATGTTTTAATAAGGTTCTCAATCAATTTTTAGTTGTCATTAACATCAGGGATGTTACACTCAGCAACAGCACACGTGAGACGATGGATGCTGCTGCTAGAGGTGCATTCTTATCACTCACTATTCCTCAAGCCACAGCTCTTGTGGAGAAGATGGCATCCAACCAAGGTTGGAGTGAAGAAAGAACTCAGACCCGCAAGAGAGGTGGAGGAATGCACCAGCTGAAGGAGGTCATGCATATATATGATGCTCGCATGATATGTGAAGAGTGTGGAGATACTGGGCACACAGGTGCTAACTGCCCAGAACTGAAGGAGGACGTGAACTGCCTCAACAACAACAATTACTATCATCCTCAGCAGAATCAAGGTTGGAATCAACAGCAGAGGCCTAACTACTCGTGCAATTATTCGTGCAACTATCAAGGTAACAGCCTCCTCCTACAATAATTACAACCAACCACCTTTGAGAGAGTTAGTGCTTTGAATCAAGGCAAGTTGATGGACAACTTGTCCAAGAAGCCGGCATCAAATGACAAGGCCCCGGAGACAATCAAGAATAGAATGGATGGTTTTTCCAATGCCATCAAGAATCACCAGCTTCAACAAAATGCTAGAGTCTCGTGTACAACAGCTTGCCAACTTTGCTCCCTCCGCCGGCCAAGGTAAACCGGCAGACAACCTAAGAGCTCGAAACCGCAAATCTTGTTGATATATTCAATGCGTAAAGTAGGGCCGGAGTGACCCATCGAAAGGGTCATGGATTGATTCAACTCGCCAATCAAGAAGGGTGATCCGGGAGATTGGTTATTCCGATCTCCATTGGAAGTACCAACTTCAATGAGGCAATCTGTGATTTCGGTGCAAGCATCAACATTATGCCAAGAGTGCTATACGAGAAGCTATTCGATGTCCCCTATCATACACAACCATGTGCTTGCAAACTTGCGTGATCGGTCACTCCGTGTTCCTTGGGAATACTTGAAGACATATGTGTACGAGTGGGCAACTCGTATGTTCCTGCACTTCGTGGTAGTGGATACAAAGGACGAAAGGTCCCCCATCATTCTCGGGGACGACCATTCTTGAACACCGCCGGAGCTATTATGTATGCCAACACCGCCAAGATCATCTTCAACATCAAGGGCAAGAGAGAGATTTTCTTCTTCAAGAACAGTGCTGCAGCCTCCCAAGACACCCTCATCATTGAGAACAATGAGAAGAAGAAGAATCCAACTAAGAAGAACAAGACCAAGGATAAAAAGACCAAGAAGACGGAGACAAGTGAGGATGGTCACCGCAGTCCACAAGGAGCATGACCACTTACTCAGTCCCCACTTCGATCAAGAAGGATGACCCAGTGTCCCAACCATTCAATGCTCCATCAACAAAGCTCTTTCAATAAAGGCATGTGCATGTGACACCGGATCGGGCGTCAACATTATGGCCAAGATAACCTATGAATATCTATATGGCACAATGCCTTTGGAGCCCACCTATGCACAAATGGCTGAGATGGCGACGTACATTCCGCTTCATCGAAGGAGAAGTGAAGGATGTCCTCATCCAGATAGATGACCATTATGTCCCCACAGACTTCCTAGTCATCGATATGGGAGATGACTACGACCCTCCAATCATCCTAGGAAGACCATTCCTGAACACCACCAGAGCTATCATCTATCTTGGGACAGGAGAGATCCATTTCCACTTCCCCACTGAGAAGGTACGCCGCTACTTCAACAATAATTATATAATCACCGAGAAGCCCAAGAGGAACAGAGCAAGGAGAAGGCAGCTGCACTAGTCGCGAACAAGAAGAACATCACTACGAGATGGATGGGCGACTATGAGGGAGAAGTGTCTAGATATGAAGATCGATACGAGAAAAGAAGAACATTGTAGAAAAAGAAGAGGTGCTACCAACGAAGAAAAACAAGTGCTCCAAGAAGCTTCCTCCTCAAGGTCACCCTCTCCAACAAAGAAGGTGTGGAAGGTGAAATAAAAATCGAATCAATTCTTACACACGAGGCGACGTCATCGGAGGCGCCGGCCAATGCGCCCTTGACAAATGAGCGAACATGACAAGTCCTGTTCGGAGGACTTAAAACCACCGAACGCCGCGCCAAGAGGTAACTTGGTATTTATCAGTATTACTTTTTAGCATCGTATTTCTTTACCTTAGCACATTTATTTTTCCGACGTGCATCCTTGTGTTATTGTCGACGAAATATCTACGATAGTCCCACCAGGAGTATGCCCTGACCGGTAATGGATTGGCGGAAGGCGTACGAGATTGCAAGCAAGATGTAAACAGAGAACAATCACGCAAGGTTTACCCAGTTCGGCCGCAAGGATGCGTAAACCCTAGTCCCGCTCTCTCGTTTCGATTATGATGTGGATGTGCGAGTTCGTGCGTTATGCCGATTCTCGTCCTTCGGCACGGGGGTCCTTGCTCTCCTTATATACTACGGGGAGCAAGGTTACAAGTCGGATCTAGCCTATCTGGTACTAAGTTTACATGCTTTACAAGTCTAAACTTTCCTATCTCAGCTAGGTCTGTCCTCCTTGTCGGTCTTCGATAATCTTGCCCGTTTTAGGCTGTCCGACCAGCCTAGGCCGATCGGTCTTGGAGCTTGATGGGCTGGCCTGGTGATAGCGTGTCGGCCCAAACTAGACCGTGAGGGTATATGGATACCTCCACAGCTAGTCCCCGAGCATCATAGATCTTGAGGGAAAAACACCATCTTCGCTTGGTTAAGTGAGAATGGGTGGTCGGATACACGTTCGACATATGGTCCGAGCAGTGCTGGAGAACCGCCTTGTGTTTCCGACCACTCTTTTCTCTATACTTGGTTGACGCTTTGGTTTGACTGAAAGATTTATGATGCTCCTGAAAAGAAAAAAGAATTTTGAAAAGGGTCCCTAATCTGGAGACGTGGGCCCTCGTTAGTATGTGATGCCGGCCATCACATGGTCTCTGACGTACTTGGCTATTGTTTCAGCTTAGTTTTGAACTAAACTTCTGTGTAAAGAAAAAGATCAGGCCGAGTCATGCAAATGACGTGGGCCCACGTAGTCCCTGAGGTTGCTGTAAGATAGTATATGTTGCAGCAAGCTCTAAGAAAAGGATCTAGCCCATGTCACCTCTGAGGTGACGTGGGTCCACGTAGTCCCCGAGCCTGAGATGAGGTGGAACACGTTATGTCAGGGTCTAAAAAAGACGACCTGCTTATGGTATCGTGCTTTATGTGTTTCCGACCACTCTTTGAGTGAGACCGAGCAGGCCAAATTTCATTTGGGCTGGTCGGTTTGAACCATGCCATGACTCTGTCATGATTAAGTTAAGATAGCTTTGCTACTTAACTGAGTCCCCAGCGTGGCTGTGAGACCATGGTTTTTAAATCTAAACCCAGTAAATAGCTTTGCTATTTGTCTTCCAGAATAACCGGTATCATTGGCGAAAAAATCCCAGCTCAGCTGACGGATTGTGTGGGTTGAAATGTTGATGCTATACTGCAACTTCGTTGCAGCGGGTTGGAACAGCTTTGCTGTGAACCCAGTCTTTTTTAGCGAAGCTGTATTAAGACTATAGCTAAAGGACAGACTTAAATGGCGATCAGTAGCTTTGCTACTGAGCCAGCTTTCAGGTTGTCTGGTAAGCTGTGCGTCTGTATATATATAAAAAAGATAAATTTTTCTTTTAGAACTTAAATGGGGAGAGAAAACTAACCCATAAGGCCTTTTATTTGTGGCGGCCCAGTTCCTCTGGCCCATTAAAGGAAAAACCCTAGTGTGGTCAAAAACTTCGTGCCGCCGTCATTTGGACTACTTGCTTTCACTTCATCTCGCAAGTTCGCCCAGCGCTTCCTTCGCCGCTCGTGCTCCGTGCCTAGGGTTAGCCAACTAACCGCATCCTTGCCTTTCGAAGATCATGGCGAAGAGGCGTCAATCTGCAGCAGAGAAGAGGAAGGAAAGGAAGGAGCAAAAGGAATATGAGAAGCAGATGAAGCTTCTTTGGTCGCCACTCGCCGACGGTGGCGTCACCGAACGCTTTGGCGGACGGCGGTATGATTCCGCCGGCATCTTTCGGAGTGTGGCATGCGCCACCACGAGGTGAGGCGTTCTCTCATCCCTATGATGGTGAAATAGTTGTATTCGAGGATTATTTCATCAGAGGCTTGGGTATTCCACTTCATACTTTCTTGGTGGAACTCTGTATTCTTTGGAGAATATCAATCTGCAATCTCCAACCAAATTCGATTATGACGATTGCCCTCTTTGTTGCTTATTGTGAGCTTTATCTTGCAATTCCCCCAAATTTCAATGTCTTCCGTCATTTTTATGAATTGAAGAAAAGGGGAAATTTGGGTGGTAGCCCAAGAGGCCGAGCATGCTACATTTCTCTCCGTGATGGTATGCACTCGCCGGCTATCGTTTACCCACACTGATAATGTAAAAGATTGGTTCAAGAAATGGTTCTACGCAAATGACAATGAACAGGGGAGGCCTGTTCCTCGTGATATCACTCAAATTCCTGAACCCAATCATTTCTGGTCGGATAAGCCAAATGCTACTGAGATGATTGAAGTGAACGAAATATTAGCAATGATGAATTTCCAGGGTCTGAATGGCTTCACAGTGGCAGCTGTCTATATCTCTCGTCGTATTCAGCCTCTGAAGGAAAGATTCAACTTTCTCTGGGGGTATCGTGGAGAGGACGATCCTTCTCGTGAGACTCCAGAAGAAATTTCTCTTGATGATATCAATTTGAGGCTTCTGAAGATGTTCAAACGGGGAAAGGATACTCATATCCCGCGCCCTACCATCAAGCCTTTTGATTGGAGGATGCCACCCCCACAGGTATGCTGATATATATATCCGTTTTGCTTCTATGGTTCTGTCATCTGGATTTTTTGTTTTATTGAATTGGTCTCCCTGTGTTTACAGGGCCATCATATCTATGTGTCTTGAGTACCTCTTGATGATCTCCCTTTCTTTGGAAAAGCTTTGCGATCGCACCGGTTTTGATCGGGGGATCCATAGGATGGAAACGGCTGACGATGCCTCGGAGCCTATTGGTGATCAATCAAAGGCTGCTGGAAAGCGGAAGGTTGTTTATGAGAAGAAGAAGAAACACTCTGGTGTTCTGACAGGGGGTTCTTTATCACTTCAGCCTTGTGCTTCTGGTGGTCAGAAGCGTCATTATCGTCAGGTTGTGGAGTCATCCATTCGAATCGATTCGATGACAAATTGTCAATTGCTGAATTTGCTCGACGCAAGCGTTTGCGTACTGAATGTAGTGGTGGTCGGAGTTATACTCCCCCCCGTGTATCTCCTCAGTTGGCTGTTGATTCTCGGGATCAACCTATTTTGCCAGTTATTGAGACTAGGCTTTTGGCTACTGATGATCAACCTTGGTAATTTAACCGAAGTTTTAGAGGATCAAAGTGCCTGCATTTGCCGTATTACCTCGTGAGACCGAGGGTGATGCTGGTATTGGATCCTCTCGCTTCTCTTCCGAATGGGAAACAAATATGCCAGATTGGTTCAACCTTTATTTTGAGCAATCTGAATTGTAAGTATATGAATTTTTTGGTCTGTGTTTTTTGTTATGTTTGGAGTTATCTTGATCATTGTGAAACTTTCGTTGACAGGGCTCCTATTATTGATGACTTGGCCAGAGAGCCCTTGGTTCCTAAAGTCTTGGTGAATACCGAGAATGCTGTTGCGAACCAAGAGGCTGTTCCTGAAGTTGTATCACCTGCTGCCAATGCTGTTGTGGATCAAGAAGCAGTTCTTGAAAATGTTGTTGCTAACCCTGCGGTGATTGCTGAGGATATCAATATTGTAGCACCTCCTGATGATGTTCAGCCAATATTGCCAGAATCAGCACTGGATTCCTCCCTGGCCTCTCTTCTTGAGGGTGATCGGCGTCCTCTTAATATGTGTTTGGGTAATCTTGAGCCTAATGCATCAATTGCAGATCACCCTGAAGTGATGGAGGAGATCGAGGAGGAACTTCTTCCTCGGTGTTCATATTCCTGGTAGCCGCAGCTATATTGCTCGTCGGATGATGATGGCCGGTGGCAAATTTTCGAGAATGTTGCCGGGGTGCTCAAGCTTTCGATGGTATTGAATAAGTGTTTGCCGACCTCAGAGCTCAGATCAAGGTTGGTGCACGGTTTTCTGGAAGTTTTTCTATCTTTTGCTATTTGTTAATTGTAAAGGATCTTTTTTATAGGCGGTTGAAGACGTTGCTTTGAGGAGCGCCGTCTTTGTATCGAAAAGTTTAAACCAACCATGTGTGAGAACGGCCTTCTCCGGAAAGGTAATGAAGACTTAGAGCGAGAGATCCGGGTTCACGAAGGGCGTGAAAAGCTTTGGGAGCTTGAGAAAAGTTCTCTGTTACAGAAGGTTGCACACCTTGAAGAGCAAAACAAAGGTTTGCTTCACTTGTTCTTGTTATTTGTGGTTTTAACAAGACATGACAGTTTGTTACTGTATATTTTGTAGCTTTGGAGAGTAACAAGGCTCTAATGACTACTGAAGTCGCTCGGCTAGCTAGAGCAGAGAAGAAAGCCCAAGCAGATGTTGAGCACTTGGAAAGAGAAAAAGCGGGGTGCGTCATTTATCTTTTTATTTTCTCTGTAACTGCTTTGTTTTTGGTATATCTTATAAGCTGCTTTTATGCAGAAACGCATGATCGTCATATGGCTCAATTTGGCGTGCTGAAGGATGAGAACCAGTGGTTGACTGATCGTTATCTATCCATGGCCGACGGATTGCGGCCTTTGTTTGCTGTGTTAGCACGAGGTGAGGTGAGGCTGACAAATCCTCTTGCTGCTCCTGAATTTGTTGTGGATCAATGTCGCCGCTCTTGGCGTTTGTTGAAGGAGTTTGTTGGGAAAGGGGGCCGCTTTGTCGCGTCTAGCGTTCTGGCTCTTGCCCAGTCTCACTTTCCCCGGGCGGACCTGAAACGCTTGGGGTCTGGAAGGCCTGCAGACACTTCTCCAGAAAAACTCAGGGATTTGCAGAAGGCTTGCTGGAGTACCGCTTGTGTTGTTGCTGACAAGATAGATCTTGTCCCTGAACAATGATTGAAACTTGGCTGTGGTCTTGAACTTTTGTGGTGTTTTGCACCTTCTGCTTTTTGTGTAATGGCATCAGATTTGTTTCAATGTAAATGGTGATAATGTTTTTATATAACTGAAAACAATTACAATTGTCCTAGTGTTAAGCATAAAATTTGATTAAATGCTCTATGTGCCTAGAGTTGGGTAGATCTCTGGGTGGATCATCCAGAGTACACAATTTATAAGTCGTGGGTCTTGTGACCGCTTTGACTAGAAAAGGTCCTTCCCAGTGAGACGACAATTTGTGAAGGTCGTCTGTTTTCTGGATTCTCTTAAGGACGAGGTCTCCGACCACAAACTGTCTCTCCTTTACATTCCTGTTGTAATATCGTCGTAGGGAAGCTAGATATTTAGCCGTTCTTGGGAGTGTTTCCAAATTTCGTTCTTCACCTGAATCTATGATAGTTTTTCTGACTTCATTGGTAGCTTCCTCATCTTAGTTTTGTGTTCTTGGTGAGCCAAATGCTATTTCATCTGGAAGTACTGCCTCGGCACCGAATATCATGAAATAAGGTGAGACACCAGTATTTCTGCTTGGTTGAGTTCGAAGGCCCCAAATTACAGCAGGCAATTCATGATACCATCTTCCTGGATGTGTGTCGTTGTCTCGGTATAACCTTTTTCGTAAGGCATCTATGATCATCCCGTTAGCTCTTTCGACTTGACCGTTAGCTCGAGGGTGAGCTACTGATACGTATTTTACTTTTGTTCCCAGGTCTTTGCAAAAATCCCAAAATTCTCCATCTGTGAATGTGGATCCCAGATCGGTTATGATGGTATTAGGTACGCCGAAGCGATGTACGACGTCTGTTAGGAATTCGACAGCTTTTTGGGCGTTTGCCTTGACTAAGGGCTTATATTCTATCCATTTTGAGAATTTGTCTATAAGTACATAAACAAATTGATAGCCACCGGTGCTTTTTGAATGGTCCTATCATGTCCAGTACCTAGCATGAAAAGGGCCATGCTGCTGGTATCGTTTGGAGCTCATGTGCAGGGACTTGTATTTGTTTAGCAAAGAATTGGCAACCCTTACAATGCTGGACTAATTTTTTAGCGTCAGCAAGTGCAGTTGGCCAGTAAAAACCCGCTCGGAACACTTTTCCGACCAGTGTTTTTGAGGCAGCGTGATTGCCGCACATTCCTTCGTGGATACGTAGTAGTAGTTCTGCTCCTTCTTCGAAGGAAATGCACTTTTGTAAGACTTCAGCACTTGCATTTTTGCGCATAAGTTGCCCATCAACTAGGACGTAATGTTTGCTGCGTCATATGAGACGCTGTTTTTCAATTTTGTCAGTTGGTAGGTCCTCGTCGATGAGATAACGAATAAAGGGAATCCTCCAGTCTGTTTTCGCTTCTTTTGTTTGTTCCAAAGGTTCCACTGCTGGTGTTTGTTCGCAACAATCCTTTGTAGTTGGGAGATCTTATCGTTTCCTTTTCTTTGGGTGGATAACTTTGGAGTTATCTATAGATCTTTTACCTGATCTTGTTACCGGAGCGCTTATTCTAAATGGTGCTGGTCGGATTGAGGCAATGATATTATTTGCTACTGGTCGGAGGTGAGCCAGCAGTATGTCTTGCTGAATGTCATTTGTTTTTGTTTTGTCATCTGATGGAGGTGTTTCTTCCTGTGTCGGTTCTTTTCTTTGTCTCTGTGTGACAGATGGTAGTAGTAGATCTTGAACAAATACATCTGGTGGCATTTTTGCTCTGTCGGACCCCAATTTAGATAATTGGTCGGCGAGTTTGTTCTTTTCTCTAGGGATATAGGTGAATTCCAGGCCATAGAATTTATTTTCTAGCTTCCTTATCTCTGCTACGTAAGCTTCCTTTTTTTCATTAGTGCAGTCCCACTCTTTGTTGATTTGTTGGACAACTAGATTAGAGTCTCCGAAACCAGAGCCTTTTTATGCCCAATTCTATGGCTATCTTGAGGTGTGAAGTGCGGCTTCATACTCGCCCGCATTGTTTGAAGCTTTGAAATGAATACGTAATACGTATCTTAGGGTGTCACCACTTGGGGCTTTGAACACGACTCCTGCTCCTGCTCCTTTTATTTTAAGAGATCCGTCGAAAAACATTTCCCATCGTTCGGCTTCATTTTGAAATGGTGGTAGGGACATGTCCGTCCATTCTACTAAAAAATCGGCCAAAGCTTGAGATTTGATGGTTGTACGGCTCTGGAATTTCAACGTGTATGGGCTAAGCTCTATTGCCCATTTTATGATCCGACCACTGGCGTCTTTGTTACGAAGTATGTCGCCAACAGCATGCTCTGTTACTATTGTGATCGGGTAGGTATCAAAATAGTGTAGCAGCTTTCGTTTTGTGATTAGGATCCCGTATAGTAGTTTTTGTATGTGCGGGTATCTCTGTTTGGAGTCGTTTAGGACTTCACTGATGTAATAGACTGGTCTTTGTACTCCATATGTGTGTCCTTCTTCTTGTCTTTCGACAACTATTACTGTGCTGACCACGCGATCAGTAGCCGCAATGTATAGAAGTAATTCTTCGCCATCTTTAGGTGCTGTTAATACTGGTGGTGATGTTAAATATGTCTTGAGTTTGGAAAAGGCTTTGTTTGCCTCTTCTGTCCACTCGAACTTCTGTTTGGCCTTTAGTAATCTGAAAAAGGGGAGTCCTTTTTCGCCAAGTCTTGATATGAAGCGGCTTAAGGCTGCCATGCATCCAGTGAGTTTCTGGATATCTTTTATTCCCTTAGGTTGCGTCATTTTTAAAACTGCATTAACCTTTTCAGGATTTGGCTTGATGCCGTCTTGGCTAACTACGTTGCCAAGTAGTATCCCTGATGGTACTCCAAAGATGCAATTTTGTGGGTTTAATTTCCACTGAAATTTATTTAACGCTATGAAGGTTCGTTCTAGGTTTGAAACTAAGGATCCGCTCTCCTTTGTTTTTACGACTACGTCGTCTACGTATGCTTCGACCAGCTGGTCGGAAATTTCTTTTTGGAGGCACTCTTGAATAGCGCGTTGGTATGTCACGCCAGCGTTCTTGAGACCGAACGACATGGTAGTATAGCAGTATGCGCCAAAAGGCGTGATAAATGATGTTTTTATTTGGTCGTGGGTTGCTAGGGCTATCTGGTGATACCCTGAATAGCAATCTAAAAAAGATAGTAGTTCGCAACCTGCGGTTGAGTCAACTACTTCGTCGATGCGAGGTAGTTTGAAGGGGTCTTTAGGGCAGTGTTTGTTGAGATCGGTATAGTCAACACACATTCTCCATTCACCATTTTTCTTTTGTACAAGGACTGGATTGGATAACCAGTCAGGGTGGTACACTTCTTTTATAAAACCAGCTGCTAATAATTTTAACACTTCTACCCTAATCACCTCCTTCCTGTCGCGAGCAAACCGTCGTAGCCTTTGTTTGATTGGTTTGGTGGTCTCTGAGACATTAAGGAAGTGCTCGACCCGTTCCCTTGGGACGCCAGGCATATCTGCTGGTTTCCAAGCGAATATGCTTATGTTGTCCCTTAGGAATTGGACGAGCGCGTCTTCCTATTTGCTATCTAAATTGGCTCCTATAAGAGCCGTTTTCTCCTTATTTCCAGGGATGAGCTCGACTTTCTTCGTATCGTTGCTCTTGTTAGCTGATCTCTTTGATTGCTTGACTGGAATTTGGAGGTCGGCCTTGGGAATCTGTTTTGCTTCAAGGCATGTTTGTTCCATGTGAGCTATGAGATCTGCCAATTCAGCTGCCGCGTAGGCGTTTGTTTCACAATCATGAGCCATAAGGACATTGCCTCTAAGGGAAAGAATGCCTTTTGATGTTGGCATTTTAAGCACAAGGTATCCGTAGTGAGGAACTGCCATGAATTTTGCGATCCCTGGTCGACCGAGTATTGCGTGGTAAACACCTTCGAAATCTGCTATGATGAAGCTAATGTAGTCTTTTCTGAAGTGCTGCCTTGTCCCGAACTGAACAGGTAAGGTTATTTTTCCCAAAGGCATTGAAGGTTTGCCAGGCATGACTCCCCAAAAAGGTGAGTCGTAAGGTTCGAGATCTTCGATCTGTAACCCTAGCTCACGGAACGCTTGTAAGAATAGTATATTTAGGGCACTGCCGCCATCTATGAGTACTCTTTCCATGCGTATATGGTTGACAACTGGGTCGAGTACCAAAGGGAAGCACCCAGCATCTGGTATATTCGCCCACATGTCGGCCCTGTTGAAGGTGACTGGTTGTTCCGACCAGGCTGGAGCTTTGGTATCTGTGTTTGTTCCATCAGACTTGGCGATCGCCATGATCCTCCTTTTTAGTAACTTCTTGTCACGTGAGTTTTCGAGGCCAACCTTGCCGCCGAAGATCATGGCTGATAGGTGTTTGGTGGGCTCGTTGAATTGATGCCGAGGATCTTTGTCGCTGTCTTCTTCTTCCTCGGCTTTGTCCTTCTGTTCAGGTCATTTTTCTTTGTTTTGTTTTATCAATCTTTGTTTTTTGGCGGTTGCTCTGCTGAAGATTGCTGTGAATCCTCGGCATTCGCCCATGGTATGGCCTTTTCCCGGATGCTTAGGGCAATCCTGGCCTAAGATTTTCTCATATTCTGGATCAAAGTCTCGCTTCTTTTCTCTGTTGGGTGGTACCGAATGGACACGTTGTTCTGTGTCTCTATTATAGTTGTTTTGTATGCGGTTATCGCGTCGTCGTTCGTCACGACGGTTGTTGTCGCGTCTGTCGTTTCTGCGCATGTCTTTGCGTTGGAAACCTCTTTCTCGGTCATCGTTTCATCTGAAGTTTCTGAATCCTTGCCCAATTTCCGGTAGTTGCTGCATGGCGTCGTCGACGCGAGCGAACTCACGGGCTATTCTAAACATCTCGTCAGTTGTAGTGGGTTGTCTTCTTAAAAGTTCTTTGCGTAAATCAATATTGCCGGGTTGCCGTAGTCCTTGTACGAAAAAGGACACAACTTCGACTGCTGAAATGTCTGGAATTGTTGTCCAAACTTCTGAGAAGCGCCGTATATAGTGACGTAATGGTTCATTTGGGTAGTCGACGATCTTTGCTAGGTCGCACTTGGTACCCGGCCGTTGGCATGTTGTCCCGTAGTTTTCGATAAAGAGGTGTCGCGCTTGAGGCCAACTATGAATAGAACCTTCTCATTGGCGTAATAGCCAATTATTCGGGCCGCTGTCGAGTACGATAGGGAGGTAATTGGCCATGACGTGCTCGTCTCCCCCTGCTGCTCGTACGGCCACTTCGTATAAGAGGATCCAATGTTCTGGATCGACTTTTCCGTCATAAGTTTTAATGTCCGGGATCCTGAAGCTTTTGGGCCAAACTACTTCTCGCAAACTGGCGGAATAAGGCTTTGGTCCTGAGGCATCCATACGAGCTCGATACCGGTTGTTAATGACTGCTCGGAGGTCGTTGTCATCATACTGCTCGGCATGATGGTGATTGAAGGGTGGACCAAAATCCCTTTGTCTCTCAAGTTATTGATTTGTCTTCCTCTAGCGTTGCGCCTTTGGTAAAACCTCGTTGTGAGGAAAGTTCCCACAACTTTCTCCATCGTCTTCGTAATTGTTGTTGTCGACCTCCTTCCCTAGAATCCGGGACCCGATTGCTGTAAAAGCTACGTGGCCTATGACTTCTGAGAGACATGGCCGGAAGTGCTTGTTCTCTCATATGATTTACCTGAGCTTTGGCAGCTACTAGCAGATCAATTGCTTCCTTAATTTGGGGTGTTTGAGGGACATTGGCCGTTTTGAGACGGTCGATGGCAACCGCCAGATTGGCGCTTGGGGTTGTGTGGACTTGTCGTTCGCCCACGAGATCGAAATCATCGGCAAGATTTCATCAAAAATTCCTGCGCCGTCCGACCACATGATCTTGGTCGGCTGCTGCCTGAACTACAGCCTCATTTTGTCTTCGCAGTTCCCGATCTGCATTTTGACCTTCTCGTTGCTGCCTTTGTTCGTCGGTTTCTCCGTTGATAGTAACCTCGTTGTCACTAACATGGCACACTGCGTTCCCTAAGCTGGGAGGGAACGGTGGGAATTGTTGCAGCTCTTGAGTGGATCTGGTCGGGTTGTGAACCTCTGATAGAATTTCTTTAGGTTCCTCTGGTCGGAACGCGATGAGTGGTAGATCCGGCGTTGTATTAGTGTATTTGGCGCCAGGATTCTGCAAAGATTGTATCTCTTCTTCGTTATCAGAATAGACCACTGTGTGTGCCGATCCCAAGAGCTCCAAGATATTGTAATAATCATCGAGTCTAGGCGTTTCTGGGGTGACATCACGTGTTTTCTCCGAGGACTAATCATCCGTAACCTCTTCGAGGTGTACGTGATTGACAACGTGTCCTGTAGGTGCGTCAAAAGTATAGCTGATTATTCCCGAATGTTGATCAGGGATATTGTTATGGTTTTCGAGGTAATCTGTTAAGAGTCGGCGACTGAACGAAGCAGTGGTGTTAGGCAACCCGTATGGAAACGGTGATGCAATCTTTGGGTCTAGGACCCCGCGATGCGTTGATTTCCTTTGGGCGCTCTGTTCGCGCTTTGTTGGTTGAAAAGTAATGGGGAATTTTTGCTTTGATTCAATCTGGATGGATCCAAACTGAGCAAAAAACTCCATGAGCTTGTCTTGTTGATCATGAGTTGCTTTGAACAGATCGGCCCAATTTTCATCTGGTGGCTGGTTGGTGCCTAGAAGAAAGGGTTGGAGTTCTGATAACTCGAGCTTTGGTGATGGTGCTCGTGCTGGGGAGGCAGGGAGTTTGTCTCTCCATTGTTTGGCGGAGTTGAAGTCGAGGGCGGACTCTCGACGCATGCGGTGTCTGGGACGGTTGTCCAAGTAACCGTCCCGATGGTGAAGGTGAGGCCGGCTTCGAAGGTCATGGAAGCCGGGAAGGAAACCATCTTGTTTGACGTGAAATCTTGGTGCGCACCCCCTACCTGGCGCGCCACTGTCGACGAAATATCGGCGATAGTCCGACCAGGGGTATGCCCCGACCGGTAATGGATTGGCGGAAGGCGTACGAGATTGCAAGCAAGATGTAAACGAGAACAATCACGCGAGGTTTACCCGGAGTTCAAAGCCGCAAGGATGCGTAAAACCCTAGTCCCGCTCTGTTTCGATTATGATGTGGATGTGTGAGTTCGTGCGTTATGCCGGATTCTCGTCCTTCCGGGCACGGGGTCCTTGCTCTCCTTATATACTACAGGGAGCAAGGTTACAAGTCGGATCTAGCCTATCCGGTACTAAGTTTACATGCTTTACAAGTCTAAACTTTCCTATCTTAGCTAGGTCTGTCCTCCTTGTCGGTCTTCGATAATCTTGCCCGTTTTAGGCTGTCCGACCAGCCTGGGCCGATCGGTCTTGGAGCTTGATGGGCCGGCCTGGTGATAGCGTGTCGGCCCAAACTAGACCGTGAGGGTATATGGAGTCTATTTATGCTTTATTAGAGTGTGCTTTGTTAAAACAACTAAAAAAGATGCATAACCATAGAAACCCCGAAAGATTTCCTTATTTATCTTTTCTACTTTTGGAGAGCTCTTGTAATCTGTCTTAAGTTGTTCCCTAGAATAAACTCTACATGGAGGTGACGAATAGTTGCTCTGCTGTAATTCCTTTCAAGTACCTAGTTTTCAACCTTGCACTCTCCTGAGTTTTGGACACAACTGTTTAGATTTGAGATTTGCTCTGAACCTGAAACTTCTGGGTAGCAAACACTTGATCTAAGTCTAGGTGGTTGACGGGTATGATATGGGAAGGTTTTGAGTCAGTCCATCTTGTTCCTAGAGATACTAGAGTTCGAGAATTTATCTTTGAAAATATTAAATTCTTGCATGATGAGTTCCTTTATGATGAGAGTTCAAATTCCTACCACAGCCATATATTCATGCTTACTAGACTAGGAAAACCTAATTGTTTATATAGATCATATTGTAGGCATTGAGTGTAGTCTTTATAGCATTGAGTGTGGTTATGCTGTGGACCCATAAGGAATCAGTTATGCAATTAAAAGTCAATACTATGTGCTCTCCATCCATTGATTTATGCTACTTCTGTCCTCAGAAGCATGCACCCATTTTATAAATACTATATTCATTCTGTGCTACTTCTGTCCCTAGAAGTACCACCCACATATAGATCCACATCCACCACATATTGTGCTATCTCTACCCTGGAGATACGCACCTATGCTGCTCCTACCAGGGAGTACGCATTTCCCCACATATTGTGCTGTCTCTACCCTGGAGATACGCGCTTATGCTGCTCCTACCCTGGGAGTACGCATCCATCCATCCATCCATCCATCCACATATACATACGCCACTTTTTCCACTTCATCCAGAAAAGGTTCTACTCCTATCCTGGGAGTGAACATCTAGGAATAATCATCGCCGTGCCATTGCCTATATAAAAGCTCCAGTCATTATCATTTCAAGTTATACACTCCCCGTTGCTAAAGTTTCGTTTTCAGAGGATTGGTTATTCTAAAAAAAAGAAAAAAAAGAAAAAAAAGAGAGTAGCCAAGTCCTTCCATCAAGAAGTTTCAAAGTTTCCGAATAAAGGGAGTTATGTTATCCTCGAAGGAGCAAGTATAGAAGTAGATGTTCACCAAGTGATCACCCCTCATAATCATTTCCTTATCATCATCCTACCATTCATCCCATTTCCTCATTCACATGCACATATGACTTTATTATTATTTTAGTTCCTGTTGGATCCATGGTTTAACTGTGCAATATATGCAAGTGAGTTTGAGTGTCTCCCCACCTATGAGCTCCACATAAGCCTATTAGAAAGTAGAGTGAGAGAGAGAAGGCACTTTCCACTATGTCTTAGTTCCATAAATACCATATATTTTGAGAGAAGAGAGAAGGCATACACTACTCATGCCTTGGAGAGGATCCAGAAATACCACAAATGAGAGACACGAAAGGTTCATACAAGGAACTCGAGTTTTATTTCAAAACTTTGCAAAAACTCCGGGATAATAGTTGATCAAAGAGCGAGAAACATGGCGCTTGACTTGACCATTCTATCTTTCAACTACTCAAGACCCAAGTGACGGTTACAAGCCCCATGGTGAAAGGTAATATGAGTAAGTTTTGAGTCAGAATAGTTCACTCTAATCCGGAGGAGAGTTCTTGTTTGAACGCATGTGTACTTGTGAGTAGTGAAAGCATTGTAGCAACTCCTGATCCATCACTGAGCCTATCTTTGCTCAGGGACGAGCAAAAGGTAAGTTTGGGGGAGTTTGTTGACGGTAGTTAAGTATCAATTTTATACCGTCAACGCAGCAAGAGAAAGGACTAATATGAGTTCACCTGTTAGATATAGGGGTTACACTGATAGAATTCCACGAGTTTTGGTGATTGTCTATTTCTGCAGGGGGTTATCAGGAAAGAACATAATGAAGGCCCACATGTCAGGATTACATAGAGATAAAGACCGAATGTGTAAAAAAGAATACTCTAGAAGACTCGGAAGGCGACCCCTGGAAGCTGGGCCCCACCTGGCAGCCTCCAGGGGCGGCCGACTCCCCCCTAGGGGCGGCCGCCTCTCCACTCGACCAATGAGGTGGAGTCTCGCGGATCCCTGTTCCACCGCCTTTGAGGATGAATAATAATCATCCATTTAGGTCGGTTTGATCCGAGGGCCGGTGGGTGCATCCTAGAGGGCTATATATTCGAGCCCCCGGCCCCCCGGGTGAAACACTAATTCATTCAAGAGTTCATTCTCTCATCCGAAGAATTCGGAGAAGCCGAGCCACCATCTCAATTAGAGCTCCATAGTTTAGTAGCATAGCTACATAGGAATAGATCTAGAGGGAATCAAGCCTAGCTTGGAGTCCGGATCTGTCGAGTTCTTGGTAATTCCCCTCTACATTCTTGTAATATTCATCATTGTTCGTGATACTATGAGTAGTACTTTATTCTATTCTATTATATCGACTTGACTTTGCTCTATTTGATTATGTTCTCAATTATATCGTTCTTAGTTTACTTTAATTATATGTTTAGCATAGTTGGACTAGAATTATGTTTATGCATAGGATCGTATAGCGCGCTCATTAGATCGATGGGTGAGTGGTAAATATTGTGTAGGCGTGGTGCCTAGACCGTATTTATCTCGCGATTGCACCCTATATTCCGGATCGTGAGGTCGATCGCGGGAGTGACAGTCCCCGTTGAGTCCTTTGTAGCCCTTCTCCCCGAGTATAGGTCTAGCGAGAATACCCCTATTACATTGAAGTCATTGCTATGTCTCTAGTCTTCTCGGTAATATCACTATTCATAGATGTAACCTTTTCCCGCCATGATTGCTAGATGTTCTTGCACTAATCATTGTATGCTTTGACTTTATAGTTAGAATAACATAGGATTATACCCTAGATCGTCCTAGTCCATGCTACTGATATAAGCTTAAGAGTGCTAAGTTGAGATGGTTACTATCATTTTATGTGGCTAAATGCTCTCATTTATCTTATGTCAATTATCATTCATTCCTATATTTTATGTGACACTTACCCCGTATGAGATGATCGATACGAGACAAGGTTAAGCTCTCCATTATTGTATGTGCATTGCTCATCACTCATTATCCAGTGCATTCCCTTCCCAGTGGTAAAATTATAAATAACGATACCTGGATTACTCCTGGTTAAAATGCTACGATGATATATTCTGTGCGCTTGCGGAACCCTCCTTATTTTCAGTTGCACTTAATAAACATCAACAGTGGCAACCATGTCGGATAGGACACGATTGGATATCGACATCACAAATATGCGATTTGTGTATTCGGATACAAATACGGTATCGGATGTTGAATATTCGGACTGGGATACGGACGGACTAAAACCCCTCTAAACGGATTCGGTCGAACGGACGGACGAATAAATATCCGTACCACTTTCATCGCGAGTAATACATGATAATATGGTAATTTATATTAAATGGGAAGTTTCATATTTATGAAATTACATATGTACATATATAATTAAAAGAGAAGAATAAAATATCATCAAAAGACAACTACAATGCGTATAAGTTTGTACATGAGACAATATTATTCTCTCATTTTGTGATTATTATTAAAATAATATATAAATAATATAATAAAAAAATTAAGTGCATGACGCACGTGTTGTACGCCTGTGGTGCTAAAGCCAGCAGTGGTGAACCTACTGGCCGGATGTAGCAATTTCTGGTGAGACTACCTAAAACATGGCACCTAAATTCTGTTTAACAGTCTATGACATGCGGGACCCATGTCATCCTCTCTTTCTATTTTACTCTCTGTTGTTCTTCCTCCTTGCAATGCCATCGTGGGCAGGGAAGGGAGCGGCATCGCCGGGGTTGGCTAGAGCGTCGTCTAGCTAGGCAGCCTAGCCATGTACTAGGAACAAGCCGCGTGCAGGTGAGGCCACGCCGTGGAGTCTCCTCCCCGGTGAGGCAAGCGTGGGCATAGGCTGCGCGGTGGCGGAAGGGCACCCGCGTTGGTGTGGTCTGGCGCTAGGAGCAAGCTGCGCCGAGGGGACTGCACCGGTGCAGAATGCCCCCGCCAGTGAGGCAACCCGCCGGGAGCAGGCCGCTCGCGCCGGAGAAGCCACCCTTCGAGGAGGCCGTCCGCGTGGGGCAAGCGGGGGTGAACGACGTGCAGGGGAAGGGCCGAAGGAGGGTAGGGGATGGGCGCTACCACCGGAGGAGAGCGGAGCTGGCCGCTGCTGCCGGAGGAGTGTGGACGTGGCTGGAGGTCGCAGGAGGCCTGCCGGTGGCGGACCTTCAGATCCGCCCGACATCGAGGTCTGCCGAACGAGAGCGGTGAGGGAGGACCTCCGCCGGAGAGGGCGACCTGCGAGGGAGGGACATATGGCCGTCCACGCCCATCGGACTGCAGCGTCGAAGAGCAGGGGGGGCGAGCAGCGTCGACGAGCGGCGTGTGTGTGCGTGAGCGTGAAGAGAGAAAGACGCGAGGAAGAAAGAGAGAAAATAGTTGCCCTGGCTATTTGCCCAACAAGAATAGGTAGAGGAGGGGAGAATTTGTTGGGCCAACACATTTAGGTAGGCTGATAGGTAGCCTTCTAGAGTGATGTATTTAACCACCACTACCAAAATATAGAATAGGTGGTCTGTTTTACGTGGCCTGTTGAAGATGCTCGCTGTTTAGTCTACCTGACTTTGCAAATAAAAAATTATCTTCATCTGAAAATGTTTTTCGTGGTAGTAAATTTATGGTTGCAAGAACGAGAGTTACTCTAGGTTTGTGTCGTAACAAAAATCTTCTGAACTAGGAGACTAAAAATAGTATAATATTTTGAGATCAATAGACAGTACAGTGTATATAATAAGTTTATGTGATAATAAAATATTTTCTCTTTTGGGATGGATAGTAACTGACAACAATAAATAGAAACAAAAACAAAATTTTAGATAATAAAATATCTTCTCTTTTTGTGGCTAACAACAATAATAGATAGTAAAAATCAAAACTCTGAAAGAGGAGAAGGCCAAAAATATGGTAATGTTTTGGGATTAATAGTGACTGACGACACTAAATAAAAAAAATAAAAATTCTAAAAAACAAGCCGCATGTGTCATGCGCTTTGGTGCCAGAGCTTACGGTGGAAACCGCTGAAGGTGGCTCGTGCTTAGGCTGTACAGCCGCTGCTTATTAGCTCCTACACTACGGATTGGACGGGCGATGTGGCAGTAATTAAACAAACGGAAAGCGACTAATCTGCTGCCTCTCTGTTTGGGTCAGATCGACTTTGATTTTGGGCCGCCAACAGTTGATTTTGTGGCCCAGTTTACCTTAGCCTGTTGCCATGTTCCTCCCGACGCCGACGCTGCGGTAGGACACGTACGCCACCATGCATGCCGGCGACCCCGGCGTCCACCGCTGCCCCTCATCGCAGCCAGCCCGGCCTGGAGCTCCGAACGCGCCGCCGCGACATGGCTCGACTGATGCTCCGACATATCCGGTGCGCCGGCGTCCATCGCGGATGCTCTCGGAGTCCTGTAGCCCTGTAGAAACAGTCGGAGTAGGAGGTGGGCTCTCCTGCATTCCATGTTCTCCTGCATTTCGTGGACGGCATTCGATCGTCGTTCACCAGCCTCTCCGTGCTCAAGCAGCTATCCTGGCTAATGGGCCTGGGCTGCCCATGGACCAAGCATGCACGTCGGGTTACATAAGCAGAAGAGTTCTGTTTAGTAACACTAACTTTTTTTATTCTCAAAAGAAAGTAATGCTCAAATTTGAGGATTATGTATTTAGTACCACATTGTCTATAGAACTTATAGGGGACCGGCTAAGAAACTATTGCCTTGGTCCATGTCTCACCGCATGGTAGATGCGGATAGCAATACTCATATTCAAATGATATTCAGATACAGATGGCGATGGTCAACACACTACATCGTGTGTATAGCTTTTTGTTTTTGCCACCAACAACTCTAAATAGAAAATCATAATAATTATATGTATTACAACGTGAAGTTTGGTAGTTGTGAAAGTACATATATATTTTTGACAAAAAATTGTGTTATTGGTTGAAATTTTAGATATTGAATAGCAAAGTTCAAAAGAAATTGGTTTATAAAAAAAAAAACCAAGGTGACTTGGCCCTAGTGCATCCAAACGGGAACATAAGAGCCAAATGTTAGCTGCCAATCTTAACTAATTTGAGCTAATATTTTACCCAACTAGTAATAAAGTTCTGGCTCATCTGCACAAGCCCTTATTTGCTGGTGTTTCTGTGTCTTGCCAAGAAAAATGATCTTTCAGATATGATTCCTTCAATTGCAAATTAAAAGTATAGTTCTAAATTTTTGAAAAGGCCATTGAGGTAGAAAATAGTATTAAGATTTGTATCTAAAAATTGGTTGATATAATTTATAACTTTTTATTAGTTGACATATTTTTTATTAAAAGTCATTTAGAGTCCGAACATGTGTTTGAATTTCTTATATTTTAAAGTTTATAATTGATATTTTAATGATTGTGAATGTTGAAATAGTCAATGCCATATTTGTAGTGGTCAACATGATATACATCTTTAAACGATGTTGAATGTCGATTTAGGCAATACCATATTTTTGACATGATATAGAATTTGTACTTGATAAATTCTTTATTTGAAATCTTTTAATTCCAAAATAGTTTTTTTAGTTGTCATATTTTAAAATTTTAAATAATCTCGGATGAGACACCACCTATTACAAAGAAACTAACACAAGCCCAACCAGGAGTTAGGCACACTAGGCTAAAAACACTAAAAAAGGCTAAGGAAAAAACAGGAAGGGGGAGGGAGGACAAGAAATTACAAGGCACTGAGCCAGAGCAAGATGGATTGATGAAGACTTGGCTTAATTCTAATGATATGATCTTTGACTTCTTAAAAGCTTTCTTCCAAGCAGCTAGGCTTGGAGTTTTCCTGTTGAAGATGAAATTATTTCTTTCATTCCAAAGACACCAAGCTCCAGTTAAGAAAATCTCCATGAAGAATGGATGCATGAAGGCCTGCTTTGCAATGTAGATTCTATTGTGTATATTGGTATTGTCCTCCCAAGTGATGCCTAGGGAGAACCACCTACTAACAGCTGAGGGGCATTCAAAAAACAGATGCTCTGATGATTCTTCAATTCCATTTTGGCAAAGAACACAATTATATCCTTCTTCAAGGAACTTCTTCCTTCTTCTTAGGATATTCCTAGTATTAAGCCTGTCATTCAGGAACAACCAAGCAAAGACGTTGATCTTTGGCACACATTTGGTCATCCAAATCCAAAGGACTATACTGTGGGGTTGTAGGAAGCTGAAATTATACTAATAATATTTACTTTGGAAGAGTATCTCTGTTGGCCCCATATGAATGTCCACTTATCATTCTCTTCCTGACTGATGGGAGGCATGAGAAATTCATTGTAAGCAGACCTCGACATAGGGATGTTGAAGCACTCTAGCAGAGAGTTTGTATTCCTTAGCTTCCATAAGGAGATATGTGGGTCTTTGGCAACGCTCATAAGGGAAGGATAAACATTAGAATGAATTTTACCATCAATGATATCTACCTAGAAACCAATAGTGTCCCCTTTGCCAGGAGAGCAAATGGCAACAGCTCTATATTGGATATTGAGCCTCAGGATGTCCTTCCACCAAAAAGAGCCCTTCTCCCTTGCAAGGTGGGGGACAAAACTGTAGTATCTTTGCTAGATGAGATTAACCCACTGAATATCGGCGTTACTGTAGAATTGGTCAAATTGCTTTAAGAGTAGAGCATCATTTTGCAAGCTAAGATTAATCACACCAAGACCACGTTTATTTTTTTTGGCCTTCTCACCAATTCCCAAGAAGCTGGATTATGATCTTTCTATATTTGTCAATGATATCAATAACAGTGACTGGAAGCTTGAGGGAGCACGTGTAATATGTGGGGAGGGAGGAGAGGACAGAATTGACCAGCTCCAACCTACCAGCATGGGTGAGAAATTGGGAAGTGGCTGACATTCTTCTTTCAATCTTACAGATCAGGGGAGCATAATCTTTAACTTGTGGCTTGGTAAGCCCCATGGGCAAACCAAGGTAAGTGAAGAGGAAAGATCCCACAAGACATCTAAAAGTTCTAGCTAATGCACAAGCTGTCATGATCAATTGATTGGTACCAAGCAAGACTTGTGGTAATTCACTCTCAACCCACTGGACTGGGTGATTTTTTCAAGAAGCTCTTTGAGAAGGATCAATTGGGATTCACTAGCATGCATGACAAGAATAGTGTCATTTGCATATTGCACCAATGGGAAAGGCAACTCAGGGTTTTGAGGAAATGGAGGAAGCATGTTTCCTTGCTGGTACTCATTATTGAGAACACACTGGAGTAGATTTGCAGCAATGGCAAACAATAGGGGGGGAAGGGGATCCCTTTGCCTAACCCCCCTTTTGCATTTGAATTCTTTTCCAGTGGTACCATTCAGAATGACAGAAGAAGTTCCAAAAGAAAGAAGCTCATTGACCCATCTGATCCATTTAGTGGAAAAGCCTTTAGCATTAAGCATCTCAAGAATGATAGTATGTTCAACTAAATCAAAAGCTTTCTCAAAATCTAGCTTTAGTATGACAATTGGCATTTTAGACTAATGGTACTGGTGAAGAAATTCAAAAGCCCAACCAAGGCAGTCCTGTATAGTTTTGCCCTTGATAAAACCATACTGATTCTCATGAATAATTTTCAGGGCAGCACCTTGGAGCCTATTGGCAAGAATCTTACTGAGGATCTTGGGAGATGAGTTCAGGAGGGAGATAGGCCTGAAATCATTGACCACCTCAGGATTGTCTTTCTTGGGGACCAAGGTGATGAATGAGGAGTTGATGCTCTTGATATCACCTTGATGGTCAAAGAAGTCATTACAGAGCTTGTAAATGTCATTTCTGATTATTGGCCATGCTTTTTTGAAGAAAAGGCTGTTAAACCCATCAGGGCCATGAGCTTTATCATGAGGGAGATCAAGGATAACTTCATCAATTTCTTTTTTGTCAAAAGGCTGACAAAGGTAATCCAGGTCAAAGTAGGGATGTATGAGAGCTTGAAGTTTGAATTGTGGAGATATGGTAACTGAAGAACCAAGTCTGCTCTTGAACTCTTGATAAAACAAGGCACTCTTTTCATTGTGATCGGTGACCATTATGCCACTATTATCCATGATTTGACTTATGACATTCTTTCTATACCTCTCAGTGGCCATGACATGGAAGAACTTTGTGTTTTCATCCCCAAACTGCATTACTCTCTAGGTGTACCTTTGCTTCTAGTAGGCATTTTGCATGGCCAGTAAGTTTCTGATGTGAGCTTTGATGATATTCCTCAAGGCAAATTCCTGAGGAAAGAGGTCCCCGAGCTCCTCAAGCTTATCAAAGAAAGCTATAGTTTGATTGTAGTTTGAGATAAGTTTGGACAGGTTGGAAAGGCCCTTGCCCAGATTTTCAAAATTCTTCTAAGAAGTTTGAATTTAGCATTAATCAGATGAGCAGAATTCCTGGAATTAGTGGGGGCTTCCAAGCATTAGATATATGTTCCATACAACCAGGGTGGTTAAACCAAAAGTTTTCAAATCTGAAAAGATTTGATTTGGGGATCTTAGTGCCAATCTGAATTTTGCAGGGGAGGTGATCTGATGTAATCTTTGCAAGAGGCAGAATAACAGAATTGGGGTACTGAATGGTCCAAGCAACATAGGTAAAAAACTAATCAATCTACTCAAGGAGGGAGAATCCTGCATATTACTCCAGGTGTAACTTCTACCTTTAAGGGGGAGCTTAATGAGGCCAAGGTGACTAATGACATTGTTGAAGACCAAAGTGTCATTGAAATTGCCACCATTTCTGTTTCTGTTCTCCTCAGATCTATAAAAATTAAAGTCCCCAATAAGTAACCAGAGATCATCATCATCAATGTCCAAATTATTCAACCAGTTGACAAAATTGTCCCTTGCAGGCTGCCTACGAGGGCCATAAACAACAACAAGGGTCCAGTCATCTAGATTGTGGGCAGAGGAGATAGAGAGCTTGATGGCAAAGTGATGCTTTTCTAGAGTGACGAGAAAAGAATTTAGATGCCCCGCAGATGAGAATCCCTCCAGAAGCACCAATAGAAGGACAAAAGCCAAACTTATCAAATTTCTTGGGGGCAAATTTCCTGATAAAATGCAAATCAAAGTCCTCTCTTTTGGTTTTAATGTATGGTATAGAGGCACCCATATCTCCGAACAATATAAACAAAGACGGACAAATTAAGATATTGATCAACGACTAACACTTTTGTTTATAAAATCTCATGATACAACATAGACGCCCACAACACGCATACACACTCAACCATATGTATACGTAAGCAAACTCTACCCCTATTAGCATATCCGAAGGACTCAACAAGTAATTTTTAAGATTCACGAAGTCACCATAGGTGTCTCACTACGTGTGAAGACATCATCTATTACTAAAAGCACATTGCCGTTAAATCCTGGAATTAATTCAGAAAAATAGGAATATCTGTGTGATGTCGAGTATTTGAACCCATGCGTGTGGATAGGTTCCACAACAAGGAACCCTTCCAACCGAGCTATAACCGGTTCACGATTAATTTTTAACACCACTAAAGTTTTATTTAGATGCGTGCGTGTCCACCCCAAAAACCATATATATTAATATAGGTTGGTTGGAAAAATAATGAGTTTTCACATCAGTCCAGTTGACTACACTTCAATTAAGATAGGTCTACCTGACTTTGCAAATAAAAAATAACTGCATCTTAAAATGTTTTTCATGGTAGCAAATTTAGTTGTTGCAACAACGATAGTTACTCTAGGTTTGTGTCATAACAAAAATCTTCCGAACTAGGAGAAGACTAAAAATAGCATAGCACTTTGAGATCAATATACAGTAGTGTATATAATAAGTTTATGTAAGATAATAAAATATTTTCTCATTTTGTGGCTAACAACAATAAATGGTAAAAATAAAACTCTGAAATAGGAGAAGGCTAAAATATGAAAATATTTTGGGATCAATAGTGACTAACAACAATAAATAAATACAAAAATTAGATAATAAAATATTTAATATTTTTGGGGCTAACAACAATAGTAGATAATAAAATCAAAACTCTGAAATAGAAGAACGCTAAAAATATCACAATATTTTGGGATCAATAGTGACTAACAACAATAAATTAGACATAATATTTTAGGATCAGTAGTGACTAACAACAATAAATAAAAACAAAATAAAATTTCAAAAAAGCAAGGCGCACGTGTCATACGCTTGTGTTGGTGCCAGAGCTTACGGTGGGAACCGCTGAAGGTGGCATCAATTGATTCAGCAGGAATTATGTATTCATGTTTAGAAATAGCTCTACGCGCTTGCCGTGGGTGCTTTAGGCTGTACAGCCGCTGCATATTAGCTCCTACAATAAGGGTTGGTCGGACAATGTGGTACTAATTAAATATACGGAAAGGGATTAATCTGCCGCGCGCGGCGCGGTTAGGGCCGGCAACAATCCAGCCTGTTGCCGTGCTACAACGGTACCACCCATCGCTGAAGCTACGGTAGGACCGCTATCCTGGCTAACGGGAAGCTGGCTGGAATCTTACATTTAGGCGCAAGTGAGAAGGCGTGCTCAAGGACCTGGGCTGGCCATGGACCAAGCATGCACGTTTTCCATTTTTTTTTTTTTTTGACAAGAGACCAAGCATATGCACGTTGGGTTGGGCGACGAATTATATACGCAGAGTAGTAATACTAATTCTTTTTTTCTTTTTCTTTTTTGAGGAATATGTATTTAGTACCACATTGCCTATGGAGCTTAAAGGAGACCGGCTGATAAACTATTGCCTTCGTCCATGTCTCACCGCATGGTAGATGCGGATAGCAATAACTTATACAAGTGATATTCAGATTCAGATGATGATGGTTAACACACTACATTGTGTGTATAGCTTTTTATCATTTTTTCCTTACCAATGTCTCTAATCTAAATAGATAATTTATATATATTACGACGTGAGATTTCATAATTGCAAATGTACACATATATATTTTTTTTGAAAAAGGTTTGTGTTCTTGGTTGAAATTTTATAGATATTGAGTAGCAAAATATCCTACACCGCATCCGCATACGATCGGATTCGGATCCATATCCGCATGGATGTTGAATACACTTCTCCACATCCTTGAAAGTCGGATTCGGAGCGGATCGGAACGGAGAATTATCCATACCACTTTCACCCATAGCGACATAGGAGCCAAATACCACCGATCGTCACTAGTAGGTTTGTGTCGTAGCAAAAGTTCTCTGAACTAAGGAAAAAAAATCATAATATTTTGGAATCACTAGACACTACAGTCTACAATATGGATATTAAGTTTTTATATGATATTGATAATAAAATATTTCTCATTTTTGGACTAACAATAATGAATACAATAATGAAATATTTTTTTTGAAAAGGTTTGTGTTATCGGTTGAAATTTTAGATATTGAATAGCAAAAAGTTTGAAAGAATTTTGTTTATAAAAAAAAATATAGGTGGACTTGGCCATAGTGCATCCAAACGGGAAGGGTACATAGGAGCCAAATACCGCGATAGTCACGGGTAGGTTTGCGTCCTAGCAAAAAGTCCTCTAAACTAAGGAAAAAAATCACAATAATTTGGAATCACTAGATACTACAGTCTACAGTATGTATGATAATAAAATATTTCTCATTTTTTGACTAACAATAATGAATACAATAATGAAATATAGTAAAAGCAAAAATGCTAGACGCACGTGTCATGCGCCTGTTGGTGCCAACCGACAGTGGGGGCAACACTAGCCGGCGGCGTCAATTTGACAGGAATTATCTATTCATGTTTGGAAGATAGCTCTACGCGCTTGTCGCACGTGATCAGGCTGCCACAACAGCAGCTTATTAGCTCGTGCAATACGGACTGAATGGGCGATGTGGCACAAATCAAACACAATCTGTAATCTGCCGCCACGCGCTGTTTCGGCCAGACTTGGATTTTTGACCAGGAAACAATTCTTCTGGTCCAGTTTACTTGGGACGGAAGAGCCTGTCGCCGTACGTGTTCATCCTGTCGTCGCCGAAGCTGCGGTAGGAGTGTAGGACACCTACGTCACATCCAGCGCCGTGGCAGGCAGGCGTCCTCCATGGTCTCCAGCTTCTCATGCGCCGACCTGTGGTCGTCGTCGTCGACAACAGAATGTCGTTCAACAGCCTCGGCCCTGCATGGAACATATGATGAGTACTTGAGTAGAGTAGATCATCGATGATACTTCATGGCAGTGACGAGACACTGGCAGGAAAAACCACCTATTTTGAAACCAATAAAGGGCGCATAAACTTGTCTGGTGAATATGCGTGTGTTGCTTTGCCGCGGAAATTTTAAGTTTAAGCCCACGGAGAGAGAGAACTTGTTGAAAAAGATCGCAGAATAAATTTCTATTTAATGTTTGTGTGTATATGAGTGTATCTCATGTCCCTGATTTTTGTTTGTACTGCACGCTGACATTTTTGTGCATTGGTGGAACATGTGCATCTTTTGACACAGCAGCAAGGAAAATATTTAGGAATCGTAAAAACAGAGAGAGATTGTGAAACTAGAATCCAAAATTAGATGTGAAACAAAAATCCAAATAACGAAACAAAACATTCAAGACTCCTGAAAATATATTTAGAAGGTTTAAAATTAGATTTAGCTAGGCATTTCGAATGATTTTGAGAATTCATTGGTAATATGACTAATTTTGACATTCAAGGTGGACTTTTTTCAGTGCAACATGTAGCAGCTGGTCACCGGTTAGGCTTTGATCTGGTGTAACATCAGCCGGTTGGGATTGGTCCCAAGTGATGCATGGCTCTAGCAAGGTACGCCGGTGAGTGTTGTTCCGTTCTCCTACAAAGGAAAGTGAACAAATTAAAAGCACTATTTTGCTCTATTTTTAAGGATCACTTTGATCTGCTTATAATACCATAAAGTCCACAAATTGTAGGTTGTGGACATGTTTGCATTAGAAAAGGAAAAATAACCTTCCATCATCAATAAATAAAGGAAAAAAAGAATTATTCAGGTCCTTTTTCCTTTCCTTCGACCAGATAAGACCAGGTTTTGGCCTGTTCTGTGTTTCTCTCGCAGGCTTAGTTAGCCCGTGGGCCAGTAAGCCACCGTGCGCTAGTTTGCTTGGTCGCGGCGTGCTCAAGCCACTATCCTGGTTAACAACCCAGCTAGCATCTGACATTTAGGCCGAACTGGACCAAGCGTGCACGGATTGTGTAACCAGAGCTCTATTTATGTTTAGTAATAATAAACTTTTTATTCAAAAAAATAATTTTTTTGAGGAATCTGTTTTTAGTACCATATTGTCCATGGAACTTAAAGTGGACCGGCTGATAGACTATTACCTTGATCAATGTTTCACCGCGTGGTACATGCGGAGAGCAATTCTCATACAAATGAAATTCTGAATTCTGGTGATGTTGGAGGATAACACACTACATGGTGTGTATAGATTTTTGTTATTATTATTTATTTGCTTTCAACAAATTTAAATACATAATATGATTTATAATTTTATATATTAAATGGGAAGTTTCATAATTGTGAAAGTATTGGTCTATATGAAATTTTAGATGTTGATAGCAAAGTTGAAAAGAATTTTGTCTATAAAACCAACCTAGGTGGACTTGGCCATAGTGCATCCAAACAAAAAGGCTACGTAGGAGCAAAATGTTACTAGTTGTTAACCAACTTGTTGTCCATCTTATCTAATTTGAGCTATTCAACTAGTATTTAGTTCTACCTCGTCTACATTGGCCCTTATATTGCTGGTGCTGCTGCCTCCCGCCAAGAAAAATGATCTTTCATATATGATTCCTTCTATCACAAAAACACAAAAACCATTCTAGATTTAATAAAAGTTACACCTTTTAAAGTTTCTTCAACATTGAAAATAGTATAAAGATTTATATCTAGAAATAGGTTAATACGATTAAAAAATTTTAGTTGACACAATTTTTTATTGTAAGTCATTTAGAGTTAAAAATATTTTGAAAGAGTACAAAGAGTCCATTCTCCTAGAAGGTGCCCTGGCTGCCTTTATATACAGTCTGGAAGCTTGGCCGTGTACAAAGAGTAAGGTTCTCCCAACCCTGTGGTCGTGAACCAAGGGAGGGAGAAATCTAAACTAGTAAACTTGGCTTCCAATGAAGGCCGTCTTGTCTTGATGTAAGTGCACTTTCTGTGTGGTTGTTATTATGGTTTTGTTCACATCTTAAATCATGGCATGGCATGATGCTCCGCGGCCGACGGTAATGGCCCCGTTCAGCTAGTAGATAAGCCGTCAGTTTTTGGCTTATTCAATTGTTCTGTGAAATAAAATAAGCCGAAACAAGTCGAAATCTGCCGGCACCAGACAAGCGGAACAGTGCATGAAGGCCAAGTTCCGCTAGGTGTTTCTGGGCGTACGCCTAGGCGGGATTAGTCGCTAGGCGGAGCCCTCTGTCGCGACTAGGGGGTGAGGCGTCGTCCTCGGCGCTAGTCGGAGCTAGGCGGAGGCGGACGCGCGCGTGACCGGAGGAAATTTGGCCCTGCTCGTGCGCGCGGAAACGCCTGCTCGTCCCCGCCGGTCCTGCTCGACCCTAGCGGAGATGGGGAAGGAAGGAGGAGGTGCGCCGCGCGCGTCACTGGAGATGGGGGAGGAGGTGCAGCGGCGCAAGTTGCCGGAGAAGGGGGAGGAGACGCGCTGCGCGCCTGGGAGCTACGGGCGGAGGCAAGAGAAGGAAGGCCGCATGCGGGAGGGAGACGGGAAGGACTGAAGGAGATAAGGTTTCTGTGGTTGGGAGTTGATGGATAAGGTGGAACAGTGCCAGGATAAGTTGGGCTGGGCCTTTCTTCCAACTTTAGGTCAAGAGGTCTCTTATTTCTTTTTTTATTTCAGATGATTTAAGGTAATCTATATGTATGTGTATAAAAAAGAAAACGCCTAGAACGCCTAGGCGCGATTAATCCCGCTTAGGCGCTAGGCAGTGGGTCAGCGCCTAGATTCCGCCTAGCTAAACTTGGCATGAAGGTAATGTTGGGATAGGGGTGGTCATTTTGTGACTATATAACAACAGCAAAAAAATGCTAGACGCTCATGTCGAGCACCAGTTTGTGCCAAAGCCAACAGGTGGGAAACCGGTGGCCTTGACGTCAATTCTGTCAGAATTTTTGTATTCATATTTGGAAATAGCTCTAGGTGCTTGCCGCGCGTGTTATAGCGGTCACGATCGCAGCTTATTAGCTAGTGCAATAATGTTTTGCCGGATAATGTGGCACTAATTAATTAAACACAAACGGAAGGGATTAATCTCCCGCCGCGCGAGCCGTTTGGGCTAGCCTTAGATTTTGGACCGGAAACAATTCTTCTGGGCCTCTCCGTGCTGTGCTGCGCTTGAACGCCTCGGCCCTGCACCACACTCCACACACATGAGTAGATCGTTGGCGATATACTTCATGGCAGTAGCACTGTGGCAGGCAAAGCCACCTTTGAAACCAATCGAGGGCGCCTAAATTTGTCTGGCTAGAAGGGAACAGGAAGATTACAGATGCAGCCACAAAAGACAGGGGACACGAAATCGCTGAAACATAGTTACAAATTATTCAACCAATCCATTATAATGGGATGAAGACCAGTTGGAAGACAAGTTCCCAAACAAGTTTAAATCAATGTCTAAACATGTTTTAAAACTTTGCATACTGGAAATAATGATCGTAATCTAAAAAAATACCGGAAATATGATATGCAACTAGCATGAAAGCAACATACACTAACGCTAAATGTATCCATGATACACATTTGTGCTATTTTGACTTTTGTTTTATATTGTGGGAAGTTTTGAAACATGTTTATACAACAATTAGTTTGCTTTGAGAATTTTCTATTTATTATATATTTCCATTTTTTCTTTTCTATATCTGAAACTTATTTTGGAAGCCTGTACAAATATTCTCACAAGTTGTAGATAGTTTATTTGAATTCATCGTATCTCAATCTATCTCTAGGGTTCTTGTTTCATAGTTTCAAAAGCTTCCCAAAGGACCTCTAGTCTAGTGGATGGAGCACGTGAGTAGCATCCAGCGTACCTGGGTATGAATTTTTATTGGAGCGAATTAAACAGGTTTGGAATAAAAGAAAACTTATTAGAAAGTATTAAGCACTATTTTGCTCTATTTTTTAATGATCACTTTGCTCTGTTTAATACCAAGTGATTCAAGTCCGCAAATTGTACGTAGTGGAAATGTTTTTTTTTTGACGCCTCTCATCTGGATACAGCTGTAGTATCTGTTCGTACACACGCACACCCACTCAACACACGCACACTACACACGCCACCCGTGTACAAACAAACCTACAACTATACTCAGATCTGAAGATCGCGTCCTTCTTGAGATCACCGGAGACCTGGAAATGTTTTCAATGTACTATTATTAGCACCATTGGTTTGAATTAGAAAGGAAAAATAGCATTCCATCAATAAAAAAAGAAAAATATAATTATTTAAGTCCTTTTCCCTTTCCACGTAAGCCCAGGTTGGGCCCCGTGGGCTAGTACGCCACCGTGCACTAGTTTGCTTGGTCGTGGCATGCTCATGCTCAAGCCGCTATCCTGGCTAAGGGGCCTGGGCTGCCGATGGACATGAGACCCAGATCAACCAGCTGGTACAGGTTGTGGTGGGCCATGCCAGCCCAGCTGGCATCTGACATTTAGGGCCAAGTGGACCAAGCGTGCACGAATTGTATAACTAGAGCTCTGTTTTTGTTTAGTTAATATATACTTTTTATTTGAGGAATATGTATTTAGTACCACATTGTCCATGGAACTTAAAGCGGACCGGGTGATAAACTATTACCTTCATCCATGTACAGTGGCGGACCCAGAGATTGAGTGGAGCCTGGGCGAAGTTCAAAGAGTGGGATGACACATAGTTCTAAGTTTATCTCTCACAGGAGATCCATTGTGGTACCCATACCCAAAATAGGTCTCCAACACAATACCTATAGCTATTAATCATAAATCAGAGTGCCAACTAGTAGTAAAGTAACATGGTGATGTAACATTGAAATTAAGAAAAAGAGATAAGAAACATGTTTCTTGTACAATAAACTATGTAAAGAAATAATGTGGATGTCAGGAAAGAAAAAACGTATAATTGGATAAAAACTATTTTAATGTAAACATCTATCGAGAGTTTTTTATTTTATTTTATCTTACTACTAAAAGAACCCAAATTGTATCGTAATCCCCTCGCTAATCCCTCCGCCCGGCGCTAATAGGTCCCGTCTCCCGCTAACCACCCCCTGTTCGCGCACGAGGTCACACCCACGAGGCCTGCCTCCAAGCAACAACCGTTGCCGAGCGAGTTCCTTGGACCCCAGCCTCGACCTCCCTCAGGACCCCGCTCCATCCAATCCTCAATCTGGCACACCTGGACGCCGCCGCAGAGATCGCCCTGACGCCCGGACTCCCGGCCCTCCTTCCGCCGGTGGCTGGTGCCCGACGCCGGAAGCGCCGGAAGCCGCGCTGCCAGACCGCCCCTGCTCCGTCACGTCAGGCGAGGTCTCCGCCGCCACTGCCGTACGCCACATGCTCGTCGACGACGCCAGATGCCACACAGCAGGCTCGGTTACGCCACACGCTCGTCGACGACGCCAGATGCCACACAACAGGCTCGGCCGGACTACACCTGCTCCGTCACACCCTGAGGTCTCCGCTGTCGCCGCCGCTCTTCGTTGTCCGTTCGTCATATCGTCGTCGAGGCCAACACCTCGCTCCCCATTGGTATGTACGCGTCTGTCCTGCCCATCATGACTTATGTCCCTCGCCGACCACCTGTGGCGTGTGAATCTGGAAGTAAGGAGTTCCAATGGAAGGATGGTTGAATGGGTCAAGTGGTCAACACGTGCTTATTTCAGGGAAGTAGGATGGTTTGAATGGATCAACATGGATCTGTTTATATATAGTTCATAGCGAGGAAATTTGATTTAGTGCAGAGCTATGAATTGCAGGATGTGAATTTAGATGATTTTAATGATGCAAGAATTGTCTAAACATTCAATTTAGAAAGCACATACAGACTTTGAGTTGTTAGCTGTTATTTTCATCCTAGCCTTGGTTTCAGTCATTTAGGGCCAGGTTACGTATACAATATCAAGGTCATTTGTGTGTATGCCTAACAGAGCTTACTGCTATCACATTTTCATTTTTTCTTCATTGCTTATCTAGAAAAAGGCAAAGAGCTTTATCTAAACATTGTTCACATTCACTGCCAAATAGCAATACTAATTGAGCCATTTTTCTGTAGCAAATAGCAATAGTCAATGGCTACAGCGTCCAGCGTGGGAGAAAAGAGTTGGCGCATGCAAGAGCGACCATCTGCTCCGTTCTTGCTTGTGTGACGTTCATATATAGCAGCAATCTTGGTTCTAATGGTGGCTTATTTTTTAGTCACTTGCTTGCATCCTTACAATGTCTGAAAGAGTTATTCAATTTTAGTGTAGACATGTTCTGTTCAAACAAATGCTTTGAATTGGGTGCATTTTAATTGTGCATTGCTGTCGTTCTAAGAGAAAGCACAAGATGGGTTGAGAAAGAAGATAGAGGTAAAGAAAATGCGGGCAGCCTGCTGGATCTTGGCACCCCCTTTGTCGATCCCTTTTGCTGATCTTCATATGCTGATATGCATGCCTGGTATGCCAGTTCAAGACTTGCCACTGTTCTGTACTAACTCTAGGCATGGTGTTCTTGAGCATTGTTGATCATTGTTACTGATAACTTGCTTCATTGATCTTATTCAATTAATTTGCTTCTATAATTATGCAGATACTAACTTGGTTGATTCCACATGACCAAATCAGAGAAGTGAGGAAGTCAACAAAACTCATGATTTTGAGGACAAGGGATTGCATTTCTGCAACATTCAATGCTGAGAAAGTAAGGTGTTATTTATTGGTTGGAGTAATCTCTGTTACTGTCAGGCAGAAACCAATGGTGTCTTTGGTTGGTCATGATTCAAGGCGGTGCTCTTGTTGATACAAGGTGCAGCATGTGTTTTGTGGCTCCAATAGACTGCTCCATAATGGTTTGCCTTGACCTCCTTCCAGTTGTAGTGCTGCTCATGCCTCCACAACTTCTCGTTGCCTCCGCTGGTCCCTGGAGGGGGGCACACAGGTGAGGGCTGTGAGCCACTGCTCGCTGTCTTTGCATGACCGAGATATGCGAGAGGGCAGTGTGGTGTGTGATCCATAGTTCACACTGCATAAGGCCATTCAAGCACTTCATGATAGACAACATGCCATCGTCTGCATGGAACAAAGGTTGGAGTGTGAAATTGGAGAGAACGAGATACCCTAGCCTGGGTTCTCGGTTGCATGTTTATAGAGCCAGGAACAGCCCCTGGCGTGGCGTTTACACCAAGAAAGATTACATGATCATCTTGCTATACAAGACAATGTTACACAAGTCAATCTATCAATCTATCCTATCTCTTTCTATAACAACCGAGACATGCTATCTACGTGACAGCCTAAATACAAGGAAGGTGATAATCCTATATCATTTAACATCCTCCCTCAATCTCAGCCACTGACAAGGTTGAGATTGTTTCTGAACTTTAACAGCTTCTGAACCGGCAGCGCCTTGGTGAATCCATCAGCCACCTGATCATTTGTAGATATGAACCGAATGTCCAATAATTTCTGCGCAACTCTTTCTCTTACAAAATGAAAATCAATCTCTATATGTTTAGTTCTTGCATGAAAGATAGGGTTGGCAGAAAGATACTTAGCTCCAAGATTGTCACACCACAACCGCGCTGCTCTCGGGTGCCACACCTTCAATTCAGTCAATAATTTCTGTATCCACATCATTTCAGCAGTAGCATTCGCTAGTGCCTTGTATTCAGCTTCAGTGCTAGACCGAGAGATCGTGACTTGCTTGCGCGCTGTCCATGAGACCAGATTGTTTCCAAGGAATACGGCAAAGCCTCCTGTTGATCTTCTATCATCAACACACCCTGCCCAATCTGCGTCTGAGAAGGCGCTAACCATCATACTCTTGGACTTGCTGATCCTCAACCCAAGCGAGATCGTTCCACTTACATACCGAAGTATTCTTTTGACAGCACTGAAATGAGTTGTTGTTGGATCACACAGAAACTGGCAGACCTTGTTCACCGAGAAGGATATGTCAGGCCGAGTCAGTGTTAGATACTGCAAGGCCCCAACTAAGCTCCTGTACCTTGTACAATCATCTGGTCCGAGCTTTGTTCCATCAGTGATACTCAATTTTTGAGTACTCAGGAGGGGAGTATCAACTGCTTTGCAATTATTCATTCCAGACCGAGCAAGGATATCTTTGGCATATCTCATTTGCGATAGAACCAAACCATCCTTGTCCCTTTTTACTTCCATTCCCAAGAAGTAGTGAAGATCGCCCAAGTCTTTCAACGCAAAATCCTTCTGCAAGTCTGACAGCAATGCTTTAGTAGCTTGAGAGATGAACTAGCTACTATGATGTCATCCACATACACCAAAACGAACATAGCGTATCCTCCCTTGCTGAAATAAAATAAGATGTGTCTTCCTTTGACGGTATAAAACCAATTGACATCAACTTTGCACAAAGTCTGGCATACCATGCACGTGGGGCTTGTTTCAAGCCATATATTGCTTTGTCCAATCTGCACACAAAATTGGGATTCTTCTTGTCAGTATACCCTGGAGGCTGATCCATATATACCTCCTCATCAAGAATGCCGTGCAAAAATGCGTTCTGCACATCCAACTGTCGCAAAGTCCAACCTTGTGAAACTGCAATTGACAAAATAAGCCTGATTGTCGCCGCCTTGACTACAGGACTGAAGGTGTCCTCGTAGTCAATTCCATAGCGTTGCTTAAAACCTTTTGCAACTAACCGAGCTTTATACCTTTCAATCGTGCCATCAGCTTTTCGCTTCACCTTGTACACCCACTTGCATCCGATCACATTTTTCCCTCTCGGCCGAGGAACCAGTCTCCAAGTTTTGTTGCGAAGAAGAGCATCATGTTCAGAGTCCATTGCAGCTGCCCACTTGGGATCGGCCAACGCCTCCTTTACCGACAATGGTTCATCAGCACAGACCAGAGTATGATTGCACCAGCGGACAGTCCCATCGGTACGAACCTTGGGCTGTGAAATCCCCTGCTGCAGACGAGTAGTTGGCCGAGTAGATGCACGCACATTTTGCACAGGTTGGATCTCACTAGACGCAGGCGCAGCAGATCCAGCGACCGGACCTTCCTCGGACGCAGCACCTGATGAGGTCGCCGCGGTCGCCCCTCCGTGTGGATCGGATTGTGGTGCAATCCGTGTGGCCGTCGACTGTCGACGTGACGAGCCTGGCGCAGAGGATCCAAGTCCTCCTGTCGGTGGATCGGCAGGCCCGCCACCTTCCTCTGATTCAGCCCCGATAGGGACCTGCGGCGCTGACTCCGAGGTGGATGCGCCGCCAGCTTCTGGCCCGCTGACACCCGAATCAGCTTGGGTGTGCGCGCCTGTCTCCCTGCCTCTGACCGGGGAGCACATACGATGTGCCCCGGTTCCACTCTGATTGCCGTCGCCGTTTGAGTTCATTCCTGCATCGTTTTCTTCCAAATTTTCTCCTGCATGTGGTACATCTTCAGACACATCTTGTGAGGGGTTAGCAGGCGTGGAAGATCGCACATAAGGATCTAGTAAATTGCTACTCCCATGGGAAGAGGGGTTTAGAAGAATGTCGGGTAGGAGTTTTAGCTCAGCACGAAGTTGAGCGCCTGCATTTGGATGCATGGAAGCGAAAGGAAAAACATGTTCATCAAAAACTACATCTCGAGAAACATAGACTCGGCCTTCAGATGGGTCTAGACATTTGAAACCTTTATGCAAGGGACTATAGCCAAGAAAAACACATGGCTTAGACCGGAATGCTAATTTTCTTGCATTGTATGGTCGAAGATTCGGCCAACAGGCACACCCAAAAGTCCTGAGGAACGAGTAGTCAGGATCATGCCCAAGAAGGCGAAGATGAGGTGTATCATTATTGATGACTTTAGAAGGTAACCGATTTATTAAGTATACTGCAGTTGAAAATGCCTCATCCCAAAACTTCAAAGGCATTGATGCATGCGCAAGAATGGTTAGGCCTACTTCAACTATGTGTCTATGTTTTCTTTCTGCAGATCCATTCTGCTGATGAGCATGTGGGCAGGACACATGATGGCTTATGCCTATGCGTTTAAAGAAGGAGTTGAGAGCTTGGTACTCTCCACCCCAGTCTGTTTGGACAGCCAAGATCTTGCGATCGAATTGTCTTTCTACTAGAGATTGAAAATCATGAAAACATTGAAAAACTTCGGATTTGTGACGCAAGAAATAGATCCAAACAAATTTGCTGTGATCATCAATGAAACTAACATAAAATTTGTGTCGTCCAACGGATGCGGGAGCAGGACCCCAAACATCAGAAAAAATAAGTTCTAAAGGTCTAGATGAGACACTACTAGACCTAGCATAAGGCAATTGATGAGCTTTGCCTTGCTGACATGCATTACAAACATGCTCTTTATTATGACTCTTGACAAAAGAAAGCTTGTGACGCTCTAGGATCTGCCTAACTACAGGAGCTGAAGCATGACCTAGCCGGTTGTGCCACAAGGATGCAGTCGGTCGAACGGCGCCGAGTGCAGCTTTATTTGGGGACGACTTATTTGATGATGATGATCGTAGAGGATAGAGGCCTCCTTCACATTTGCCTCTGAGGAGCGTTCGCTCGTCTCCGCCTCCTTAACATCAAAGTAATTTGGGTGAAATTCAAGAAACACACCATTATCACGAGTAAGACGATGAACAGATGCAAGATTTTTGTGGGCTTTAGGAACATGAAGTACATTTTTCAGATGAATATTGGCGGAAGGGGAGTGCAAAATACTATCACCAATATGTGTGATTTCCATACCTGATCCGTTGGCAGCATGGACCTGATCTCCTCCATGATACCTGTCGCGCACCGTCAGCCTCTCAAGATCACCAGTGATGTGATCGGTCGCGCCGGTATCCATATACCAGTTGGAGTCGACGCCATACGACGCCGTGCTTGCGGAGGAGACAGACTTCTGCTGCGGCCCAGTGAAGTTCTGATCGAACCTCTTGAAGCACTTCGCCACGGTGTGCCCTTCCTTCTGACAGAGCTGGCAGAAGATTCCTTTCAGGAACCCACTGCCCGGAGGACGCGCGCCGTTGCGGCCACCCTTTCCGCCGCGACTGAAACCGCCACGGCCACCGCCGCCTCCACGGCCTCCTCCTTGAGACTGATTGTTGCGGCCCGCCTTTGCCGCCATGTTGGCGGTGGACTGCTGTCCACCATTGCACATCTCCATCCTGGATTCAAAGCTGGTGAGTTGTGTATAAAGCTCACCGAGAGAGATCGGTTCGACCCTGGATGCCACAGCCGACACCACGGAGTCGTATTCTTCGCCGAGTCCACAAAGGATATAGGAGATCAACTCCTCGTCATCCATCTTCCTCCCAGCCGATGCCATCTGATCGGCTAGGGTCCTGATCTTCTGGAAATAGTCGGCGATCGAGCTCGCGCCCTTCGTCGCCGTGGTCAGCGCCATTCGAGTGCTGATGATGCGTGCACGGGATTGTGACGCAAACATCCCCTCAATGGCCGACCATGCCTCCTTGGCCGACGTCAACGTCGTCGGGATCTGTCCTGAGATCTCTTTAGACAGAGTGATCCCAACAGAAAGCAAAGGACCGATTGGTCTTTCGCTATCCAAGTATCATACTCGGGATTTGGCTTCTCCACCGCCTTCTTCTCATCACCAGTTCCTTCTTCAATCTTCAGAAAGGGCTCCGGCGCCTGAGCATCTGCTTGGATGAAGGAGGCCACCTGAGCGCCCCTGAGCGCGGAGGTGACTTGGAGCTTCCATAGCTGGTAGTTGTTCTTGGCGAGCTTCTCTATCACGGAGAAGCCGAAGGATTGAGCAGCAGGCGCATTGGAGGATGAAGGTAGGTGGGGAAACGCCATGGATCTTTTCCGTGAGGATTAAGGCTCCCGATACCATGTGAAATTGGAGAGAACGAGATACCCTAGCCTGGGTTCTCGGTTGCATGTTTATAGAGCCAGGAACAGCCCCTGGCGTGGCGTTTACACCAAGAAAGATTACATGATCATCTTGCTATACAAGACAATGTTACACAAGTCAATCTATCAATCTATCCTATCTCTTTCTATAACAACCGAGACATGCTATCTACGTGACAGCCTAAATACAAGGAAGGTGATAATCCTATATCATTTAACATGGAGCACTTCGAATTGCAATCCCTACCAACCAATCCGTTAATGCATTATTGTTGGACGTAATATATCTATTCCTAGCTAAACACTATGAATTACATCATGAAATTTTCTGTGACCTGAACCTTTAATTGTTATGGATCAAACATAAGATGAATTATGAGAGGATTGATTAGAGAATACCTCTAGGATACTTGCACTTTTTTAGTCCAAGCTGTAAGAAGTGTCAATATTTTCTTCTTCTGTCAATCTTTCCCATACTCAGAGACAACTTTTAATTTGAGAAGCTGTACAATTTCCAGGGGGAATGAATTGTGTGAAAACAGTCTTCCACGGGAATGAATTGTGTGAAAACAGTCTTTTTCGGTAGCAAGGCACACGTAAAAGTTACGTTTCTAAAAGCTACATGCTGATATCATACTTCTCATATTTTTCTTACCAAATTAGATGATTTGATGTTCCGTCGCAACGCACGGGCACTTACCTAGTTTTTGAAAATACGCCATCCTACTTTTCAACTTGCATAGCGAAGTAGCACATACACAATGACATGCACATAGGTTTTGTCAAAAAAAAAAAAGATGGTCACACAAGTACGGTCACATATTTTTTGTATCCAGTGGTAGAGTTGTAGAACCAGAGACAAGCAAAAAAAAAAAAGTAAAATACACTGCCGGCCCTTTAACTTGTCGGTCTGTGCCACTTTGGTCCACGAACTTGTAAACACGAAAAAGTGGCCCCTGAACTTGTTGGCCTGGGCCACTTTGGTCCATGAACTTGCAAACGCGAAAAACTGGCCCCTGAACTTGTCGGCCTGTGCCACTTTGGTCTATGAGAACTATCAAAGTGGAGCAGCAGCTTTTTCGTGTTTGCAAGTTTATGGACCAAAGTGGCACATGCGGACAAGTTCAGGGATCAGTTTTTCGCGTTTGCAAGTTTATGGACCAAAGTGGCACAGAATGACAAGTTCAGGGGCCAGTTTTTCGCGTTTGCAAGTTCATGGACCAAAGTGGCACGGGCCGACAAGTTAAAGGGCCGCCCGTGTATTTTACTCCAAAAAAAAATGTCATCGTACCACATGTACAACCTTACTCCTTATGTCAGTTCATCATCACTTGAATTGTTCTGTATTTGACCGACAATTAGCCTTGTGCACAATATGAACTACCGCTCTAGTTTAAACACCAGCTTTTTGTGTGTCAAAAAAAAAACACCAGCTTTTTGTTTAATTAATGAGCCTCCATTCAACAGGCGGGCTTGCTTTCTGGTGTTTTTGGAACCACTCGTCACTCTACCCAAGTAGGAGTATTTGGCTGGCTGTGCTAGTGTGCTACTCCTACCTCGGAGAACTTCATGCGCATGCAATCGCAGGCCTGGAGCCCGGGCAGCCGCCCAGGCTCGCCGGGCGCTGGGTCCGCCCATGTCCATGTATCACCGTGTGGTAGATGCGGAGAGCAATTCTCATACAAATGAAATTCTGATTATGATGATGTCGGAGGATTACACACTACATTGTGTGTATTGCTTTTTTTACGTTTTTTTTTATTTTGCTTCCAAAGACTTTAAATACATAATACGGTAATGGTAATTATATATTAAACCGAAAGTTTCATAACTGTGAAAGTATATATATTTTGAAAAAGGTTTGTGTTATTGGTCTATATTGAAATTTATGCACCGAACCGTGAACCGTGACCCCATGGTGTGGGAGCGGCAAGGCTCGGGCGCTAGGGATGGGCGGGGGACATGGGTTGAGTTGACACATGCAATCTTGACCGTTGGATGATGAGTAAGTAAGGAGAGAGATGACTGAAAATAAATATTGATATTTTTTGTTAAAAAAAGGCATTTTTCTAGGTACATTTGATGGGGTGGCTAGAAGGATTGTTTGGTTGGGTGGCTAAAGGGCCTGGGCCGCCGATGGACGCCAACAGACCTCAGCTGCTGAAGGTGTTGCTGGCCATGCTAGCGCTGCTGGCATCTGTCATTTAGGTCCATGTGAACCAAGCGTGCACGCCGAGGCCGAGCGACGAATTATATAAGCAGAGCTGTGTTTAGTAGTACAATTTTTTGGCATATAAAAAAGTAGTTTGAGGAATCTGTATTTAGTATAACAATTGCCCGTGAAACTCAAAGCGCACCGTGATAAACAATCCTAAATCCTAAACTCCTATCTTCGAGAATCTCCAGATCTGCCGGGTGCTCAGTCCTTCGAACGTGCTCATAGGGGTAAGGGTAGGATTTGCGTACGTGTGTTCATAGGGGTGAGTGTGCGTGCGTATTGTGAGCATCTGTGTCGTACTGTGTAATCTCAAAAAAAAATTCTAAACTCTTATAAAGCTAATGCCCACAAACCTATTTCTCTAGTATATCCTTAAGCCACCTCATCACATGGGTTCCACTAAATCAACTAGTTGGAACGCTTAATTTCATTTGTTGAGTCCCATGAAGTCTCTAAGCTTGACGTTGGCTTTTCCATCTTTCCTCCACTAACGATGATCTGGAAACTATTTCCATCTCCATGGATAGCTAATTGATGCATGCACCATGTGTTTTGACATTGCTCTACCTCTTCGTCATGGTTACCTCTTTATTACTTTGTACCCAATGACTAGTGAAATTCTTAGTAATTAATATAGAATAATACTAAAAGACTCTCTCTGCCTGGCCTGTCTATACATTAAACCGTCCACAGAGGAGCACATGCAAAGGTCTACAATATAATCTGGTATGAAAGTTCTGGTCAATTTATTATTTATTTACAGGGTCCAAGTAGTTATTTTACTGTGAGTAATATTTGTTCTCCTTCCTTCGTTTATTAATGTTATATAATGAAATATCACTTTGTTGTTTGACCACAGGGTCCAAGTTGTTACCTTACCATAAGTAATGTTTGTTCTTACTTCATAACGTTCATTAATTCTATATAATTAAAGATCAATTTGTTGTTTGTTCACAGGTTCAAGTAGCTATCTTTTTTTACCGTATAACCATATATTTGTTCTTCTTACTTAACGTTCCTATGTTTTCTTTCTCAAGTGAAAGGAAATATAACTATAGCGACTAGGCAGATACTAGATGAATAAAAGAAACATCTCATCGGTAGAGCCACTATACAGGAACTCTACCTAATGATACACACGGTAGGCAGCAAAAGGATCAGATGAACCATACGATTGTACAAGAATAGATTAGTAGATGTGAATTATGTGGTAGACTCTTATTTGTTTAGTTCTTTGTGAGCCAAGGAAAGTGACGTGGTTACTTGCATGGTACTTGCTCGCTAAATTGATGATTATTTGTTTCACACGAAAATTCTTAAAAAAATAACATGACTGTCTCATTTAATCAGAATATATCGTTCCATATTAGTCTTCTCATTGCCTTAGGCACTAACTAGGAGAATGGTTGTAAGTATTAATGCACATTTTTATTATGCATGCCAATTCATCACTATACTATTTGTTACGTCAATGTATGCTATATTGTTATTACTTTTCTAAATTCTTTTGTTTACATACTAAAATTTACATTTGAAAATTTCCGCAGCAACGCGCGGAAAATTACCTAGTTACCTTCATCCTTATGACCTTATCTCACCGTGTGGTAGATGTGGAGAGCAACGGTGAATGTTGCAGGTGCAGGCAACCTGGGAGCGGTGCAAGACACGCTGATGGCTGAAAGGATGGCTTGTAAGCAAGTGGTGGAGGCGGCTGTGCACTTCGGCATCTCGGGGGTCATAGTCGAGACCGACTCGGTGCACTTGCAGGTCGTAAGCGGAAGCTTGTTTAGAGAGATCAAGGAGTTAAGCAATGACAGTTTTAACTACTTAAGAATTTGTAAAATTCCTAGATCATGTAAGTCTATCGCTCATGAGCTTGCTTCTGGGGGTTGAGTTAGGACCCGGGTCAGTACCATTTCTAGACTGACTTCGTCCTAAAGTTGTATCAAATTTATGTGCTCGTGATTTGACTGAGTATGAATTGAGTAATATAAGCCTATGAGGCTGGGGAGAGTATAAAAAAAAGAACTCATACTGCAAACGATGAAATTCAGATCACGATTGCACACTACATCGTGTGTATAACTTTAAATACATATACTATAGTAAGTAATATAATATAGTAAATTATATTAAACTGGAAGTTTTCGTATTTGTGAAAGTACATATATGCATATATATATCAAGGTTTGTTTTATTGGCCTATATGAAATTTTAGATATGGTAATACATGATAATATGGTAATTTATATTAAATGGGAAGTTTCATATTTATGAAAGTACATATATACATATATAACTAAAAGAGAAGAATAAAATATCATCAAAAGACATTACAATGTGTATAAGTTTGTTCATAAGACAATATTATTCTCTCATTTTGTGATTATTATTAAAATAATATATAAATATAATAAAAAATTTAAGTGCATGACGCACGTGTTGTACGCCTGTGGTGCTAAAGCCAGCAGTGGTGAACCTACTGGCCGGATGTAGCAATTCTGGTGAGACTACCTAAAACATGGCACCTAAATTCTGTTTAACAGTCTATGACATGCGGGGCCCATGTCATCCTCTCTTTCTATTTTACTCTTTGTTTGTTCTTCCTCCTTGCAATGCCATCGTGGGCAGGGAAGGGAGCGGCATCGCCGGGGATGGCTAGAGCGTCGGCGAGCTGGGCAGCCTAGCCATGTGCTAGGAACAAGCCACGTGCAGGGGAGGTCGCGCCGTGGAGTCTCCTCCCTGGTGAGGCAAGCGTGGGCATAGGCTGCGCGGTGGCGGAAGGGCACCCGCGTGGGTGTGGTCGAGCGCTGGGAGCAAGCAGCGCGCCGAGGGGACCGCACCGGAGCAGAATGCCCCGACCGGTGAGGCTACCCGCCGGGAGCAGGCCGCTCGCGCCGGAGAAGCCACCCGTCGAGGAGGCCGTCCGCGTGGGGAAAGCGGGGGCGAACGGCGTGCAGGGGAAGGGCCGAAGGAGGGTAGGGGATGGGCGCTACCACCGGAGTAGAGCGGAGGTGGCCGCTGCTGCCGGAGGAGTGTGGACGTGGCCGGAGGTCGCAAGAGGCCTGCCGGTGGCGGACCTTCAGATCCGCCCGGCATCGAGGTCTGCCGAACGAGAGCGGTGAGGGAGGACCTCCACCGGGTAGGGCGACCTGCGAGGGAGGGCTATATGGCCGCCCACGGCCATCGGACTGCAGCGTTAGAGAGAAGGGCGGGCGAGCAGCGTAGACGAGCGGCGCGTGTGTGGGTGAGCGTGAAGAGAGAAAGACGCGAGGAAGAGAGAGAGAAAATAGTTGCCCTGGCTATTTGCCCAGCAAGAATAAGTAGAGGAGGGGAGAATTTGTTGGGCCAACATATTTAGGTAGGCTGATAGGTAGCCTTCTAGAGTGATGTATTTAACCACCACTGCCAAAATATAGGATATGTAGTCTGTTTTAGGTGGCCTGTTGAAGATGCTCGCTGTTTGGTCTACCTGACTTTGCAAATAAAAATTATCTTCATCTGAAAACGTTTTTTGTGTAAGTAAATTTATGGTTGCAAGAACGATAGTTACTCTAGGTTTGTGTCATAACAAAAATCTTCTGAACTAGGAGGAGACTAAAAATAGTATAATATTTTGAGATCACTAGACACTACAGTGTATATAATAAGTTTATGTGATGAAAAAAATATTTTCTCATTTTGTGGCTAACAACAATAATAAATAGTAAAAATAAAAACTCCAAATTTTATGTAATAAAATATTATCTCTTTTGGGATCAATAGTAACTGACAACAATAAATAGAAACAAGAATAAAATTTTAGATAATAAAATATCTTCTCTTTTTGTGGCTAACAACAATAATAGATAGTAAAAATCAAAACTCTGAAACAGGAGAAGGCCAAAAATATGGTAATATTTTGGGATTAATAGTGACTGACAACACTAAATAAAAAAATAAAAATTCTAAAAAACAAGCCGCATGTGTCATGCGCTTTGGTGCCAGAGCCTACTGTGGAAACCGCTGAAGGTGGCGCGTGCTTAGGCTGTACAGCCGCTGCTTATTAGCTCCTACACTACGGACAGGACGGACGATGTGGCACTAATTAAACAAACGGAAAGCGACTAATCTGCTGCCTCTCTGTTTGGGCCAGATCGACTTTGATTTTGGGCCATCACCAATTCTTCTGGCCCAGTTTACCTTAGCCTGTTGCCATGTTCCTCCCGTCGCCGACGCACGTTCGCCACCATGCCGGCGACCCGGCGTCCACCGCGCCCCCTCGTCGCGGCCAGCCCCGCCTGGAGGCTGAGCTCCACCTGCGCCCCCGCGACATCGCTCGACTGCTCCGACATATCCGGTGCACTGGCGTCCATCGCGGATGCTCTCGGAGTCCTGTAGCCCTGTAGAGACAGTCGGAGTCGGAGTCGGAGTCGGAGGAGGGCGCTCCTCCATTCCATGTTCTCCAGCTTTCTCGTGAACGGCATTCTATCGTCGTTCAACCAGCCTCTCCGTGCTCAAGCTGCTATCCTGGCTAACTAGTTTTTGGCGCGCGCCCATGCGGGCGGGGCATTGGCCGGTTTTTGCCTTCGATCACTGAAAGAGAACTGACAGAGAAACATATACATCATAACGCTGGGGGGGTCATAACAAAAATCTTCCGAACTAGGAGAAGACTAAAAATAGCATAGCACTTTGAGATCAATATACAGTAGTGTATATAATAAGTTTATGTAAGATAATAAAATATTTTCTCATTTTGTGGCTAACAACAATAAATGGTAAAAATAAAACTCTGAAATAGGAGAAGGCTAAAATATGAAAATATTTTGGGATCAATAGTGACTAACAACAATAAATAAATACAAAAAATTAGATAATAAAATATTTAATATTTTTGGGGCTAACAACAATAGTAGATAATAAAATCAAAACTCTGAAATAGAAGAACGCTAAAAATATCACAATATTTTGGGATCAATAGTGACTAACAACAATAAATTAGACATAATATTTTAGGATCAGTAGTGACTAACAACAATAAATAAAAACAAAATAAAATTTCAAAAAGCAAGGCGCACGTGTCATACGCTTGTGTTGGTGCCAGAGCTTACGGTGGGAACCGCTGAAGGTGGCATCAATTGATTCAGCAGGAATTATGTATTCATGTTTAGAAATAGCTCTACGCGCTTGCCGTGGGTGCTTTAGGCTGTACAGCCGCTGCATGCCAGCTGCCCACCGGTTAGGCTTTGATCTGGTGTAACGTCAGCCGGTTAGGATTGGTCCCAAGTGATGCATGGCTCTAGCAAGGTACGCCGGTGAGTGTTGTTCCGTTCTCCTACAAAGGAAAGTGAACAAATTAAAAAGCACTATTTTGCTCTATTTTTAAGGATCACTTTGATCTTCTTATAATACCATAAAGTCCACAAATTGTAGGTTGTGGACATGTTTGCATTAGAAAAGGAAAAATATCCTTCCATCAATAAATAAAGGGAAAAAAAGAATTATTCAGGACCTTTTTCCTTTGGTTAAACTACCGATAGAACGTTCTATCCTAGAACGCCTATACGCGCGGCCCATCAAACACCCTACAACGTCTACCCGCGGCCCATCAACACCAAAAACGGACAACCCTTCGCCTGCTGTACGTCCGGCCGTCCGGATCGCTTGCGCCATGCGACCTGGGACCACTCAGCTACTAGCATACGTATGTGTTTATATACTTTTAAAAAATCCATATCTCATGAACCGAATGTCATATTTAAAATTCGATTGCACCTTCGTCTTTCTCGTGATAAGATCTTCAAAACAAGACCCCACATAGATATATTTTGATAACTTTTTAAAAAATATTTTTCTCATCTAGACGTTTAATGATCTATTTGTGAAACAACTCAAATGGTATGTTGAAACAAACTGGGGGAATGTGTTGAAACAACGCAAAAGACCTATTACAACACGACAAAATTTGGTTGTTGAAACATCCGGGGATGTTTGTTAAAACAACCTTGAGACGTATGTTCAAACACCCCAGAAATACCTATTGCAACAACCAAACAATCATATGTTGAAAACGCCTATGAAATACCCGTTCAAAAAAAAAACCCGGTTGAAACACCCGAAAACATATGTTGAAACACTCTAAACATATGTTGAAACACCCTAGAAACATATGTTGAAACAACTAGAAAACCTTGTTTGCGGAGAATCTATGGACATATATTGAACAATCTAGAAACATATGTTGATAAACCGTAAATATATGTTGAAATAAAACCTAAAAATACTTGTTGCGAAAAATCCACATACCTATCTAAAACAATCAATAAATATGTGTTAAAACAACCCTGAAAATAGCAATTGCACATATTGTACTCTTGGATCAAACGACATGCAGCTATTAATAGTGAAAAAAGAGAGGTTCTCAAACAAGAAAAAAAAAGAAAAATGTGAAAAGGCTGTAAAAAGAAATAACGAGCGGTGCATGGCGGACGCCGGGGTCGCTTGTCAAGAGTGCATGGAGGACTCCTTCCTGGGAGGCGGGCGCTACTGGCTTCTGCGCGTGGACGATGTGTGTGTGATGGGCCGAGGCCCAGTGGCCGCGCGCCACGTTCTACAGGTAGAACGTATGCTACCAAGCATTAGCGTTTTCGTTTCCTTCGGCCAGATAAGACCAGGTTTTGGCCTGTTCTGTGTTTCTCTCGCAGTAAGCCACTATCCTGACTAACAACCCAGCTAGTTTATGTTTGCTTGGTCGCGGCGTGCTCAAGCCACTATCCTGGCTAACAACCCAGCTAGCATCTGACATTTAAGCCCAACTGGACCAAACGTGCACGGATTGTGTAACCAGAGCTCTATTTATGTTTAGTAATAGTATTTTTTATTCAAAAATAATTTTTTTGAGGAATCTGTATTTAGTACCATATTGTCCATGGAACTTAAAGTGGACCGGCTGATAGACTATTACCTTGATCAATCCTTCACCGCGTGGTACATGCGGAGAGCAATTCTCATACAAATGAAATTCTGAATTCTGGTGATGTTGGAGGATAACACACTACATGGTGTGTATAGCTTTTTTTTATTATTATTTATTTGATTTCAACAAATTTAAATACATAATATGATTTATAATTTTATATATTAAATGGGAAGTTTCATAATTGTGAAAGTAGATATATTTTGAAAAGGTTTATGCTATTGGTCTATATGAAATTTTAGATATTGATAGCAAAGTTGAAAAGAATTTTGTCTATAAAGCCAACCTAGGTGGACTTGGCCATAGTGAATCCAAACAAAAAGGCTACGTAGGAGCAAAATGTTACTAGTTGTTAACCAACTTGTTGTCCATCTTATCTAATTTGAGCTATTTTGTGGTCCAACTAGTAATTAGTTCTACCTCGTCTACATTGGCCCTTATATTAAATCTAGTCGACACAATTTTTATTGAAAGCCATTTAGAATTAAAAATATTTTGAAATTATTATATTTTTAAATTTAAACTTTATAATATTTAATACTTAAAACGATAGTGAATGTTCACATAGTCAATGCCATATATGTAGTATTCCACATGGTATACAGCTTTGTAGTTTAAAAGTTTTCTATTTGAAATCATTTGGTTTGAAATATTCATTCCTAATTATTTCATTTTAAATTCAAATTTTCAAACAACTTCGGATAAAGACAGTCCCTATACTAAAGTACATATATACATATTTATGAAAGTACATATATACATATATAACTAAAAGAGAAGAATAAAATATCATCAAAAGACACTACAATGTGTATAAGTTTGTACATAAGACAATATTATTCTCCCATTTTGTGATTATTATTAAAACAATATATAAATATAATAAAAAAAATTAAGTGCATGACGCACGTGTTGTACGCCTGTGGTGCTAAAGCCAGCAGTGGTGAACCTATTGGCCGGATGTAGCAATTTCTGGTGAGACTACCTAAACCATGGCACCTAAATTGTTTAACAGTCTATGACATGCGGGACCCATGTCATCCTCTCTTTCTATTTTACTCTCCGTTGTTCTTCCTTCTTGCAATGCCATCGTGGGCAGGGAAGGGAGCGGCATCGCCGGGGATGTCTAGAGCTTCGACGAGCTAGGCAGCCTAGCCATGTGCTAGGAACAAGCCGCGTGCAGGGGAGGCCGCGCCGTGGAGTCTCCTCCCTAGTGAGGCAAGCGTGGGCATAGGCTGCGCGGTGGCGGAAGGTCACCCGTGTGGGTGTGGTCGGGCGCTGGGAGCAAGCTGCGTGCCGAGGGGACTGCACCGGAGCAGAATTCCCCCGCCAGGGAGGCTACCCGCCGGGAGCAGGCCGCTCGCGCCGGAGAAGCCACCCGTCCGAGGAGGCCGTCCCGCGTGGGGCAAGCGGGGCGAACGGCGTGCGGGGAAGGGCCGAAGGAGGGTAGGGGATGGGCGCTACCATCGGAGGAGAGCGGAGGTCGCCGCCGCCGCCGAGGAGTGTGGACGTGGCCGGAGGTCGCAGGAGGCCCGCGGTGGCGGACCTTCGGATCCGCTCGACATCGAGGTCTCGCCGAATGAGAGCGTGAGGGAGGACCTCCGCCGGGGAGGGCGACTGCGAGGAGGGACATATGGCCGCCCACGGCCATCGGACCGTAGCGTCGAAGAGCAGGGCGGGCGAGCAGCGTCGACGAGCGACGCGTGTGTGCGTGAGCGTGAAGAAAGACGCGAGGAAGAGAGAGAGAAAATAGTTGCCCTGGCTATTTGCCCAACAGAATAGGTAGAGGAGGGGAGAATTTGTTGGGCCAACACATTTAGATAGGCTGATAGGTAGCCTTCTAGAGTGATGTATTTAACCACCACTACCAAAATATAGGATAGGTATTCAGTTTTAGGTGGCCTGTTGATGATGCTTGCTGTTTGGTGTACCTGACTTTGCAAACAAAAAATTGTCTTCATCTGGAAATGTTTTTCGTGGTAGTAAATTTATGGTTGCAAGGATAGTAACTCTAGGGTTGTGTCATAACAAAAATATTCTGAACTTGGAGGAGACTAAAAATAATATTATATTTTAAGATCAATAGACACTACAGTACTACAGTGTATATAATAAGTTTATGTTATGATAAAATATTTTCTCATTTTGTGGCTAACAACAATAGTAAATAGTAAAAATAAAAACTCCAAATTTTATGTAATAAAATATTTTCTCTTTTGGGATCAATAGTAACTGACAACAATAAATAGAAACAAAAATAAAATTTTAGATAATAAAATATCTTCTCTTTTTGTGGCTAACAGCAATAATAGATAGTAAAAATCAAAACTCTGAAACAGGAGAAGGCCAAAAATATGGTAATATTTTGGGATTAATAGTGACTGACAACACTAAGTAAAAAAATAAAAATTCTAAAAAACAAGCCGCCTGTGTCATGCGCTTTGGTGCCAGAGCTTACGGTGGAAACCGCTGAAGGTGGCGTGTGCTTAGGCCGTACAGCCGCTGCTTATTAGCTCCTACACTACGGACAGGACGGACGATGTGGCACTAATTAAACAAACGGAAAGCGTCTAATCTGCTGCCTCTCTGTTTGGGCCAGATCGACTTTGATTTTGGGCCATCACCAATTCTTCTGGCCCAGTTTACCTTAGCCTGTTGCCATGTTCCTCCCGTCGCCGACGCTGCGGTGCAGTAGCACGTTCGCCTGCGCCGCCGCGACATCACTCGACTGCGCTCCGACATCTCCGGTGCGCCGGTGTCCTTCGCTTTCTCATGGATGAGACTTCGCTTTCTCCTGTAGCCCTGTATAGAGACAGTCGGAGTCGGAGGAGGACATTCCATGTTCTCCATGCTTTCTCATGGATGACATTCGATCGTCGCTCACCAGCCTCTCCACGCTCACCACTATGCCAGAAAACGCTATCTGTGACGCGTGTAGAGGGTCATCCGTGACGCGTAAAAAACGCGTCACCCTTTTTGCGTCAGAGATAAGGGCTTATCTGTGACGCGTAAAAACACGTCACCAATAACCCTCTATCGGTGACGCGTGTATCCAACACGCGTCACTAATAACCCTCTATCGGTGACGCATCCTCCAAACACGCGTCACAGATAACCTTCTATCGGTGACGCATCCAAACAATACGCGTCACGAATAGCCCCTATCGGTGACGCGTCCAACCAATATGCGTCACAGATAATTATTTCAGAAAAACAAAAAAAAAAGCTACGATCATCCTATATACATATAGGACGATCCTATATATACAATGATCATATCATACATGTGCCACCATTTCAGCAACAAAGTCTTTACAAACTATTTAGATACAAGTTATACTATAGAAATCAGCCATGGGCCATTGTTTACAAGGTATAACCAAATTTCCTTAATATCTCAAAAACAAAAACAAAAAAAAAAGTTGGAAAAGCACATATGAAAATTCTGGAGAAAATATGAACGTGAAGTAGCAAACGGAATGACCATAGCAGTCCCATCTCCTTCATTTTCTGCCAAAGCTTTAGTGTTAGCCTTAAAGCTAAAGAAGTCTTCACAACATTTACCTCAAATCCTTCTTTGTCTGCCTTCTCTATGGCTTGTGGCTGAGTTTCATTAATCCTTTCATTAGTACAATATTAACTGCAGTCAAATGGGCAACATACAGCCATTAGGAAAATGATGTCCAAATATTCATCCAATGAAATGCAAACATTTAAACTGAAACATATTGACTACTCGATAGTGAAGGATCACTGGAACAACATTACTAAAGTACTAACAGTGACACTATCATTTCAGTCCTCTTCTCATGGCAACAGAAGTCCAAATGAACAAACAAGTTCAGAACTTACAGTCACTTGCTAATACATTGATAATGGTAATCCGAACTATATATAGGTAACCAATAAGGTATTATCTAGCTGCTAGCAGCAAGCTAAATGAACTGTATCATGATTCTTTAGCTACTGTTGCTGCTCACCTGAGATAAGAGCCAAGCTGCTGACGTGCTGCTGCCGAGCTGCAGAAAATGGCGGAGGAAAAACGAAATCAGTAAAGTTATATGCAAGAAAAACGAAATGAATCATGTCACCATGTGAACACAAAACTAAGAGTAAGAGGGGAGAGGGGTGTTGTAGCAACACAGACAACATCGACATAACATATAAAAATATGAACCAGGGATAACTTACTATATCCAATGACCTATCATGTGAAATTAGAGAAAAAGACTGGCATTCCTTCTCGGTATAGGTGTCTAAATATGAACCAGGGTTTTGTTCATTAACAATGGAATTCAATTGTATCCTGACATGGATTCTAAACTCCTTAGTATAGGGGTCAAAACTCAAAAGTTAGCAAGAGTGCAAGACAAATATACATATAGAAGAGTTGTACTAGCAAAAAATCATATTCATCCATAGCAGTACAACACCCAAAACACTAGCAGGTCAGCAACCAGTAAAGAAATTGCAAGCTTCAGTAATGAAATCTAGATGCAAATGGATGGAAATAGTAAGTATTATACAGTAGTAACATAGCAGGTCAGGAAGATCTGTCAAGTAATTCTTATATCGTTATGTTTCAGTAATTCTTATACAGTAGTAACATAGCAGGTCTGGAAGATTTGAATGGGGTGCAGTTCCTCATTCTTACTAATGATTTTCTGTGAAAAATTAAACATCTGGGCATTGGCAATTAAGAGAGCATGTGAGATATAGACAAGAAACTATAGCTAAACTAGTACAGTCCGCTACATTTGGCTGTTATGCCAGATAGTGAATACACCATCTCTGAATCAGGGCCTCGTGCAAGAAGAAAATCCCCATACAAGTACACTTACACCTAATTACGGATAGGACTGGCACTCCTACAGCCCCATCTATGATCTATCACATTCTCGCACATAAGCAAGTCGGTCTGCGCAGAAAAGTAAATGGTTTCCATATAGCAAAGTAGAGTGTGCTTACAATCAGCTTTTGTGCTTTCTGACTACGAACTGGACCACTACTGCCAGTGCTGTCCACAGTTTTGAAACCAGAATGTTGCACAGCAAATGTGTTCATAAATGTTGCCTTTGCTGGACCAAATTTCTTTGCCTATAAGATAGAATATGTTTTCAATATAAACATCAACAAAGAAGACTGAAATAGATGACTACTAAGAAGACACTCATTAGCAAAAGGGTATCATACCAGAACTTGTCGTGTCTCCGTAAATGGCCTAGAACCTCCACGGTTTTGAGCAATATCTTGTGATTTGAAGCGGCTTTCCTGTGCTTTCGCTCGTCTTAACTTGAACTCATCAGTGCACCAATAAGCACACAGCCTAGGCCACAATCTACCATGTGTGCTCCATCCAGCAAAGTCACCATATGCCATGAAGTCATGTACAGACCAAAGGTAGGCCGCCCTTAATGTAAATTCTTTCTTTACCGAAGCATAAGACTTAACCCCTACCCATAGGTCCTGAAGTTCATCAACTAAGGGCTGCATTAGATTGTTCAACTTTTTACCAGGGTGCTTAGGACCAGGAATAACAAGGGAGAGGAAAATATACTCATGTCTTAAGAGTGTGCCAGGAGGCAAGTTTAGTGGGGTCACAAAGACTGGCCAACATGAATAAGGAGCAGCATTTCGATCAAATGGTGTGAAACCATCGGTTGCTACAGCTAGTCGCACATTTCTTCTATCTTGTTTAAAATCAGGGTAGTCTTCATCAAATTTCTGCCAAGCTTCTCCATCACAAGGGTGCACCATTTTACCATTCGTTGAGGGACTAGGTGCATACATTAGTTTGGCTGTATCAGCATGTAGAAACAACCTTTGCAGCCTATCCTTGATGGGAAGATAACGCAAAACTTTGCGTGGAATTTTCTTCCCACCATTCTCATACCGATTTTCTTTACAAAATCACATTTCTCTTTATTCACGTTATCTTTGTAGAAAAGCATGCAATTGTTGTAGCAAACATCAATTTTCACATATGGCATGCCAAGACCCTCTAATAGTTTCTTTGATTGGTAGAAGTCACTAGGTAGATTAGAATCTGGAGGAAGAAGTTCATGGACAATATCTAAGATGTCATCATATTCTGCAACAGACATGTTGTATCGTGACTTTGCAAAGCAAGCAATCGAGCAACCCCAGACATGCATGAGTGACTGGTTTTCTCATGCACCAACTCATCTGCACTAGCTACCATCCTATAGAAAGCTTTAGCATATGGTGTTGGATCATTTACTACAGGTGGATGGGGCCCAGCTAGATCAACTAGCATTTCATCCATATGGTCGGTCTCATCAAAACCCTCTCTATTTGCTGCATTGTCAAATTCAGCATGACTAACAGTCTCCTCTCCATGTTCTGTCCATGTTTCATAGCCTTCCTTAAAACCATTGTAGCACAAGTGCATTTCTACAGCTTTGTCTTGGGTATCTAAAATAGTTCCGGCACTTGGCACAAGGACACTTAATGGTACCATTTTTAGCTACACCCGGAAATGTAAATGCATGATTCAAGAATTCAGTGCTTTCCTTATTCCATTCATTAGAAAAATTACCACGCTGCCAACCACTATACATCCATGAACGGTTTGACATGTTAATAAGCTCGTATTGAAAGATTATTATATTAGATGTCTATGTAGTATTCCTTTATATAACAAAACAAACACATAATAAAATGTACACTGCATGAAAACCAAGCATACACTATTTTAGATCCAGAAGCAATCAAAGATTTGTCACTATTTCATATAGAACTAAAGTAAAGTTCTGCAGAAAACGATCTGGGTTCACCATTCTTTAACAATGATTAAGTGAAGTTCTTGCTAAACTGAATCACGGGCAAATGCCGAAATATAATATATGCAGGCAACATCACAACCAGAAAAAACATAGATTAACCTTGATTCCGGAACCAGCAAGCTCCTCACGGGCCCTTCACCTCCGGAGTTGATTCCTCGTCGCGGCCTTCTCCGCATCTGGTGCCACCGCCTTCCGCCGACCTCCACTGCTCGTTAGCCGTGGAGTACGAGCAGCGAAGCTTGTTTCTCGATGGAGAATGTGGAGCAGCCGAGTGGTGTCCGGGGAGTCGTGGCCCAATCCGTATCGGGGCGGCGCTTGGAAAGGAGGAGCAACAGAGGAGCCATGGCGCGATGCGTACGTCGGCGTGGGGGAGGCAGGGGGCGGCCTTGGGGGAAGATGGGGGTGGTGGCGTGGGGGAGGATGGGAGCGGCGACCTTGGGGAAGATGTGGGAGGATGGGGCGGCGACCTTGGGGATGGGAGCGGCTGCTTGGGAGCGCTCGGACTGCAGCGAACCTTGGGAGCGCTCGAGGGCGGCGGCTGGGACCGTGCGGTGGCCGGTGGGATGTGGATACGATAGGATGTGGATATGATAGGGTTTGCCTTTCTCTTTTCTTTTCTTTTTTTTATTTTTTCCCTCTTCTACAGCATGCGGCAGCTGAAGCCTGAAACGCTTCCTAAAAAAAAAAAAAAACTAAAGGAGGCCAGCGGGAACTTTTTGGCGGGCTTTTAGCCCGCCTCTCAATCTTTGGAGGGATGGTGGAATTTTTTGGCCGGTTTTCACGCCTTTGTATAATTCCCTCGGTAATTTCAATAACCGTCAAGGTATATATTAACACCGATAGGGTAATTAATTACCTTGACGGTTTGGTACACCGACAGTTAATATGATTTACCCCGACGGTTATATATTTTCCCCGGGTGTTTTATCAAAACCGTCAAGTTAATTGCAATTACCCCGACGGTTTTCCTAATAACCGTCAAAAAAATCGGCACCGTCAAGATATTGCGAGTTTCCAGTAGTGTGCTCCTTTCAGAAATCAATCACGGATCCAAATCCATAACAAACAAACAAACCCTAACACCGATGCAGCAAGCAAATCCACAGATCAACCAAGTGGTCCGATGCAGCAAACATATCCACAGGTCAAGCAAGTGGTACGAGCCTTGTACCTAAACCATTGACGAGGCATAGTGCTGGGCGTGAGGACGACTGGGAAGCGGCGGCCTGATCTGGAACCGCCTCCTGGGCGGCCATCCCATGCTAGAACCGCTCGACGGCGGGCACGGCGGCCCTGATCTGTGCGCTTGGGGCGGTCCGAAGGGGCGAGGCTCCAGCCGGCGGCGAGGGGACGCGCGGGCCGCAGCTTGGGGCGGAGAGAAGGGGCGAGCATGAGGACGCCACTAGCGCAGCCTGGACCCAGCAGCGGCGCTTGACCGAGATCTGCCCCGGCACCCTTCGCGGCTGGACTCGCCGGCGGACGGGCGGAGGAGGCACAGGATGGGCAGTTCGCCGGTGAGAGGCCGTCCTGTGGCGCTGCTGGAGAGTGGCGGCGATAGGGAGAGACAGAGGCGGCTGCGGCTGCGTCTTCGCCGTCTACACCATCCTCACCAAGTCAGCTGCGCAAGGGAGAGAGAGGCGGCTGCGGGGCTGCGGCGCACGGGAGGGACTTGGGTACGGCGGCGTTAGGGCTGCGGGGACTTGGGGAATTTGGAGTTGGGGACTCGTGGAATTTGGGCCTGCAGGTTTTCGGCCCAAAAAAATAGAACACAACTCACATTTATTATATGTGACTCATGTTGTCGAGACGTGTCACAGATATGCTTTTCTATCGGTGACGCGTCCAACAAAAATGCGTCACATGCCTTATCTGTGACGCGTTTTGTTAACCAGCGTCACCAATACGACCATCTATTTGTGACGCGCCTTGACAATACGCGTCACAATTTTTATTCGTGACGCGTCTTGTTAACACGCGTCACGAATACATCGTTATTGGTGACGCGTCTTGCTCCTGGGGCATGGGCAACAACTAATCGGTGACGCGTCTCATGAACCCGCGTCACAGATAGATTATTGGTGACGCGTTTTGTTTTTGTGTCACGAATCGTCGCGTCACTAATAGCGTTTTCTGGCATAGTGCACGCCGCTATCCTGGCTAATGGGGCCTGGGCTGCCCATAGACCAAGCATGCACGTCGGGTTATATAAGCAGAAGAGTTCTGTTTAGTAACACTAACTTTTTTATTCTCAAAAGAACGTAAGACTAAAATTTGAGGAATTTGTATTTAGTACCACATTGTCTATGGAACTTAAAGGGGACCGGCTAAGAAACTATTGCCTTGGTTCATGTCTCACCGCATGGTAGATGCGGATAGCAATACTCATATTCAAATGATATTCAAATTCAGATGGCGATTGTTAACACACTACATCGTGTGTATAGCTTTTTTTTTTGGGCTACCAATGACTCTAAATAGAAAATCATAATAATTATATGTATTACGACGCAAAGTTTTATAATCTATTACCTAATAATAAAGTGTTAAAATTTCAGTCTGCCTCCTATTTTTTTTCTGTCCGCCGACCAATATGTTTCTGCCCGTCAGCCCGTGTTCGTGTCTTTCTCGGTGACTTTAAGATTGAAACGTAGATTAGGAAGAGGATGAAAATAGAGAAATAAAAGAGAAGGAAGGGTTCTAGGTGCAAAAGTACAAGAGAGAAAGAAAATGTGGATGGGCCTAGATTGTATTGAAGAAACTTGAGGATTCTTGATGTAAATGTTTCCTCCACCTTTCAGGAACAGTTTCTATTTTCTTTTCTTTTTTGCGTCTTTTTGTTTTTGTTTTTATTTTGTTTTATTTGATCTCCTATTCTATTAAATATTAAAAATAAATGATAAATATATAATATTATGAATCTTTGAAATCTGACTTTTTTAAGACTAGCAAACATGTACAAACGGCTATGTATAAATTATAATTATTGTGAAAACAACTTATTAAAGAATAGAGTCTATAAAACGTAAGATTGATTTTGCAAATGCGATCAGTCAAGCGAGTGCTTGATGGTGAGGGTGTGTCCGTGTTAACAAGCACAAATACCTGGTGCCCTCTACTTAATTGTGTTGTGCCTCTTGTCTTTGTACCAATGTTGTTCAAGTATGTTACACAAGCATATATTAACTCTATATTTTATGAATCGCAAAAAAAAAAAAACTCTATATTTTATATGTATACCGGAAAACATATGTCAGGTAGGCTGTGGCCGTGTTAACAAGTGCAAATACCAGGTGGCCCTTTAGGTAAGAGTGTTGTGCCTCATGTCTTTGTACCAATATTATTGCCCAAGTATATATGCTACACACAATGACACAACCATAACTATATTTATGCCACAGAGTTAAGGCTTCAATTTTAGAAATTATATTTGAAAACATATGTCAGGTACGGTGGTTCAACTTAAATTTGTGTGAGCACAAATTCAACCAAAATTTATATTTTTCCAAAAATCAGTTTATGTATAAGTGCCTTTTATCATGATGTTGAATTGGTCAACTTGATGACATAAGGTTCACTGTGAAAAGTTTTGGAGTTGTGAGTTTTGAATTTGTGTCAGAAAAGGAAAAAAAAAAACATTTGACTTAAGCTTGTCCAAATAATGAAACAACTACATAAAACACACATCACAGATAATTTTTTAAAATACTGGTGCTTTTATATTACACAAAACACGGAACGTTACTCATCATGTTGTTTATTATTGTATTCTGCAACTACATATATACTTAATACCGAAATAGCAATTTGGAATGATTTCCATAATTTAACAATTTTAGATAAAATCCTACTCAACTAAAGTGTCGTAAGCACCTTTCCGCAAAAAAAAAAGTGCCGTAAGCACCATGATCAACAATGGCCCTCTCTTCGAAATCTTTTGTACAATCAGTCAACTATGAAAGAATTAGACTAAGATGAACATTTAAATAAACAATACAATATTAAGTTATGGCTTTGCATTAATGTTAATAGTTTTTCTCCCATTGCAACGCACGGGCATATTTCCTAGTTGGTACATAAATTGTGGTATTGGTTCAAATTTTAGATACTGAATAGCAAAGTTCAAAAGAAATTTGTTTATAAAAACAAAACAAGGTGGACTAGACCCTAGTTCAGACTAAAAATAGCCGACAGGGCCTCGCGCCCCCCTCGCACGGGCGGCTTGAGACGAAACCCTAGCCGCCGCCACCACCTCCCCTCATCCCTTCCTCTCCACCTCGCCGCCGCCAGAGCGCTGGTAGCGGGGGGAGGGGGGGGTTCTTGCCTTGGCGACACCCTGTCTCTGGCGCGACGGAGGAGAGGCGAAGCTAGGCAGCCAGCGATGACGCTTGCCTGCGTGGGCGACTGATCCGTTTGCAGCTCGCCCGATTTGGAGTGCGCAAAAATCGGATCGGGATCCATGTGACTCGGTCGACGTATCGCCACACCGCCGCTATAGGCAGGTTCGATGGAGCCAGAGCCATCACGTCCCTGGGCATCGGCGGCCTTACTTGTGCAACGCTGGCAGCCGGCCTAGGCGTGTACGATGACAGCCGGATCAAGACAGAGGCGGCAATCAATGGCGTAACAGTTCGACAATTGGTGGGAAATGGCGGTACTACCATGTTTCGACGGCGATGACGCCTGCGGGCGCCACTTTGCTTGCTGGAGGCATCGTCTTTCATGCGGATCTTCCCGGTGAAAACCCATGTCCAGTTCTCTGGCGGGGCGATGATGACGTTTACAGATGTCATTTTCTCGTTGGAGACGTCGCTCTTGGAAGATTTCTTGGGTTGTCGGCTTTGGTGCCAGAACGAGATGGTGACTCTTTTTGCATATATATACCAGGTGCTTCTCGTCCTGTTGCCGGAATACAACATCCAGTGCCTTCAAGGTGGTCGGTGTCCAACGATCTTTTAGTACCCTTATTAGGTCAGACAGACGTGTGTGGCGATATTGTCTTGACGTTGGTGGTCATACTCTTGTGGAGTTGACATCACAAAGCAAGTCATTTGTCACATAGGATTACTTGAGTTTCTTGTTGGGATTTTTTTCCTCTGTCAGTTTCTTTTATTTAAATTTCTCTGTTGGAATAATTTAGCCCGATGCATTTTTGAAAGAGGATTACTGAAGCCAAAAATATAATTTTCATTATCTAAAAAAAAGGAGAAGATTAAAAATAGCATAATATTATGAGATCAGTATATAATAAGTTTATGTAAGATAATAAAACATTTTCTCATTTTGTGGCTAACAACAATAATAGATAGTAAAATAAAAGTTCTAAAATAGAAGAAGGCTAAAATATCATAATATTTTGGGATAAATAGTGACCTAACAACAATAAAAAAATTTAGATAATAAAATATTTTCTCCTTTTGTGGCTAACAACAATAATAGATAGTAAAAATGAAAACTCTCAAATAGGAGAACACAAGATATCGTAATATTTTGAGACCAATAGTGAATAACAACAATAAATAAAAATAAATTTTTTAAAAAGCAAGGCGCACGTGTCATGCGCTTGTTGGTGCCAGAGCTTACGGTGGGAACCGCTGAAGATGGCAACAATTCGATAGGAATTGTGTATTCATGTTGAGAAATAGCTCTACGCGCTTGCCGCGCGTGCTCAGGCTGTACAACCGCAGGTTATTAGCTCGTACAATATGGGTTGTTCGGATAATGTGGTACTAATTGAATATACGGATGCGGAAAGGAATTGATCTGCCGCGCGCGGCAACGTCGCTGAGGCTACGGCAGCTGGAATCTGACATTTAGGCCCAAGTGGTCCAGAGCTGGCTAACGGGCCTGGGCCGCCCATGGACCAAGCATGCACGTTTTTTTTGACAAGAGACCAAGCCATGCACGTTGGGTTGGGACTTGGGCGACGATTTATATACGCAGTACGCAGATCGCAGAGTAGTAATACTAATTCTTTTTTGAGGAATATGTATTTAGTGCCACATTGCCTATGGAGCTTAAAGGAGACCGGCTGATAAACTATTGCCTTGGTCCATATCCCACCGCATGGTAGATGCGGATAGCAATACTCATACAAATGATATTCGGATTCAGATCATCATGGTCAACACACTACATCGTGTGTATAGCTTTTTATTATTATTTTTTGCTACCAACGACTCTAATTTGAATAGATAATTATATATAGCGAGAATTGGTTGTGGGACATGCAAAGTGATGGCCATTAGATGAAAGATGTCGTCACTTTCAAGTTTACCATAGGAAATAGATATAAAATGATATAAGTGCTAGAAAATTATACCGTAAAATCTTCTACACTCTACATGATGAGAACTACAAAGTAAAAATACTATTTTGCACTCAAATGACCATTTTGCACCTCGTCATAAATAGAGAAAGATAACCATGGTTAATTTGCTATCATAAAAAATTGGGATCAATAGTGACTAACAAAAATAAATAAAAACAGAAATAAATTTTAGATAATAAAATATTTTCTCTTCTTGTGGCTAGCAACAATAATCTATACCTATCTATAAATCACTAAAATCTCCACCCTTTTTTTCTATCCGCTGAGCACTGTACTTTTTTTTCCCCTTTCGTGGCCGTCGAACAAATGATAAAAAACACCAATGCAACGAGGATTTGAACCTTTTGGTCTCCAAGGCTCTATTATAGGAGGTTTATACCACACACACAGGGACTCATATGATGATTGATAAAGCTTTTTATTTAACTTGGTAACAATTTCAAATACTAGCCAAATAAAAAACTATAAAAGTATAGTATTAATATACATACGGGGTTAACTATTTTCCAGTCGCTTGGAATTTTGTTTCTATTTCAGGCGACGTTCTATGTAGAAGAGAGAGGCTGGCGGGGCGGGTAGGCATCGACATGCATCGTTCGTGTGGGAGGGCACTGCGGCATCGCCTGAATAATATCAGGCACCTGGCTCCTAGGAAACCTATATACATATATATAAGAATAATAATCTGGCAAGACAACACAATACAAATAATAAATAAATGAAACTATAAAAAATATGGTATTACGTGTAATATATATATAATAATAATAATATGAATGACAACAAAATACAAATAATAAATAAATAAAACTAAAAATATGGTATTAAGTGTATTAAAATAATCCAGCAAGAACAAAAATATGATATTGCATATATCAAAATAAACTTACATATATTATATATAATAGTATTAAAAAATGTCTATATATTGCAGTGGCTATAGAATAACTATTTTTGTATAATTTTCCTTTTCTTTGGAGTCCAATGAAAAGTAGGTTTAAGGCACTAAGATGAATACATGTTTCTTCTCAAAAAAAAAAATTTATTATACTAATTTAGTACCACAATAATTCTATATCTATACCCATATACTTAATTGCCAAAATTTCAGTCTGTCTTTTCTGTCCACCTGTTTTTCTGTCCGCCCCGTATGTCAAAAACTGATTTGTTCTGCAAGTCCGTCTCCAACTCCAACCAGTACAATCTGTAAAGACCAATCCTGGCTAGCTATTGCTCCGTAACATGCACGATTCAAGCTGCCACATACGGGTACCCTTATAAACAACTGAGGATTCTGGTATCTCAGAGGCCGCGGGGTGGGTTGACCAGGCTCGTCTCTGGCCGTGGCGCAATAGGTTTGGGTCGCTGGACCACGCCGACAAGCACGCATGCAAGCGAGTCTCCAAGGGCGGGGCCAATGGTCGGGCTCGGTCTCGCTACGGCGAGGGGCAGAAGCCTTGGAAACATCAAACGCTGAGCAAACACAACCCAATCTCGTGGGTTCTCTTGGACGCCGGCAATGGCCGTGGCCTGCGACGAGTCATCCGCGGTGCGGTAGCCACATAAAAGTGTGCGGTCCGCGTCAAGGGTCCGTGTCCAGGTCGAGGTCGACAACAAAACGGAAGCAGAGTCTGCGTCGGGGCGAACTCGAATTGTCTTTGCCCACTTCTTTCACTTTGCGTCATCTGCAAATCGAATATGATACAACTGACCTACCGAAGCAGCTGATCTACGAAAGGAAACTCAGTTCGTCATTCGCCCAGACGCCCCAAGCCCGCCCCCTCGCTGTTGTCGCCTATGTGGGGAGACCGGAGACGATGGCGTAGGCCAGGACGGGGCAGACGAGTGTGGGCGTGTTGTGTGCGATGGGATGTGGAGGGGGAGGGGTAAATTGAGAGAAGAGAGAATGTATTTTAAGTACTTCATCGTTTCCAATAATTCTAAGAAGCTATTCTACCAGATATTTTGCTGGCAAGCAGGTTTTTTCTGTTTTCGATTCAAAATTAGTGGCTTTTATGGATGAACCAGCTCTATCTGGTTCAGAGCAACCATATATAAGAGGCAAAATTCTTGTACAACTAAGAAAAAACGACGAACATTGAGCCATTGTCAATGAAGCTGCTAGCTCGCACAATGCAGATCCACCTATGCATAACCACTACATAGTATGTTTGTAAGTGCATTCAGGGAGTAATTATGGGCTTGTTTGGCATAGCTTAGCTTCACTAGTGAATCTAGTTTTTTGCAAAACGGCTCTATGAGCAACTCTCTAGGTGAAGCTGAGTTGTTCTGAAAAAGTTGTTTGGCAAAAACAGCTTCACACAGCACACCAAAGGAATAATTACCATAATACCCTCGTCTCTATCCAACGACAACACCCTTATCCCCACCGCATCTTCGCGACGCAACCGGGATCTCGCGCCCACGCACGCCCATGGCGGCGCCCCTCCCGGCGGTCCCTGGCGCACGACGGTCCCCAGATGGACGCGACCCCCTGGCACACGGCGGTGCCCAGACGGCCGCGCCTCCCGGCATCGATGCCCGGCGGCCGGCGTCCGCCTTGCGGCTACGCTCTGCTTCGCACCGGCGGCCGCACCAGCGCCGGACTCCGGTGGCCGCGCGCCCTGGCAGCCCTGGCGAGCCGTGCCCCTAGCGGGCGGCGCACCGGGCCACAGCGACCGATGCCCCGGCGGGCGGCGCCCCAAACAGGCGGCGCTCCGGGCCATGGTGACGCCTCGGCGGGCCGCGCCTCAGAGCTCGGCGGATGTGCCCCTGGCGTGCAGAGCCCCGGCGAGCTGCGCCCCCAGCGGCTACGCCCCGGCGAACCACGCTCCGGCGACGGCGCTCTGGCGGCCATGTCCAGAAGCCTCCCTCTCCGTGCGAGCGTTCTCTCTCGCGCGCGCGTGGGCAAAACCTGTCATTTGGGTACCTTGGGCCCCACATGTGGCAGGTGAAGCTGAGAAAAGCTACTTTTTTCAGCTCCCTCATGCTCCATTTCTATGTGAGAGGAGGAGAAAAATAGCTTCATTGGTGAACCTGTTTTGCAAATAGGTGTTTGGCAAATAAAACAGCTCCCAACAGCTCCTGAAGCTGTTGAGAGCTATGCCAAACAGGCCCTATATATTGTCATCTAGGGTGTCGATACAGATTGTCATTGATGGATGCAAAAATAGAATAACTTTGAGAAAAAGGACATTCTTAAATGAGTACTACCCGCAGTTTACGCACAAGACTTTTTCTAGTTTTATACTAATTTACCAGATTATAGTAACTTCTTACTATATATGATTTACTATAACGCTGATAAATATTTGTAATCCCTATGTGTTCGTAATTATGTATTCGTAATTATAATATTATATTTATATTATTGTAAATAGAGAATCGGTCAATGAGGAGGAGGCCGCGAGCATTTTTTTTCCGGTAGATAATAAAAATCATAACTCGCCAGAGCTTACGGTCGGAACCGCTGAAGGTGGCAACTTACGCTTAGGCTGTACAGCCTCTTCTTATTAGCTCGTACAATATGGGTTGGTCGGACAATGTGGTACTAATTAAATATATGGAAAGGGACTAATCTGCCGCGCGCCATGCGGTTTGGGCCGGACTTAGATTTTGGGCCGTCGCTGAGTCTACGGTTGGGCCCCTCATCGCGGCCAGGCCCGGAGCTCCGAAAGGCACGGGCTCGACTGCTCCGAGATATCCCGTGCGCCGGTGATCTGTCGCGGATGCGTTCAGGAAGTAGTCCTGCCGTCCTGCAACAGACTGTCGGACCTGGACGTCGTCGACTTCAGATCGTCGTTCACCGGTCACCAGCCACTCCGTGCTGCTTGCGCTACAACGTCTCGGCCCCTGCACCACATGAGTAGATCATCCATAGCAGTACGTGGCACTGTGGTGAATACATGTGTTGCTTAATTTGCTGCGTAGATTTTTGGTTGTAAGTTAGATCGTCTTTGAGAGAGAATTTGTCGAAAACAAAATCGTAGAACAAATTTGTATTTAATGTTTGGGTGTATCGCATGTAGCTGAAATTTTTTTGCACTACACGCTGACGATCTTGTGCATTGGTGGAACCTGCGCATCTTCGACAGCAGCAAGTAATAAAATGTTTAAGACTCGTGAAACTAGAGATAGATTGTGAAACTAGAATCCAAAATTAGATTAATTGTGAAACCAGAATCCAAATAATGAAATAAAATATTGAAGACTCGTGAAAATATATATAATTAGAAGCTTCAAGTTAGGTTTAGCTCTAGAAAAATAAAAATAAAAAATCTATAAAGAGATATAAATTTCTCCCCAAAAAGTTTTTCTGAAAGGAAAGTTGTGGAGCTTGCTTCCTAGCACTTATTTTGGAATCCTGTACAAATATTCTGACAAGCTCTAGAGAGTTTATTTGAATTCATCGTATCTCAATCTACCTGTAGGGTTCTTGTTTCAAAAGCTTTTTGAAGGACCTCTAGTCTAGTGGATGGAGCACATGAGTACCGTCCAACATACCTGGATACGACTCTTAATTGGAGCGAATTAAACAGGTGTGGGATAAATGAAAACTTATTAAAAAGTATTACGCACTATTTTGCTCTATTTTTAAGGATCACTTTGCTCTGTTTAATACCATAGTGGAAATGTTTTCAATGTATTATCATTAGCACCATTGATTTGCATTAGAAAAGGGAAAATAGCGTTTCATCAACAAAAAAAAGGAAAAATATAGTTATTCAATTCCTTTTGCCTTTCTTTAGTCCACGTATAAGCCCAGGTTGGGCCTGGTCTGTGTTTCTCTCTCCGGCGATTTAACCAACCATGGCAGTTAGCCCGTGGCCTAGTACGCCACCGTGCACTAGTTCGCTTCGTCATGGCATGCTCAAGTATTCTGGCTAACGGGCGCCTGGGCTGCTGATGGACACGAGACCCAGGTCAACTAGACCAAAGCGTGAACGAATTGTATAACCAGAGCTCTGTTTATGTTTAGTATAATAATACTTTTTTATTTGAGGCATATGTATTTAGTACCACATTGTCCATGGAACTTAAAGCAGACCGGCTGATATACTACTACCTTGATCCATGTCTCACCGCATGGTAGATGCGGAGAGCAATTCTCATACAAATGAAATTATGATTCTAATTTCGAGGATAACACACTACATTGTGTGTGTAGCTTTTTTTTATTTTTTTTCCTTCCAACAACTAAAAATACATAATATGGTAATGATAATTATATATTAAACCAAAAGTTTCATAATTGTGAAAGTATATATATTTTGAAAAGGTTTGTGTTATGGTCTATATGAAATTTTAAATATTGATAGCAAAGTTGAAAAGAAGAGAGTTTTTCTTTTGGAGAAATTCAATTTCTAGATGGAGGGTGTACGCACGAACCGTGACCCCATGGTGTGGGAGTGGCGAGGCTCGGGCGCTGGGTATGGACGGTGGAGATGGGTGGGGTCGTCAGTCGACACACTGAATCTTGACTGTTGGATGACGAGTAAGGAGAGAGATGATTGAGAATAAAAAGAGATAATTTATTTTAAAAATATTGTTTTTTAGGTACATTTGATGGGGTGGATGGAGTAGGGCTTCTCAGCGGGGGACGTTTTTTGTGTGGATCTTGAAAACAAAAATACAGTGAATTAGTAGGATAGATTTGATTAACAAACCTAGACAACTTAAGATGTCCATTTCTATCAATCAATGGTTTGCACCGGGAAGGTTTTGTTGGCATGCATTCGTATCCACCTCAAACCATGTGAATTGGGAGCCTTTTACCTGTGTGCCAGTATGTTTAGACTATATCAGTCTTGTAATTAGGGTTAGCCACGGAGAGCTCCATCAAGGTGCCGCCACCGATGTTTTGTGCTCCCGCCGGCGAGGTCGCCGGTTCCTTCCGCCTCCGGCGGCTCTTGGGGCCCCGGATGTGTGGGGAACCGCGTGACCTTGACCGGCGGTGTAGATTAGGTCCCTTTTATAGGGTTAGGGTTTCCGGCGGCGCGAGCTTGGTGGAGGTGGCAGTGCAGCTATGGTGGAATAAGGTCCTCCCGGTCTTCGTTCACCTCGTGGTCGCCTGCTCCGGTGACGATGGGAGGCCTGTGAGGCGGTGTAGGAGTCTGCGGCGGCTGCTGTTTCGTCGTCGTGGCGGAGCGGCGGTGCTCGTGCCGCGTTTAAGGTCAAGGCTACGGTGGCGGCTGAGGGCATGGTGGCAAGATGGAATGCGGTGGATCGAACTCGATCTTCCGGCGGCAGGGATCGAGATTGGGCGAGCTTGGATTCACTGCGACAGCGGATGTCATTGTCGGCGCCGCTCTCGTCGTTCCAACCTGGATTGTGATCCTGGCGGATGGGTGCTCAAAGACTTCTTCGCCTCCGCGAGATTGAGCGTCTGCTGCAGTCCACCTCAACACCGGTGGTTTTCTCCGGCTTCTGGTGATTCAGGTTTGGCAGCGTCGGTGAAAGGTCACAATGGCTAGAGGGGGGGGTGAATAGCCTAATAAAATTTCTAGCAAGAATACTAGACAACCCAATTAGATAGCAAGGCGGCAAATGTGCAAAGCAAATGCTTCGATTACTCTATGCAAGCCGTCCTACCAAGCAAGGCTACTCAAATCAAATGCACACACAACAACGGTGATCAAGCTACACAATGTCGGCTCACCGAAACCAACCAAGCAATTCTACCCACGGGATTTACTCTACACAATGAGTGGTTCCCGACCGACCACAACAAGTAGTTCTACCCACGGGATTTAAACTACTCAAAGAGTGGTTCCCGACCGACCACAACAAGCAATTCTACTTTGCGATAAGTAAAGAGGTGAAGGAAGTTTATACCGCCGCAAAGAGTAGAAGATGGCCAATCACCGGTGTAGTTGCCAATCACCTAGGAAACTCAAGCACAAGCACAAGGAGGTCGAAGCCTCGGCAATCACAAATCAACACAATGATTTTTTACCGAGGTTCACTTGCTTCCCGGCAAGCTAGTCCTCGTTGTGGCGATGCACTTGCTTGGTGAGTTGCCCGCTCAATTGGCTCGGTGCCAAAGACCCCAATGGGAAGCCGCAATCTCCACACAAGACAAGGATCCACAAGACACGAGCAATCCACTAGAGTATCCTTTCGCGAACTCCCGTGGGGAAGGACCAAGAACCCCTCACAAGAACCCGGTGTGGCCTCGAACAATCACCAAGTCGAGCTCAACCACCACCCGCTGCTCCAAACCGTCTACGGTGACGGGAATCGCTGAAGAGTAACAAGAATCCGCAGCTCACTCGATGAACAAGTGCCTCTAGATGCAACTCTCAATGCAAATCACTTGTTCTCACTCAAATCTCTCTCAAGAATGATCAACCTATCCAAGAGATGAGTGGGGAGGAGTGTCTCTAGCTCAAAGTATGCTCAAGAGTGTTAGAATGGGCAAGAGAGAACTCCCATGGCCGGCCAACCTCTTATTTATAGACCCCAAGTTGAAATAGAGCTGTAGGTCCTCGGGGGCGCCAAATAACACTCGCCAAACGGCCGCCCGAATTACATGCGCCGGACGCGTCCGCCGCTGCCCACCGGACGCGTCCGGAGCTCTTCAGCGCGTCGCGCGATCCGACCGTTGCCTTCAAACCGTGCTGACGTTGCGCGTCCGCCGCCCGAGTCCGGCGCCTTCCGTCGGACGCGTCCGGCGTCCCGACGCACACGAGGCCTCGCTCCCAGAAGTTTCTGGTTGGAGTCCGGCGCGCGCCGGACGCGCTCGCCCAGCGTCCGCCGCTCAGCAAAGCTTGGCCAGCTGCTCGCACCAAGTCACCACGCGCCGGACGCGTCTGGCCCGACCTGGCCGGCGTCCGACGCCCGCGTCTGGTGCCCACTGAGCAGCTCCACCTTGAAGTTTGATCTTCGATGAATCTCCGTCTTCGATCCAAGTCCATCCTCTTGCCTTGAGTACCAACTCCACCAAGTGTAGACCTCGTCTCAAGCACCGGAGTTAGTAGTACAAGCACGACCACGTCGGCAAGAGTTAGCCCTCTAGTTAGTCTCTCATGCATCATGCAAAGTCGCAACTAGAGGCACTTAGGACCGCGAATGAACTGAGGAAACCCCTCTTGATAGTCGGTTATCGATCCTAAATGTGGTCACACTAGCTAAGTGTCTTGACCACCAAACCGGAAAGCCCTATCAAGTATACCTTCGCCTTGATCTCCATGGGCCTCCATCGGAGCTTGATCATGCAACAAGTCCACTTGTCCACCATCATGATCACCATGCTCCATCATCCACCGTCACATTACTATGTGTCTAACCACAATTAGAGCAAAGCATTAGCAACGTTGAGTGTCATTAATTACCAAAACCAAACCGGAGCTTTCAATCACCCACTTTTTGGTAATTGATGACAACCCTTTGCAACACTCACAAAGATATGGAAATTGAATTCAATATGAAATTGAATTGCTTGCCCAAGACATTTTGATCATGAATCTTGGATTGGACAAGCATTTCAATTCTGGTTTTGGTAGTGGTAGCTCCCCCTACATGTGTACATCAAATGTTTGGTCGATTTTCAAGCACACATGCATAGATGAAACTTGTGTGAGAGTTACCACAACCAAAATGGTACTAAGGTTTATAGAATTGACCTTTGAAGCGTGATACCAATCGGAGTGCGATAATAAACCTTCCTTAGTACCATAGGAATCTAGACATCCATCAAAACTCAAAATACCTCATGAGATCACATTATAAACAAGGTACTTTGAACAAGAGAAACTCTATGTCTAGAAACCACCTATGCATGCTAGTACTTCATTTCATCAATCAAGTTCTATACTAGCATTACACCAAACAAGCATGAATATTGAATTTAGCTTGCAATGCTCCATATCATCGTGTATGCACATACAAATGCAACAAATAGTCTATGAGCTTGCTCCCCCTATTTGTGTGCTCATGGTTGGGTCATATCATAAAAATTGATCCCCTTCTATTGCTCTTTGTGACTTATTTCTCCCCCTTTGTCAACAATCACCAACAAGGGTGCATAAGATGAGAGAAACAAGTCAATCAACTATGGCCAAATCTAAACCACATGCCTAGAAAATGTATCTCGGTTTGAACCAAGGGCAAGCTTCTTCACACCTCATAAGAATAAGGGTTATCTTGACCATGTTGAGATACACATCATGAGCAAGTGCTAAAGATTCAACACTAGGTTCACAAGCTCACAAACAAGTCATATGCCATCACTATATCAAATCAAGCATAGAAACAATAGTGATGCCATATATCCTTCAAATTCATTTGATTTGCAATGAATGAGCCTAGCAAGATGCACATGTATACATGTCTACACAATTAGCAAAGGATGCATGAGATGCAACAACCAACTTTACCTTGCTATGTTGGAGGAGAGGCATGTCATATATGGGGGTGCATCAATCCATGTTGGAGAAGCTAAATATGTTCAACTCATTCCTCAACTTGCAAAATCTTTTCTCATCAAGAGGCTTGGTGAATATGTCAGCTAGTTGATTTTCGGTGCCAATGCTTTCAATGCTCACATCTCCCTTTTGTTGATGATCTCTAATGAAGTGGTGCCTCACATCAATGTGCTTGGTTCTAGAATGTTGAACTGGATTATTTGTCATCTTGATTGCACTTTCATTGTCACAAAACAAAGGCACATGCTTGAATTTGATCCCATAGTCCTTCAAGGTGGCTTTCGTCCATAGCAATTGTGCACAACAATTCCCCGCACTAATATATTCGGCTTCGGCGGTGGAAAGTGCCACACTATTTTGCTTCTTTGAATACCATGAAACTAGAGATCTTCCTAGCACTTGGCATGTTCCACTTGTGCTCTTCCTATCAATCTTGCAACCGGCATAGTCGGAGTCGGAGTATCCAATCAACTCAAAGCTTGACCCCTTGGGATACCATAGACCAACATCTTGAGTACCCTTCAAGTATCTCAACACCCTCTTGGTTGCCGTCAAGTGACTCTCTCTTGGAGAAGCTTGAAATCTTGCACACATGCACACACTAAACATGACATCCGGCCTTGAAGCGGTCACATATAGCAAGCTTCCAATCATTGATCTATATAGCTTTTGCTCAATCATCTTGCCACTATCATCAATGTCCAAGCCACCATTGGTTCCCATTGGTGTACTAATGGCCTTAGCATCTTGCAACCCAAACTTCTTGATCATGTCCTTGATGTACTTGCCTTGACTCACAAAGGTGTCATTCTTCATTTGCTTGATTTGAAGACCAAGGAAGTAGCTCAATTCTCCAAGCATAGACATCTCAAACTCACTAGCCATCATGTTTGCAAACTCCTCACAAAAGACTTGATTTGTTGATCCAAAGATGATATCATCCACAAAAGCCATCATGTTGCCACGGACATAACACTTTGAGAGGAGGAGGAAGAAGACATGGGCTCAGCAGGAGGGGAGTTTGGAGGATGGAGGCGGTGCTCCTCCTGCGCGCCGGCGAGCCCGCGGCGGGGCTTCTTCGCGCGCCGGCAAGTCCGCGGCCCGCCGGCGGGGCTTCTCCGCGCGCCGGCGAGGCCACGGCGGGGCGGCTCCCGCACGCTCCGACGAGCCCACGGCAGGGCTGTTCCGCGCGTTGGCTCGGCCACGACAGGGCGGCTCCCGCGCGCGCCGGCGGGCCCGCGGAGGGGCTGCTTTGCGCGCCGGCTCGGCCACGGCAGGGCTGCTCCGCACGCCCCACGGCACAGGCGCGGCTTCACCTGCAACGACATGGGCGAGATTAGATTTGCATATTATTCAGTCCACAAAGAAAGTCATGGAGTAATATATTTTTCTAAATATTTTTGTGCTTTGCGCCGAGAGGGAAAAAAACAAAGATTGCATTTTAAATAGATTCGGTCTTAATATAACATTCTCATACTATTGCCAATATTAACTTGTAGTATGGTCACAGATTTGGTTTTTTTTAGAAATGCTAAACATAAACAGATATGTAACATCTACTTCGTCATGTCACATGAACGTGTGTGAGTTTTTTCCCGTTGCAACACGGGCAAGTTTGCTAGTTATTGTAAATAGAGAATCGGTCAATGAGGAGGTGGCCGCGAGCATTTTTTCCGGTAGATAATAAAAAATCACAACTTGCCAGAGCTTACGGTCCGAACCGCTGAAGGTGGCATCTTATGCTTAGGCTGTACAGCCGCTTCTTATTACCTCGTACAATATGGGTTGGTCGGACAATGTGGTACTAATTAAATATACGGAAAGGGACTAATCTGCCGCGCGCCGTGCGGTTTGGGCCCGACTTAGATTTTGGGCCGTCGCTGAGTCTACGGTTGGGCCCCTCATCGCGGCCAGGCCCGGAGCTCGACTGCTCCGAGATATCCTGCGCCGGTGATCTGGTCCGGATCGCTGAAGCGTTCAGGAATCAATAGTCCTGCAGTCCTGCAGTCCTGCAACAGACTGTCGGACCTGGACGTCGCCGACTTCAGATCATCGTCGTTCACCAATCACCAGCCACTCCGTGCTGCTTGCGCTACAACGTCTCGGCCCTGCACCACATGAGTAGATCATCCATAGCAGTACGCGGCACTGCGGTGAATACATGTGTTGCTTTGCTGCGGAAATTCTTGGTTGAAGTTAGATTGTCTTTGAGAGAGAATTTGTTGAAAACAAAATCGTAGAACAAATTTGTATTTAATGTTTGGGTGCATCGCATGTAGCTGAAATTTTTTGCACTACGCGCTGACGATCTTGTGCATTGGTGGAACCTGCGCATCTACGACAGCAGCAAGTAATAAAATGTTTAAGACTCGTGAAAATAGAGATAGATTGTGAAACTAGAATCCAATATTAGATTAATTGTGAAACCAGAATCCAACTAATGAATATTGAAGACTCGTGAAAATATATGTAATTAGAAGCTTCAAGTTAGATTTAGCTCTAGAAAATTAAAAAGAAAATCTATAAAAAAGATATAAATTTCTCCCCAAAATTTTTTTGAAAGGAAAGTTGTGGAGCTTGCTTCCTAGCACTTATTTTGAAGTTTTCATTTATTCCACACCTGTTTAATTCGCTCCAATTAAGAGTCGTATCCAAGTATGTTGGACGCTACTCACGTGCTCCATCCACTAGAGTAGAGGTCCTTCAGAAAGCTTTTGAAACAATGAAACAAGAACCCTACAGCCAAGATTGATAGGAAGAGCACAAGTGGAACATGCCAAGTGCTAGAAAGATCTCTAGTTTCATGGTCTTCAAAGAAGCAAAATAGTGTGGCACTTTCCACCGCCGAAGCCAAATATATTAGTGCGGGGAATTGTTAAAAAGTATTAAGCACGATTTTGCTCTATTTTTAAGGATCACTTTGCTCTGTTTAATACCATAGTGGAAATGTTTTCAATGTATTATCATTAGCACCATTGGTTTGCATTAGAAAAGGGAAAATAACATTCCATCAATGAAAAAAGGAAAAAAATATAATTATTCAAGTTATTATCCCTTTCCTTAGAGCAACTCCAACAGTTTGACAAACATTATTTGGCAAATCTCTAGTTTTGCCAAGTCTCAAACCCATTTGTCAAGTGAAAAAAACAGTCCTTTTTCAACCGTTTGCTATATTTGGACTTGGCCAATTAAAAATTAGTGGCTCACATCCAACAACTTCCGGGACCGCTCGCATGCGCGGAAATCTGTCGGCGTTGCGCGGGCGCTCGAGGAGAGGAATCGCGCGGGATGGGCTATTTTTGCCAAGCTTGCCAATTTGCCAATTGCTTTTGCCAATTTGTTGGAGTAGGTTTTTTATGATTTTGCCAAAAATCCTAATTTGCCCAAGTATTTTTGCCAAACCGTTAGAGTTGCTCTTAGTCCACGTAAGCCCAGATTGGGCCTGTTCTGTGTTTCTCTCTCCAGTGATTTAACCAACCCATGGCAGTTAGCCCATGGACGAGTACGCCACCGTGCACTAGTTTGTTTTTTTATCCCCACCGTGCACTAGTTTGCTTGGTCGTCGCATGCTCAAGCTGCTATCTTAACTAACGGGCCTGGGCTGATGATGGACACCACGCCCAGATCAACCAGCTGGTGCAGAGCTGGCATCTGACATTTAGGCCCAACTGGACCAAGCGTGAACGAATTGTATAACCTGAGCTCTGTTTATGTTTAGTATAATAATAATACTTTTTATTTGAGGAATATGTATTTAGTACCACGTTGTCCATGGAACTTACAGCGGATCGGCTGATAAACCATTACCTTCATCCATGTCTCACCGTGTGGTAGATGCGGAGAGCAATTCTCATACAAATGAACTTCTGATTATGATGATGTCCGAGGATTACACACTACATTGTGTGTAGAGCCTTTTTTTTTTTTAATTTTGCTACCAACGACTTTACATACATAATATGCATGGGAAAAAAATAGCCTGCTAGTTTTACCGCTATAGTCCGAAATAGCTTGAAAAAAATTGTGACACTATTTGCGTTCATGCACAATTTTACCGCTATTTTGCCGTTAAAGTCCGCTAATTACGGTTTATAAAACGCTAAACACCTTGGCCTTAGCTCGCTATTTAAAACATTGATAATATGGTAATGATAATTACATATTGGGAACATATGCTATGCAAACTAGCCTTCCGTGCAAACTATACAAACTCTAATCAAGACCGTAGAAATCTAATCCGATGGCTAGAGTGTGGGGGGGTTATTTTAGCACTTAAATCCCCCCACTCATTCCATCCTAAAGGGTTATTTTAGCACTTAAACCCCCCACACTCTAGCCATCAGGATTAGATTTTTGTTGTCTTGGTTAGAGTTTGCATAGTTTGCACGGTAGGCTATCGTAAGTTTCATAAATTTGATCGTATATATATCTTGAGAAAGGTTTGTGTTATTGGTCTATATGAAATTTTAAATATTGACAACAAAGTTAAAAAGAGGAGGGTTTTTCTTAGGAGAAATTCAATTCTAGACGGAGGGTGCAGGCACCGAACCGTGGCCACGTGGTGTGGGAGCGGCGCGACTCGGGCGCTGGGCATGGGCGGGGAGACGGGTGGACTTGACACACATGATCTTGACTGTTGGATGACGAGTAAGAAGATGGATGGATGAGAATAAATATGGACAATTTTATTTTAAAGATGTTTTTCTAGGTACATTTGATGGGGTGGATGAAGGTGGGCTTCTTAGCGGGGTACATTTTTTGTGTGGATCTTAAAAAGAAAAGACGGTGAATAAGTAGGTTAGATTAGATTAACAAACCCGAACAACTTAAGATTTCCATTTCTATCAATCAATGGTTTGCACCGAGAACGTCTTGTTGGCATGCATTCGTATCCACCTCAAACATATGATGAATTGGTATGAATTTGAGTGGAAAATTAACTATTTTTTTACCTCAGTTCACTCAACACATATATATTGACGTAAATACGAGTGCACTCTAACATGCTCTATGATGTTAGAGTGATGATCCTTGTCAAAAAAAGCTCTATGATGATCAGCCTATACCTATCGATGTAAATAAAAAAAAAAATACCTGACATCCTTTTCATGGCAGTCAGTTCAGGGATTACAATAATGCAACCACAGTAGTTTACTAGTATGTTTGTGCCGTAGCAAAAAAAATTCTCAACTAAAACAGCAGAATAAAAATACCGTAATAGTTTGAGATGAATAGACACTACGGTGTGTATAAGTTTGTATAAGATAAATAAAATGTTCTCTCATTTCCTGATTATCTAACAATAACATAATAAATAATAATAAAATAAAAGTTTGATTAGGTAGCAATAATATAATAAATAATAAAAAATAAGAATTGAAAAGGCTAAGCGCACATGTCATACGCTTGGGGTGCTGCTAAGCCTGTAAGTGGGCAACCACCGTTACTTACGCCTCCACAGCAAATTCAAATTCAAAGAGAAGTATTTCAAAGAGAGGTATGCGTTTTTGGGGTACTTGCTCTACGCGCTTACCACGCGTGGTCAGAGTGCTACAATCGCTGGTTATTAACTCGTGAAATAAGGGTTGGATAGACAATGGTGGTACTAATATAATTAATATAATTAAACAAACAAAAAGGGGTTAATCTGCATGCCGCCGCGCGCTGTCTGGACCAGAGCATAGTGGCATACTGGCCCATGGGCCAACTGCCATTGGTTTGTGAAGCCCAACAGCACGGATAGGCTTGTCAACATGCCCATTTCTTCCCTCCTCGGCCAGACTTCACTAAAATGGCCATGGCCGGCCATCCCAAGGAGGAAGGAGGTTTTACAAAACATCTTCTGAAGTACTTTGAGCATTCCAAGAGAAGAGTTAAAATGTTTTAAAGATAAATATGGCTAGTATTAGGATAAAAAGCGTCTTCAATAGCTTGTGTAAATGCCTCCTCAAAGTTAGGAGCTCTCCAATATGGAAAAGTCGCTCGCTATAAATGGAATCAACGATTAACATTGTTGATAAGGCTAAGGCAATTTCAACCGCCTTGGAAAAGAATGATTAACTGTGACCTTTGTTCCGAGGTGGATGCCATATCCGCCTCAGTTATTTATTTTGACTGCCGCGGTTAACAGTCTCCTAAAGTAGTGCATCTAATTCCCGGTGGATATATGCGGGACTCACTGAAAACATCAACTTTTATTGATTGTGGCCTCTACTTTGAGCAAACATACTATGTCGATATAGTATGCTTGGAGCCACTGGGTGTACATTTGTCACTGGATTGTTCAATTCCGAATATATTGAAAAGTTTGTCTTATATGCGGTTGCTATTGTTGCAAGTAGTAGTAGTTAACACATTCACATTTATGTAGTCATAAATTCTATGGAATTTCTAAATTAAATTAAATACGGAAATGTTTAAATCTCACCGAACAGATCAAATGTCTAATACTGATGATAATTATATAAACTTACAAAAAATAAAAGTAAGATGTTTCTCTTTTTTTGAGATTATAATATGGGAATTTTAAATTTATTTTTTCTAGTGCATATAGCGATGATTAATGTAAAGACTTCTTTGAGGCCTCCAAACAGCACCAGTAGGTTCACGAGTCCTTTTCTAGTCGAGTGTAAATGGAAGCAACGTGATTATGCATGGGTCCGGAGCGGAGCGTCAAGCACGTCGGGTTGACCCACTGTTTGTCGTCAACTTATTAGATTATTGCATTTGTCATATATATGGGTCCTGATGTAGGTGACACACCGTGCCGGCCACGTTAGTTGCTTGACCTTGACCTTGACCTTGAACCCCCCCGAGTCATCCTTTTACACCATTAACTGTGACTCAAGAAGTCAGGGCATCATCGTCGGGACACCATTAATTTGCTGAAGGAGCACGGCGATCGAGCATCAGCGTCTATTCATCAGCAAGCAGTGTATAAAATAGAGCAATGATGCTTGCCAATGGGCCGGACGGTGCTTTTGCTCCAGCGGCTGGTGTTGGGTGCCTACCTCTGCCTGCGTGAATAGTTCAACATTCTTGAGGTCTCCTCCCCCATTGGCCGGCGTCTAAGTGCATGTAAGCATCATCAAGCTCTCTTGATTGTCTCTCGTTCGTTGATGTACCCATCTGATTATGTTGAAAAAAAAATGAAACAGATCCATGATGCATGCCGATGATCGGTAACTTGTTACTCCCTCAGTTCCCATATAACGCATCTTAGGAATTTTAGAACATATTATGAGGTAGTAATAATACATATGACGCATGTAACCCATTCTTAACTAAAGAGAAGCTTTTGCGCTTATCATACTTTAAGTTTGGTGGTAGGCCCTATATAGTGATAGGTACGAATCTGATTTGGACTCTTGGGGAGTTAATTCATCTAGAATACTTTATAATTTGGATCAAATTTTGATGGCTTCAATACCTATATTTTAGGACAGAGGAAAACATATATGTTTTTTTTTTCTGCCTCTGCGACTGAAGAACATATATATATATGCTACTGTGTTATTATTCATTAATTTGTCATGTCATTCTGTACTAGTCCAAATAGGTTTCTACCCATTCTATACGCAAACGTGGAATACTGACTCAGTGGCTCAGTGCTGACGTTACTAAACTTGCTCCGTGGTGGCATCTATGTTTTGAGCTTCAAGATTTGCATATCCAGTGCCCTAAACTTGCTCAATGGAGTTTGGTTTATTGTTACCTAATATAACACTTTTTCTCATAACCATGGTCTAAATTAACAGGGTAGGAAAAGTGGTCATGAAGCCTTATGCAATTGGACAGTGTTTCTTTGTGCTAATAATTGCGAGCTGTACAAATATTGTCATCTGCTCTTCCAATGGAAACTACACCGATAAGCTCCCAGTACTGGAGTTCAAGAAGGCAATAAGTCTTGATCCACATCAAGCTTTGATGTCTTGGAATGGCAGCACCCATCTCTGCAGTTGGGAAGGTGTCCTGTGTTCTGTCAAGCACCCAAGCCGTGTGACTTCTCTTAACCTTACTAATCAAGGTCTAGTAGGGCAAATATCCCCTTCACTTGGGAACCTAACATTCCTGAAAGTCCTTGTCCTGTCGGCTAATTCATTCAGTGGGGAGATCCCTATCTCCCTTGGCCACCTGAATCGCCTCCAGATCCTCAGCTTGGAAAATAACATGCTGCAAGGAAGGATACCTGCTCTTGCAAACTGCTCAAAACTAACGGAGCTATGGCTGAAAAACAACCAACTAACCGGACAGATTCAGGCAGATCTTCCTCAGAGCCTTGAGACTCTTGACATCACCACAAATAATCTTACTGGAACCATCCCTGTTTCTGTTGCCAATCTCACAAGGCTACAATTCTTTAGCTGTGCCATGAATGAAATCGAGGGATTCATTCCAAATGAGTTTGCAAATCTGCTGGGGTTGCAGATCCTCCGTGTCAGTATCAATCAGATGTCTGGTCAGTTTCCACAGGCAGTCCTGAATCTTTCAAATCTAGCTCAACTTTCACTTACTAAAAACAAATTTTCTGGTGCTGTACCATCTGGTATCGGTAACTCTCTGCCTGATCTTGAGTTAATATTCTTGGGTGCCAACTTCTTTGTTGGGCATATCCCATCTTCATTGACAAACACTTCCAAACTGATCGCCATTGATATGTCAAGCAATAACTTCACAGGTGTGGTGCCTAATGCCTTTGGAAAACTTTCTAAACTATCAACGCTAAATCTTGAGAAAAATAATCTCCAAGCGCAAAACGAACAAGACTGGAGGTTTATGGACAGCTTAGCCAATTGCACTGAGCTAAATGAATTCTCGGTAGGATATAATTATCTGATGGGCAAAGTGCCGAATTCTGTAGGTAACCTTTCCACTCAACTCCAGGGTCTATACTTGGGAGGAAACCAACTGTCAGGGGATTTTCCTTCTGGTATAGCAAACCTTCGCAACCTTGTCATTGTTAGTCTGTTTGATAATAAATTCACCGGTGTGCTTCCAGAGTGGCTTGGGACTCTTGACAGTCTGCAAGTAGTACAGTTAACCAACAATTTCTTTACAGGGCCCATTCCATCATCCTTCTCAAACCTGTCTCAATTAATGTCGCTCGTTCTAGAATCAAACCGGCTAAATGGACAGATACCGCCAAGCCTAGGGAACCTCCAAGTGCTTCAGGCACTACTCATTTCTTTCAACAATCTTCATGGCACTATACCTAAAGAAATCTTTGCAATTCCAACAATAGTGAGAATTAGCTTATCCTCTAACAGCCTACATGCACAACTTCATGCCGACATTGGGAATGCCAAACAACTCACATATTTGGAAATATCATCAAATAATCTGTCGGGAGAGATACCTAGTACATTGGGTAATTGTGAAAGTTTGGAAGTTATCGAGCTGGGACACAACTTTTTCAGCGGAAGCATCCCGCCTTTGATTGGCAAGATAAGTAACCTAAAGTTTCTCAACTTATCTCATAATAACCTGACTGGATTAATACCAGTAGCTCTTAGTGGCCTACAGTTCCTTGAGCAATTAGATTTGTCATTCAACTATCTAAAGGGTGAGGTTCCAACAAAAGGAATCTTCAGGAATGTGACAGTTTTATGGACTGATGGAAACCAGGGGCTTTGTGGTGGATCACTGGACTTACACCTACCTGCATGTCCTACCATCCAATCGAATTCAGCTAAGCACAAGCTTTCAGTTATCCGAAAAATAGTCATCCCAGCAGCCATATTTCTGGTGTTTGCCGTAGTCTTTGCTATTTTGTTGCTTCGAAGGCAAAAACAGAAGACAAAATCTGTCTCTTTACCCTCAGTTGGTGGATTCCCCAGAATTTCTTACAGTGATCTTGTAAGAGCGACGGAGGAATTTGCAACATCCAATCTAGTTGGTCAGGGAAGATATGGTTCTGTCTATCAAGGAAAACTGCCTCCAGATGGAAAATCCATTGCCGTCAAAGTCTTCAGTCTAGAGACAAGAGGAGCACAAAGAGCTTCATTGCAGAGTGCAGCACTTTGAGAAATGTGCGGCATCGCAATCTAGTTCGTATCCTAACTGCATGTTCAAGTATTTATCCTAATGGAAATGATTTTAAAGCTTTGGTGTATGAGTTCATGCCACGAGGAGACCTGCATAACTTGCTGTACTCGGTTCAAGACAGTGAAGGCTATCCATGTTTTATTCCACTAGCACAGAGGTTAAGCATCATGGTGGATGTATCAGAAGCTTTAGCGTATCTACACCATAACCACCAAGGAACCATTATACATTGTGATCTGAAACCCAGTAACATTCTTCTGGATGATAATATGGTAGCTCATGTTGGAGACTTTGGGTTAGCAAGGTTCAAAATAGATTCAACAGCGTCGACTTTTGTTGACTCAAGTTGCAGTTCCTCAGTTGCAATCAAGGGAACAATTGGATACATTGCTCCAGGTACCATCCCTTACACAACGGGTTGTCTAACTAAATAACGATGAATTGTACAGTTCCTGTATTTTATTTGAACTGAACTATATTGTGTGTATGTTGCATACAGAATGTGCTGCGGATGGTCAAGCTTCGACTGCTGCAGATGTCTACAGCTTCGGAGTTATTCTTCTTGAGATGTTCATCCGTAGGAGCCCAACAGATGAAATGTTCAAAGATGGGATGAACATTGCAAAGTTAGCAGAGATCAACTTGTCTGATAATGTGTTGCAGATTGTTGATCCACAGTTGCTGCAAGAGATGAGTCACGGTGAGGACATTCCAATGACTATCAGGGACAGTGGACCACAAATTCTGCAGTCTGTGCTGAGCATTGGACTCTGTTGCACCAAGGCATCCCCCAACGAGCGCATCGACATGGAGGAGGTAGCTGCCAAACTACATGGGATCCAGGATGCATATATCAGAGGAAATTGGAGTAGTCCATCAGCTAGCTAATCGGATATGCTTATCCATTATCTAAAAAAAAAATCAGCTAGCTAATGTTTCGAATGAAAGAGCTTTGCATGCACGAATTCCCATTTATATCTCATGCAATACGTTTCATCTAGTTCTGTGCTTTTATTGTTTACTACAATATCTTAAGATCAGCATATATCTATGTATTAGGAAGATGGCATGCGTGTAAAAACTATATTTCTAAGTTATATGAGTAAATTTTATGTACAAATCAACTTTGATAACATATATTATAATAACTTGTCTGTACAACATATAAGTTAGATGAGCAAACTTGTATGTACGCGTCAATGTTGATACCTTATATTATACTCCCTCCGTCCTGAATTAAAGAGCATTCTAGCCATTCTAAGACAAAATAAGAGAGAAGACAATAGACGTATATACCCCTCATTTATCTTCCTAATGTATTAAAATCTATTTCTATTTTGCATGATTAAAGGGTGAACTATTAGTTCTTATACAAAATATGACAAGTGCATGAGTTACCTTCCTTGTAAAAAACAATCACATACTTTTATTTAAGTAAATATTATCTTTTTGTTCTCTAAATGCACTATATTTGAGGACACCTCCCAACGTCTAGAATGCTCTTTATATCGGGACGGAGGGAGTATACAATAACCTTTTGTATAAGTGAAATGTTAGATGAACAAACTTATATGTAAAAGTACAACTCAACATTAATAAATTATATTATAACTAGCAAAAATGCCCATGCGTTGCAACGGGAGAAAAAGCATTATCTAGATCAATAGACTTGATTTAATTCAAATAATGATGTCATCTTCCACCATCGATAACTATAGCTCAAATCCAAAATAAGTGTTTCTCTCCATTATTATATAAACTAATTCAATCAAAATACAATCATAAATTGTAAAATCGATTTTAGAGCTATAGAATCTCATCAGGATCAATCGTGGATCCATGACGCAAAATTTTATATGCTAGTATTGATTAAGATTGAAGCATTATTATAACCACCATTATTCAGTTAATGCTTTATTAGGCAGCGACTACCGAAAGGAATTATGCACTTGGTACTATTTTGTTCATTTACCTTATCACTTTGGGTCCTACATCTTAGTTAGAAGGAAACTCCATCCCTTAATGATCGTATATCACCGACGACGAGGACATCCTCCTTGTACTACTCCTTAGTTACCTCCGCATATTCTGAGTTTGCTTCTGGTATTTTCTCGGTCATCACCGAAAGATAAAGAACGACCAAATAAAAATCATAATATATATCATATATGAGTATATCATATTTTTATACAGTTAACAAAATTAGTTTGGAATTTTTTTGATTTTGCTGTGATTTTTAATAAATTTTACGGGATTTTGTTTTATAGAAAAAACAAAATGGAGAGAAAATTAAAAAACTTGCATTTTACATCACGAACCCTGACCTTTTGAAAAACGATTGAAGTCCTTCCACCTTTTCTTTCTCTCTAGTATATTTACAACTGAAACCCTGTATTTTTATCTATTCTCTTCCCCTCAAAATCTCCTACATAAGTTTCACCTGAACGATAAGCACGAGATCGAGCAGGAGACAGAGAATAGGGCGGACAAAATTTTATTTGGTTGACTGAAATTTTCCTGTTTTTATTATTATATACTAGCAAAAATGCCGTGCGTTGCTACGGGAAAAAATAATATCTTTAGGCATAATAATATTAGTTTTGAGTCATTTGTGCATACTCTCCATGATTGGATAGTTTAACTTTAGTGGATTGTTTTGCCTAATATGGTTTTCTAGTGCGCTGCATGACATCAATCCTAGCATCTTCGTGCGGTAGAATATCGACTTTATGAATATATGGTATCCAAAATGTTGATTCTTTTTGTGTTTACAGTTACCATGGAAAATCGGAGGAGTGTGCTTGTTTTTTTTTTGTTTCTGATGTTTTATGTTCTTTACGTATTATTTGTTTTCATTATACGGTAGCAAAATTATTTTTTATTCTTATTTGCACAAAGACCATAGTCCTATACGAACTCATTAATTGGTAGGAGGGTAATTCGAACAACTCTATAGTCTATTGTGTAAGGCTAGCAACAAAATCTAAGATAATTAATTCATCAATGATTGGCAAAGCCGGCTTATACTGATGCGAGCAATAATAGATTTTATGATTAAGCGGGGACGCCATTGTGTGCGGACAGAGGAAGTACGGTACCATAACTTTAGTTTTCCATACTCCTCGACACCTTAGCGTATTCCTCGTCTACCTCTCCTTGATTGTTGGTCATCGCGGAACCTATATGCATACATCATATGTAAGGATGATTTAAGAGCAACTCCAACGGTTTTGCAAATGGGTTTGGCATTCTTGTTTTTGTAAAAAAGTCTAAAAGGTTCCTGTCCAATGGTTTGGCAAATGCACTTGGCATTTTTGTTAGCTTGGCAAACATCGGGTGACATTTGGCATATATGCCAAAGTGTGGTTAGCTTGGCAATCGCCTGCGTGTTACCCCGCAAGATATTTACCCCTCACACGCACAACTTTTAGTTTTGCCAAGTGAATAATAGGAAACCTTTGAAGATTGACTCTTTTTATCTTTGCCATATTTATTTAGAAGTTGACACATTCTCAATTTTGCCAAACAAAGAAAATGCAAAACCGTTAGAGTTGTTCTAACACATCTATAGACAAAAAGATAACATAACAAGATTTATAACATGTATGGATAGATCGTATTTTTATGAAACTAACAAAATTGGTTTCATATTTTTTTTATTTTTCTATGATTTTTTATGAATTTTACAAGGCTCACTCGACTTTGGATATTTTACATTAGGAATCCTGATCTATTTAAAAACTATTAGAGCCCTTCCTCTATTTCTTTGTCTCTAGTATTTTTATATTTAGAACCCTATATTTATTTCTATTATCTTCTCTACTCTTGATCTCTTGTGTTAATGTAGAAAATCATACCGGACTATAAAAGTCAATAGTTTGCGCCACATTTTTTGTTGTCCAGCATGCATACTCCCGTTACTTCTATTTTTACGTCCACTTATCTACTCTTGATCTCTTGTGTTAATGTAGAAAATCATACCGGACTATAACAGTCAATAGTTTGCGCCGCATTTTTTGTTGTCCAGCATGCATACTCCCGTTACTTCTATTTTTACGTCCACTCAACAATTATGTTTCCAATTCTATTTCTTCCTACCCGGCCGTATTTAGGATTTTTTTTTTGGCTATTTCTTCTACTTGGACCCGTCTTATAATAGGATACGAAGAGGGAGAGACAGCAGAAAAAAAAAACACGAGCCGGAAGAAACAGGCGGACGAATCAGGCAGACTGAAATTTTCTCTTTTTATTAATATAGGTATAGATATAGATATAGATATATAGGGTATAGATAACTTATTCATATAAATTAGATATATAACTTTTGAATGAATTAAATGCAAGTTAGATGAATAATTTATATTTAGGAACTTAGATGTATAAAATTAATATCATAACTTATTAGCACAAACACTACTACATGAAATCTTTTGCGAGACATTTCTGTTTTTTCCCGATGTGTCAAGAAGGATAACCGCCTTTGTTAATGCCTGACATTAACCGAGGTGGTCACTTGTTATTAACAAGGCCGTTAAAAAACTTTCTCGCAAAATCCATTAATCAGGGCGGTTATTATAAAATAGTCCGCCCCTAAAAAATGTATATTAGTCTAGGTGAGCCCGCCTCGGTTAACATTCTTAAGACTCTGACAAGGCCCGATATGGACGACCAGTATATAAACGCAAGTTAGGGTTCGCAGCCAGTTGGCCCCTACACTTGTCTCGCTTCCAAGCCGTCTCTTCTCCTTTGTCTCCCTTCACTTCGTCTCCTGACCGAGAGCCTCTCCCCTCGCTCCTCTCGGTGGCGAAGACCGAGAGCCATGTGGCCTGACACTCGGTGACGCGGGTGTGGCCTCCCCTGGCTATGGCAGCTAGATGCGGGGGGAGGGGGGGGTGGTGTGGGCTCGACCGTGGATGGCGGTGGCCCCTCCTCACGTGGCAGTACAGATCTCGGGGCTGAGGTTTCCTCCTCCCGGCAGAGGGCAATGGGCGGAGAACCGAGGTTGCGGGTAAGGCGCGAGCGTCTGCGGTTGGGGAGAACCAAGGCTGCGGGTGTGCATGGCGGGCGTCCACCAAGGTCGGGGGCCCATGCGCCTGCACATCTAGCCTGATAGCCTCCCCTCCCTCATATGGCGTGGCGGTCGTGGCGCATCCGCGTGGGCTTCCTCCGCCTCGTCCTCCGGCGTGGCTGCAACGGTTGTATCACCTCCGACGACGACTGAGCAGATCCGTGCCCATGGTGGCTACATCTGCCGCCGGAGCCTGGATCCACGCCCATGGTGGCTGGATCCAGCAAACAGTGGGCGGATTCGGTGAGCGACGGTAAGGCAGATCCGGCAGCAGAGGCCCCGTTATCGCTTTATTAATCGTGGTGGGCATGGAACCCCCTCGGTTAACATAATGGTCAAATTTATCATGACCTTCCGTCCAAGGCGGATGAAAAACTGGCTCGCTTCATCTTTTATGTGACAAAAATTATCAACACAACTTATGGTGTAAAATAGATAGACTATAATGTAAAAAATAAAAAGATTAAATAAAAAATAAGAAAATAAAAAAGGAGAAAGATGGACGAATGTGCAGTTAGTAGTAGTCTTATGCATGCATGCATGGTGATTTGCTTTTGCGACAATTTTTTGTGGCTCGTCCTATCATGTTTCTTGGACTTTTAGCATGTCTTATTAGTTTTAAACATATATCTTCTAATGTCTTACTTGAGTTGTTGATCATCTAGATCAGCACTTCGCATAGTCCAAGTCCATCCATTTGGGCCACACCTTGTATACAAGCAAACAACGTTAGTCTAAATAATCTTGTTCTTCATCAAACACCAAGATCAAGCTTAATTAATGGGCATAGTCTTGTGGTTAGACCAATAGTTTAATGCCATTTTTAATATAATTTGGCTATGTTACATTAGTAAGTTGGGCCTTCTATTATTGGGCTGGAATCTGCCTCGGGGCCTTTTGCGCCAGTTTACTGGACCGAGCCATGGCCGCGGGGCCTTTTCCCCTCTTTTTTCTTTTTATGGTAAAATAACTTATAAATTATGTGAAAAAATCTATATCTATATCTATACCTCTATCCCTAATAATAAAGAGTTTCATCCATCTATATTTTTGGTCCGTCTCGTTTAACTATTGGATAGTAGAGAATTGCTTATGTCTAGACCTTTATATATAACATGTGTACGAGTTAGAATAACTCACTTCTAGGCCAATTAATATAGTCTTATTTTAAGATTATTAGGTTCTGTTGTAATTACTATAACTCTTAAAAAAGACTTGGAGATGTCTGTATATATACACCTTAATTTGTTTTGCTTCGTATGCCATGTTTGTGCCATGTTCTGTTTTGTTATCGGTTCATCATCTTCGACTTCATATCCATGATGTAGAGGTGCTAGACATCACGGGAGTTTCAAGTTTAGTATTAGGACGGTTTGTTGCCTCGTTGCTCGATGTCGTGTCTGCTGCTTGCCTCAGTCGAGATGTTGCGAGTCGTTGTCTCCTAGATGTACTCATGGGTTAATCTAGATCGATGGTAGATGGCCATGATGCTGGCATGGAGAGCCACCGCATCGAGCATAGTCGAAGCAGACCTGATGATTGGTTTACCGTGGTGCGTACACACATCCTACATATACATATCGATGCCATTATGTTATATATACAAATAATAGCTATATTATAAATGCCATGGTTATAAAAAATATATCTTCAATTTCTTTTGAAACAAGAATTTTATTACTCATTAGACGCAGCTAAATCGCTGGTCACCAAATCCTCAATAAAATGAGGTACACCCTCCCAAGTGATTTGATCGTCACTAGGACATTTACAACCAAAAGCCGCTAGAGCTCAACAATCAATTGTTTTGATAGAAGAGATAAACATAAATAAATATTTTGAACTTGAGACATTTTACAATGGTTGGAAAAAAGATGGACCATTCATTGAGCGAGATCGGATGGTAGAAAAATAGGAGGTACCCAACCGAAACTACCTAGTGGTACCAATTAGGTGGGGATAGTATCAAATTAAGTGGGGCCAATACCAAAATATGTAGGACAATATCTATTTTATATTTTATATTTTATTTTTGAATAAGGGTAAACCAGTCATTTTAGTTAGTACTATTCATTCAAGGACAAAAATAGAATTAGCCAAATATCTTGCAGTTAGATCCATGGACATGTATCTTTTTTAAAAAAAGCTACAGACATGTTGGATCCGTATAAAATGGATGTGGATACTTTGGTGTAACTTTTTTGAGAAATTTTACAATGGTTGTCGAAAATTGGATGGCTCACGACGCCGATCCAATGGCTAAAAAGATACGCTTACCAAGAGTTACCAATTTAAGAGGTACCGGAGAGTACCAAGTGCATATTAAATGGTGGTACAATATATACCAAGTATATACTAAAATTGGTTGGATCAACACCTAAAAAAGGTGGGATAATTCTATTTTCGGAATTCCTTTATGTAATTAAGGGCAGTATGGTCTTGAAATTCTGGATGGACATCCGGTTGAATTGTTTGGCGTTGTTGGCACTGCCGCTCTCCATCATCTGGCCTCTTCGTCGATCTGGGTGCAGCAGCTGCATGAACTTATCCTGCAGAAACTTTGTTGATCCTCCGCCCAAACATAGGGCGTGTCGATCACCGCGTTGAGGTCCTCCAGCGCACCCTCCGAGAAGAGCTCCATAGATATGTTTTTTTTTTGACAAGGAACCATGGACATGTTCGGGTGCCTCCACGTCGACATGGGCAACTCCGTGCCGCCGCACGGTCTCGTCGGCTTCGGCTGCGGGCCGCTCTCTTTCCTGTCGCAGACCAAGGACGTCTTCTCCTACTGCCTGCCGAGCTACAAGTCCTCGAACTTCTCCGGCACGCTCAGGCTCGGTCCCGCCGGGCAGCCGAAGAGGATCAAGACGACGCCGTTGCTGTGCAACCCACACCTGCGCGCCCTTGCTTCTACTAAATCAACAACATGGTTGGGGATCCGCATCGGCCGCAAATCCGTTCCGGCCCCGCTATTACCCCTCACGTTCGATCCGGCCAACGCCCGCAGCAGCATAGTCGACGCTAGGACGACGTTCACACGCATGGCTGTCCGCGCTGGTGTATGCTGCCATGCACGACACTTTCAGACGAGAAGGGGGCAGGTGCTCGTGTGCTACAACGTGACCACCGTCATGTTCGTGTTCGACTGGCCGGTGTCATGGGGACGCTGCACGAGGAGAATGTGGTGATCCGCAGCTCGTCGGGCGGCATCGCGTGCCTGGGCGTGGTGACTTTTTTTTTTTGATATCCTGCTGCTTGCGTCGGGCAGGGGTGACCGAACGGGGATCATGGGAGGTGGAAGACACGATTACCATACTAACCTTTCACTTAAAAAATTAATTAGTGCTGATTATTTATTTAGTTACTAAGAATAACCGGGAAGTACCCCCAACCACCGTAAAAGGGCTCAACTTTTTTACGTGATGGATATGATGGTGTTAATGTGCACGGTTGGTGTAACATTTTTCTAATGTGACATATATGCTGGTGCTAATGTGCATAGTTAGTGTAACAGTTTTTTAATGTGACATATTCGATGCTGGTACATAAAATGTGGTACATGAGAGATTAATTTCATGAAGAGCTGCTTGGACATCAAACGCAAACACGGGGACACGTTGTTGAAAAACTGTGACGCGAGAACACGTGATACAATTACTAGTGATCGATGGATCTCTTATAGAAAACAAATATGGCACAATGACAGCCTCCAATTGATGCATGCACGCCGAGCTAGCTAATTTTGGAAGGCGTGGCGTAGATTTAGGCAGGCTGGCATGATTTCCGTATTTTCACAATTACTAAAATACCCTCTATAATGTATTTCTCAATTAACTACTTAGAAAATAGAAAAATATGGAAGTACCTAGAGGTACCAAGGTACTTTTCCAACCATCCTAAAAAAGATCTCTTTGAACTTTTGTCATAGTACTTTAATAAATATTTGATAGATTTTTTCTGGTGCGTTAATTTTTCACGGTGTTCTAGTAACTAATCAGGGAATTGCTATTGTACATTGCTGGGTTTTTTGAATCGGACAGGCGACGTGCAAGTCATATATAATGTTCTTCGTGTTTCCTACGTCATCTCGAATAAAAAAAGCAGCAGCCAATGTAGAATCCCATCGCCTGGAGTCGCAGGCGACTGGATTCTAGGATTTGTCTTCCAAAATCCAAAGTCCGAAACGAACCTCTTTTCGGTCCGAAGCCGCGGATATATATCCTCCTCCGTTTCAACTTCTGCCGACGGCCAATCAGGACCACGAAGAAATAACATAGATGTCTTGGCACCGGCGCAATATGCGTAAGCGATCGTCCGAGAGTTGGTCATCGGGCAGGTCCAGCTCCTGCAGCTCTAGCTCCATGCGGGCCGCCTCGCCGACTACAGAGCCAGACGACGATGTGCACGGCGGCGTGTTAAGATATAGAGTTTGTTATGTATAGGAGTAGATAGACTCCATCGGTTGTATAGTTGGGATGATATCCTGTGATTATAGGAGATAGAGTTGTTGCCTAAACAACCGCCCGTAATCCCGAGATTGTAATCTTGTAATCTCTATATAATGAAACCGAGGGACCCCAGAGAGGAAAACCCTTCCCAACATATCGTTTCACATGGTATCAGCCACCTCTTCCTAGCGGGATACCGATCCAATCTACGCTCGCGCGCATCACGTCGCCATGGGCGACTCTTCCTCCTCCGCCGCCCCCGCGCCGCTCGCCTTCGGCATCCTTCCGCCTGTCTCTGCCAAGCTCACCCGGGCCAACTACAATATGTGGCATGCCACTGTCTTCTCCGTGCTCAAGGGCGCACGCCTCGGTGGCTATCTTCTGAACACGGCGGCGCCGCCGGATCCCTTCATTGCGTCGCCTCCTGCTGCGGATGGCACGAAGACTGATCCGGCGCCAAATCCAGCCTATGAAAAGTGGGTGGCCGAGGATGCCATCGTCATGAGCTACCTCATCTCGTCCCTCACGCCGGAGATCTTTGGTCAAGTGAACAAGGGGACCAGCGCCAAGGAGCTTTGGGCTGCAATCCAGGAGCTGCACGCCTCGCAGTCCAGGGCGTGCATCATGGCCACTCGGATGGCCCTGGCCAGCGCGTCCAAGAGTACATCTACCGTGGCGGAATTCTTCGTCAAGATGAAGGGACTCGCCGAGGACATGGCCTCTGCAGGTCGGAAGCTGGAAGATGAGGAGCTCGTCACCTTCATCCTCACAGGCCTCGGCGAAGACTTTGAGTCGATCGTTGCTGCCTTGGCTTCCCGTGTGGAGCCTATCTCCGTCAACGAGCTCTATGCTCAGCTTGCTGCGTTTGAGCAGCGCAAGGAGATCAATGGCGGGGATACTCAGTCCTCCGCTAATGCTGCCACCAAGGGTGGCCGTGGGAGTGGATCTAACAAAATTTGCTAAAACATATAAAAATCCTAAAAATATGAAACAAGTTTTGTTAACTTCATAAAAATGTGGTCTATTCATAGATGTTATGTTTTTTATTTGATTGTGCTTTTATCTGTAGGTGTATTAAATCATTATTTCATATATTGCATGCATATAGGTTTGGTGATGTCTCGAGAACGTACCAGAGGCAAACTCAGAATACATGGAGGTGATTGAGAAGTAAAGGAGGATGTCTTTATCGTCGGTGGTATACGGTCGTTATGAGATGTCGTTTGCTCCTAACTAAGATATGGGACCCAAAGAGATAAAGGCAAATGAACAAAATACTATCAAAGTGCATAATTCCTTTGGCAGTCGTTGTCCAATAATGCATTAACTGAATAGTATGTGATATTATAATAATGCTTCAGTCTTAATTAACACTAGCCTATAGTTTTTTTTGTCATGGATGCACGATGGATCTTGATGAAATCTTTCGCCTTTTATATTAAAATTGATATAACAATTTATGTTTGTATTTTGATTGAAATAAACAATGAATTTTAAAATTAAGTTTCTTCTCCATTAGAACGCACAAGCATATTTATTATCATTGCCAAAGCACAATAATGTGGAAATCATGTGCATATATTATTATTATTATGGTTACTAATACTATTCTTATTTATTGTTTAGAAGACTTTCGTATATTCACTTAGCCTAAATGATATCAAATTTTAGAATTATCTTAAGCCAAACCATTTTAGATTTGACGATATTTATAGAGAAGTTCATAAATATTATGACATCAAATTAAACATTATTGTGATGCGTAGTTGAGTTGGGAGAGAAATGCGGATTTGAGTTTAGTGATAAATTGTGGAAGTTAATGTTATCTTTTGAGTTGAATCAAGGCTATTGCCTTAGATAATGTTTGCAATCACTGTGAAACATAGTTGCGAACTGGAGAGACACGTGCTCTAAATTTGAACTTTAGGTGATGACTTGAGTTGAATCTAATATAGTGGTGTATAGATAATTATTTTTTTCTCCCGTTGCAACGCACGGGCATCTTTGTTAGTAATGATAATAACTATATATTACAACACATAGATTGATAAGTATGAAAGTGTTAAATAATTAGGCATATTCCATATTACTTTCCATTAAACTCGGAATATATAGCATGACAAGGTGATCAACTAGATTGAGCATGACAAGATTACTAGCATGGCGAGATTAACGAGATCATACATACTAGCAGAAAGCGAGATCATGATATAGCAAAACATGAACATGACAACTAGTGTAAACTCGACTTGTACACTAGATAGATTTATCATTGCGAACGACAAGATCAGACCAACAAGATTATACCTTCTCTCTGTAGAAGTACTTGGTGGTGAGGATGCAGACGTAGACTGCCCAAGGTTGAGATCGTCGAAGGCGAGCTCGAGATCGTAGTCGTCGAAGGCGTTGTCGAGATCGCTATCTTCGATGAGCGGCGGTGGAAGACTTCGCTGGAGTTGACGACGTATACGCCTGGACGTAGCGCCGCCTGGCTTCGATGGACGTCGACCCGTCATGAAGATTTGGGAGCAGTCACGCAAGGCGAGGAGCCGGATTTCGGCGGACCATTCACATGCATGTCGTTCATGCGTGGCCAAAAACTGCAAAAGGAGGCTGCGCTCCTGCAAGGCGAGGAGCCGGATTTCGGTGGACCATTCACGCGCATGTCGTGCGTGCACGCCCACGCCACGCCCAGCGAGGCGAGTTGAGGCGACGCGCGTGTGGACTTCCCTTTCTCTTCTCCACACTAGACTTGAGGAAGTGAAGAGAACTCCCATATTTATGTATGGCTTCCTCCACTTCATCTAGCAAGGTGGTACTAAAGAGTTTCCACTTCCCCTCTTGCTTCTCATGAATGGGCCTTTGAGATTTCTTTAGGAATTTCAGAAATTGTTATTGGGCCAAGCCCATTTAAATTCCAACAGAAAGTACATATATTTTTTTTTGAAAAGGTTTGTGTAATTGGTTGAAATTTTAGACATTGAATAGCAAAAAAATCTGAAATAAGTTTATTTATAAAAACAAACCTAGGTGGACGCCATAGTGCATCAAAAAATGGGAAGGCTACATAGGAGCCAAATGTTAAACTAGTTGTTAGCCAACTAGCTGCCAATCTTTACTAATATGAACTAATTTTTGACCCGACTAGTAATTAAGTTCTAGCTCATCTACAGAAGCTAGCCATTATGGCAAGTACATTGGTGTTGCCTTATAACTTGTCTCATATAGTACCACGTAATTTAAGATGATTTAATAGACTATATGTACAATGACTATCCTTTAAGTTGTCTTATAACAACTTGCAATTCCTTAATTTACGGAGAGAGTAAAAATAGGATTGTGAGCTGCACGACAACAAATTCATACAATGATAAAATATAGTTGTTTCATAGTCCTAGATTTTAGCTCATGAGACCGTTGTTTCTCTCACCTCTCTCTCACCTCCACATGATCAAAATCCTATATGGCAATGCATGAGACGATGTATGAGGTTCCTTACGTGTATATGCTGGTGCTGCTGTGTCCTTCCAAGAAAAATGATCTTTCAGATATATTACTTCAATCACAAATTAAAAATACAAGTTTAGATTTTTGAAAAGCCAAACTTTTTAAAGTTTCGTTGAGATAGAAAAAAATATTAAGATTTATAATAGGTTAATACGATTTACAACTTTTTAATTGACATATTTCTTTATTAAAAGTCATTTAGAGTCTGAACATGTGTTTGAATTTCTTATATTTTAAAGTTTATAATTAATATTTTAACAATGGTGAATATTGAAATAGTCAATGGCATATTTGTAGTGGTATAAGTGCCTCATTTTTAGTATTGCAACAGCAGTTTGTTCGTCTCATTTTCTGTTGCCTCATTTTCAGTTCAACCCATAACGAAACTAGGCCACCCTAAAACTGGTATTAACCTAATCATCTACAATGCCTCAACTGGAGCACTTATTTGGTTACCTAATGATACAACTGAACCAACATATAATAATTGTTCTTATTTTGTTATTTTTACCTGGATTCATTTCGAAACCATGTTGCTTAAATCATGTATCCCATGCAAACAAGTGTATCAGAAACTCATTTAGAAAGGGAGTCATTTCATATGTCTGTCTCCACTTGCCAACAGAATTTTCTATGTGATTCAAAATCCTTGGCTTTACTCAACTTACAACGAGAAGATAGAGTATTCCAATGATTTGTTTTGATAATAGAATATATATAATCAGTTTGACATATCCTCTACCTAAACCAAATATTGATCTTTGAATTCTAATAGACATGCAAGATTGCTAGCGCAAGTAAACTCTGATATATATATCCTTAGCGAAACAAACTATTGCAAGGACATATATAGAATTAGTGCTTTACTTGTGGATTTTTTGTAGCATCCAGGAAGGGTTGTAAAATGCACAATTGATCAACTATATTCAATAATTCAAAGGTGCAAGCAAGAGCAATTTCAAAAGTTAACTGGTAAACATATTCTATAAGAAAATAGTAGCCTGTTGAATTATAGCATTTGAAGATAAGTGTAAGAATTTGAAAAATAGGACATGATATCCATCAGTTCTAGAGCGAAAGCACTTCATAGTAAGTATAACATATAAGCTATAAAAAAGGAGAAGTATCTTCAGCCTATAGAAATTTTTTTATCTGTATAGGAAGGGAAATATAGTGTAGTTTTGCAGTTTACCGAGCATGGCAACAGCACACTAATCTGGCTGAACCAAGCCTGCAAACAATCCCAGCATACAGCAGTAACGTGCAGATCGTTTTGGGACGAGGTCTCGCATCGAACCAACAGGAACCAAAAGGTAAAAGAAATGAATCAATCAAGCAAAGATGAGGGACCCACAGTACGTGGGTGAAGAACTCAACGACTACGAACAACTCGCCTGGAGGAAGGCGGTGAAGTTGGACGGATCCCCATCGAGGTCCACGACCGCGTAGACGGTGAGGGCTAGGGCGAGGGCGCAGCGACGCAGGCCCGCCTCCGCCGCAGAGATGCCCGCACGCCGTGCACCAAGGCACTGCAAGGAGCAGCCGGCGATGGCGATGGCGATGACCACGACGAGGGCACAGGGATACCAATGCGCCTCCCCCGCGGAGATGCCGCCGCCAAGGAAGGGCGAGGAGCAGCCGGTGACGACGACCACACTGGGGCGTCGGTTCCATTGAGCGAGATGTGCTGCGGAGTTGGGCGTCGTCGTCGTCCGCGGCGGTGGTTCCCGAGCGAGACGATCAAGGCGGAGAGCGGGGATTGCGGTTCCTTGCGAGGAGCAGCCGGTGAGGGCGAGGGCGACGACGGCAATGGCGCAGGATTGCCGCGGGGGCGAGCTGGGCGAGGCCTCACGCCGAGACAGGGCGAGTTGCAGCCGGCGAGGGCGAGGTCAGGTCCAGGTCGAGGTTGAGGTTCAGATGGCGATGACGGTTCGTAGGGGCTGTTCGGTCGATCGTGGGTGGAGTGGAGGACGGGGATTAGTTTTTTTTTTTCATTTTTTTACGGGGAGTCTAGGGAGTTTTTTTAGTAGGGGGGCGCTCGGGCGGGGTTTACCGCGGGGGGTGTCATTAGCGAGCGGTGACGATGACATTTGATCCTTTTAGCAGTAAGATTTTTATCCATCACATGCATGGAGTAGACGTTTGGTACCTCGGATTAAACCAATCGAACACATTTATCCTAAAAAAGGTCAGTGCAGTACCAGTGATTGCTAACACTTTTCTACTAAATATACGGTCAGAATTGAGAAATCAGCATGCGCCTAAGAACAAATAATGGAGGGAGTATATTGTAAAAAAAATAGCGCTCCGCAGGCACTTTGAATCAATATCAAAGTATGAATCTTAGCTATATCTATTAGCGTAATGTGTCCAACGAGCAAAAAAAATTTTTGGCCTATATTATTTAGAGCCCTTGTGGTCCGTTTATGGATCCGCCACTGTGTGTGGGTATCCACCCAAAACCATATATATTAATAATATGGGTTGGTTGGAAAAATAATGAGTTTTCACCTCAGTCCAGTTAAACACACTTAAATTAAGATAGGTACAGGTGCCTCTAAACAGATCCTAAGGTGGTTGGTCTGCTTGACTTTGAAAATAAAAAATTTACATTCGTGGTAGTAAATTTAGTGGTTACAACAACAATAGTTACATTAGGTTTGTGTCATAACAAAAATCTTCTGAACTAGGAGAAGACTAAAAATAGCATAATATTTTTGAGATCAATGGACACTACAATGTATATAATAAGTTTATGTAAAATAATAAAATATTTTCTCATTTTATGGCTAACAACAATAATTGATAGTAAAAAAGCTCTGAAATAGGAGAAGGCTAAAATATCATAAAAAATTGGGATCAATAGTGACTAACAAAAATAAATAAAAACAGAAATAAATTTTAGATAATAAAATATTTTCTCTTTTTTGGCTAACAACAATAATCTATACCTATCTATAAATCACTAAAATCTTCACCTTTTTTTTCTATCCGCTGTTTCTTTCTGCCACCAGGACTACTGTACTTTTTTCCCCTTTCGTGTCCGTCGAACAAATGATAAAAAACACCAATGCAATGAGGATTTGAACCTTTTGGTCTCCAAGGTTCTATTATAGGAGGTTTATACCACCATAACACAGGGGGTCATATGATGATTGACAAAGCCTTTTTATTTAACTTGGTAACAATTTCAAATACTAGCCAAACAAAATAACTATAAAAGTATAGTATTAATATACATATATATAACTATATAAGAATAATAATCTAGCAAGACAACAAAGTACAAATAATAAATAAATGAAACTATAAAAAAATATGGTATTACGTGTAATAAATATATAAGAATAATATGACTGACAACAAAATACAAATAATAAATAAATAAAACAAAAAAATATGGTATTAAGTGTATTAAAATAATCCAGCAAGAACAAAAATATGATATTGCATATATGAAAATAAACTTACATATATTATATGCAATAGGAATGGTAGATAAAAAAAAATCATAACTCGCCAGAGCTTACGGTCGGAACCGCTGAAGGTGGCATCTTATGCTTAGGCTGTACAGCCGCTTCTTATTACCTCGTACAATATGGGTTGGTCGGACAATGTGGTACTAATTAAATATACCGAAAGGGACTAATCTGCCGCGCGCCGTGCGGTTTGGGCCCGACTTAGATTTTGGGCCATCGCTGAGTCTACGGTTGGGCCCCACATCGCGGCCAGGCCCGGAGCTCCGAAAGGCGCGGGCTCGACTGCTCCGAGATATCCCGTTCAGGAATCAATAGTCCTGCAGTCCTGCAGTCCTGCAACAGACTGTCGGACCTGGACGTCGCCGACTTCAGATCGTCGTCGTTCACCAATCACCGGCCACTCCGTGCTGCTTGCGCTACAACGTCTCGGCTCTGCACCACATGAGTAGATCATCCATAGCAGTACGCGGCACTGCGGTCAATACATGTGTTGCTTTGCTGCGGAAATTCTTGGTTGAAGTTAGATTGTCTTTGAGAGAGAACTTGTTGAAAACAAAATCGTAGAACAAATTTCTATTTAATGTTTGGGTGCATCGCATGTAGCTGAAATTTTTTGCACTACACGCTGACGATCTTGTGCATATATTGGTGGAACCTGCGCATCTTCAACAGCAGCAAGTAATGAAATGTTTAAGACTCGTGAAAATAGAGATCGATTGTGAAACTAGAATCCAATATTAGATTAATTGTGAAACCAGAATCCAAATAATGAAATAAAATATTGAAGACTCGTGAAAATATATGTAATTAGAAGCTTCAAGTTAGGTTTAGCTCTAGAAAAATAAAAATAAAAAATCTATAAAGAGATATAAATTTCTCCCCAAAAAGTTTTTCTGGAAAGGAAAGTTGTGGAGCTTGCTTCCTAGCACTTATTTTGGAATCCTGTACAAATATTCTGACAAGCTCTAGAGAGTTTATTTGAATTCATCGTATCTCAATCTACCCGTAGGGTTCTTGTTTCAAAAGCTTTCAAGGACCTCTAGTCTAGTGGATGGAGCACATGAGTACCATCCAACATACCTGGATACGAGTCTTAATTGGAGCGAATTAAACAGGTGTGGTATAAATGAAAACTTATTAAAAAGTATTACGCACTATTTTGCTCTATTTTTAAGGATCACTTTGCTCTGTTTAATACCATAGTGGAAATGTTTTCAATGTATTATCATTAGCACCATTGATTTGCATTAGAAAAGGGAAAATAGCGTTCCATCAACAAAAAAAAGGAAAAATATAGTTATTCAATTCCTTTTGCCTTTCTTTAGTCCACGTATAAGCCCAGGTTGGGCCTGGTCTGTGTTTCTCTCTCCGGCGATTTAACCAACCATGGCAGTTAGCCCGTGGGCTGGTACGCCGGTACCGTGCACTAGTTCGCTTCGTCATGGCATGCTCAAGTATTCTGGCTAACGGGCGCCTGGGCTGCTGATGGACACGAGACCCAGGTCAACTAGACCAAAGCGTGAACGAATTGTATAACCAGAGCTCTGTTTATGTTTAGTATAATAATACTTTTTTATTTGAGGAATATGTATTTAGTACCACATTGTCCATGGAACTTAAAGCAGACCGGCTGATATACTACTACCTTGATCCATGTCTCACCGCATGGTAGATGCGGACAGCAATTCTCATACAAATGAAATTATGATTCTGATGTCGGAGGATAACACACTACATTGTGTGTGTAGCTTTTTTTTATTTTTTATTTTTCCTTCCAACAACTTAAAATACATAATATGGTAATGATAATTATATATTAAACCAAAAGTTTCATAATTGTGAAAGTATATATATTTTGAAAAGGTTTGTGTTATGGTCTATATGAAATTTTAAATATTGATAGCAAAGTTGAAAAGAAGAGAGTTTTTCTTTTGGAGAAATTCAATTTCTAGATGGAGGGTGTATGCACCGAACCGTGACCCCATGGTGTGGGAGTGGCGAGGCTCGGGCGCTGGGTATGGGCGGTGGAGATGGGTGGGGTCGACAGTCGACACACTCAATCTTGACTGTTGGATGACGAGTGAGTAAGGAGAGAGATGATTGAGAATAAAAAGGGATAATTTATTTTAAAAATATTGTTTTTCTAGGTACATTTGACGTGGTGGATGGAGTAGGGCTTGTCAGCCGGGGACGTTTTTTGTGTGGATCTTGAAAACAAAAATACAGTGAATTAGTAGGATAGATTAGATTAACAAACCCAGACAACTTAAGATGTCCATTTCTATCAATCAATGGTTTGCACCGGGAAGGTTTTGTTGGCATGCATTCGTATCCACCTCAAACCATATGAATTGGGAGCCTTTTTTTTTTTTCCTGTGTGCCAGTATGTTTAGACTATATCGGTCTTGTGATTAGGGTTAGCCACGGAGAGCTCCATCAAGGCGCCGCCACCGACATTTTGTGCTCCCGTCGGTGAGGTCGCCGGTTCCTTCCGCCTCCGGCAGCCCTTGGGGCCCCGGATGTGTGGGGAACCGCGTGACCTTGACCGGCGGTGTAGATTAGGTCCCTTTTCTAGGATTAGGGTATCCGGCGGCGCGAGCTTGGTGGAGGTGGCAGCGCATCTATGGTGGAATAAGGTCCTCCCGGTCTTCGTCCACCTCGTCGTCGCCTGCTCCGGTGACGATGGGAGGCCTGTGAGGCGGTGTAGGAGTCTGCGGCGGCTACTGTTTCGTCGTCGTGGCGGAGCGGCGGTGCTCGTGCCGCATTTAAGGTCAAGGCTACGGTGGTGGCTGAGGGCATGGTGGCAAGATGAAATGCGGTGGATCGAACTCGATCTGCCGGCAGCACGGATTGAGATTGGGCGAGCTTGGCTTCACTGCGACAGCGGATGTCATCGTCGACGCCGCTCTCGTCGTTCCAACCTGGATTGTGATCCTGACGGATAGGTGCTCAAAGACTTCTTCGCCTCCGCGAGATTGAGCGTCTACTGCAGTCCACCTCAACGCCGGTGGTTTCCTCCGGCTTCTGGTGATTCAGGTTTGGCGGCGTCGGCTGGTGTCGGTGATCTTCATCGGCAGCGGATGCGACCGACTTCCTTTCTCGTAGAATATAGGTTGGACAACTGTCCTACGTATCCTTATTCGGTGTACTTGTATTTGGACGTGTTTAGTTCTATTAATTAATACAGGTATACATTATAAAAAAGGGTTGACCAAACCCTCATGCCACTATAATGTTCGAATTGACCTGTGTGTACAACATCATCTTTGTTTTTCCCTGTGTGCCATTCCGTCCGAGTTCTGTCAGTTTTCCATGGTTTGATCGCCCTGACACGTGGGTCCCGCTGATAACAATGTCTATAATGCCCTTCCCTCATGAGACTGTCCTCTCCCAGTCTGGTGGGCCCATGTTTCCATGGACATAACACCTTGAGGGGAGGAGGAAGAAGACATGGGCTCAGCAGGAGGGGAGTCTGGAGGATGGAGGCGGTGCTCCTCCCGCGGCGGGGCTTCTCCGCGCGCCGGCGAGGCCACGGCGGGGCGGCTCCTGGACGCTTTGCGCGCCGGCTCGGCCACGGCAGGGCTGCTCCGCACGCCCCACGGCACAGGCGTGGCTTCACATGCAACGACATGGGCGAGGCGCGACGTCCTGCTCGCGACGTCCAGAGGCGCGCTGCGGCAGGCTCAGGTGGAGCGACGTGCTTCCCATCCGGATTTAGGCAGAGAGGTGAGAGGATGGGGATAAATGTGGGACCCACATGTGATTGGGGTTGAGGCCTGAGGGCATTTTAGACTTTTTGCATGGCTGTTTGACACCGTTAGCTGTGGGAAAAACAAAGATGATGTTGTGCACACATGTCGGTTCAAACTTTCCACTGGAATGAGGGTTGCTCCAACTTTTTTGATGGCACACATGAAAAAGGCTCATGAATTGGTAATGAATTAAGGTGGACTAACTAATTTTTTTACCTCAATTCACTCAACACATATATATTGACGTAAATACAAGTGCACTTTAACAAGCTCTATGATGATCAGCTGATATCCTTTTCATGGTAGTCAGTTCAGGGATTACAACAATTACCACGGTAGTTTGCTAGTACGTTTGTGCCATAACAAAACAAATTCTCAACTAAAAGAGCATAATAAAAATTCCGTAATAGTTTGAGACGAATAGACACTACGGTGTGTATAAGTTTGTATAAGATTATTGTACAGGTGCTGGATTTTTTGAATCGGACAGACGACGTGCAAGTCATATATAATTCTTCGTGTTTCCTAGGTCATCTCGAATAAAAAAAGCAGCAGCAATCCCATCGCCTGGCAGGCGACTGGATTCTAGGATTTGTATTCCAAAATCCAAAGTCCGAAACGAACCTCTTTTCGGTCCGAAGACGCGGATATATATCGTCCTCCGTTTCAACTTCTGCCGACGGCCAATCTGGATCACGCAGAAAAAAACACAGATGTCCGGCCACCGGCGTAATTTGCGTAAGCGATCGTCAGAGAGTTGGTCATCGGGCAGCAGGTCCAGCTCCTGCAGCTCTAGCTCCATGCGGGGCGCGTCGCCGACTACAGAGACAGACGACGATGTGCACGGCGGTGGCCACCGTAGGCTCAAGCGATCGTCCGCTTCGTTGCCCGTGCGGCGTTCGCCGGCTTCGCACCACAGCTGGGTGCTCTGAACCAAACGGGTGCCCGGCGGGATGATTTCGCCGGCGACCGCACGACTTCAGCGATCTCTCGCACGTCCAAAGGCTCTATCTCCGTCTCGTTCGAGCTCGTGGAACCGCCCGGAACTTCCGTCCTCACCGTCGACGGGCCGCGGGCGTCGATGGAGTCCACTGGGAACGTCATCGCCGCGCACCGCGATGTCGTGCTACTTTCGACCAGGTCCTACGGGGACACGCACCCGTCGTTAAGTGCCGTTGACTTGTTCGTCTACCAGGCGGACCGCGACCCCTCCCGGCGCCGCCGCCGGCCGTCCTTGTTGCTGCTACCTTCCGCAGGCGGATCTGTGATTTATTCGCACACCGAAACCATGGGCATAATGTCCTGCACAAGCAAGGACGACGACGAGTCACCGCCGTTCGTCGTGGCAGACCTTGAGATGAGTCCGGCGACCAACGAGGCCCGCCTGTTCCGGTCTGGGACCGGCCAGTGGGAGTCCTTCAGGAACTTGCACGACCTATGACTTGCACCATGATGTCAACTCCACTAGAATAAGGACACCAACGTCAAGACGAAGCCGCCAATCACGTTTGTCAGACCTAATAAAGGTACTGAAAACGTTGGACACCGACCACCATTGAAGATTGAATGTTTCTTTCTTGACAATAGCACGAAGTACTCGGTGCAAATCCACCAAACGTCGAGCTGTTACGCCATCAAATACCACCTCCACCTTAAGCTGCACAGCGAGCAGAGTGACCACGCAGCAAAAGCCTGGCCTCGGCGAACAAGAACTTCGATGACGCACCTGCGCCACAGCCGCCGGCCCGGAGAAACTAGGCTAGATTTTCACCCAGTTGTTGAACGCCCGCGGACGCAACAGTGGACAGACTGACTAACAACTTCAGCAACACCTTCAACAAGGTATGTGGCACAGTCAGTACCACCACCGCCGGACCGACGTAACACACCAGGCAAGGTTTTCACCCAAACCGCCGCCACCACCGTCGACTCTACGCCCGGCCAACTCGGAAGGCCGCCTTCACCGGAAGGTCCCCATCAGCTTCTCAGACGACCGCGCCCGAGACCCGGAGCCCCTTCACCGCCGCTGATGAAGACACATCGCTCGCGAATCAGATCAGGGGAGAGAGGGGCTAGATATGGCCATACAGGTCACGGCTCCGCCACCGACCTCCACCCAATCCATCCACGGCGCGCCGCCACCAAGCCAGCCCGTGGTCGGCGCCGCCATGGCGTCCCCGCCGAGCCCCACGCGACTTGGGCGGGGCGGCGCGCTCCAGCCAAGGACCTCCTGCGCCGACTTGTGAGGGTCCCACCGCCGCCATCCTGGCCGGCCGCGGCGCATCGGGAAGGGAGGGGAGGGGAGGGCGGGCGGCGGCGCGGGTAGGGTTTCCACCCTAGCCGCCGCGTGGAGGCGGCACGGGGGACGGGCACACGCAAGGCTAGATAAGGAAGCAGTCCTGATATATATTGTATATCTAGTTGGTGGGAATGGTTTTGCATGATCATGTAAAACCATTCCCACCGGCTGGGATAGTGGATGCTCAAAAGTAGCATGCTCAAAACTTTTAGGCAAACTAATCCGCAAACGATCACCCAATTGGGACATCTCTGTAACTTTCCATTTTTTGAAAAAAGACATTCCTGCATGTTTCCTTTATTGGTTGGTCTTGTGCGCACACCCCTCTAGTCAGTCATCTTGAAACTTCAAGGTACTATAAACCCATATGGTCGTGGTCAAATATATTGTCTACCAAAACGTTGAACTACTTTGGCACCATCTCTCGGCGCGTCCACTACTAGTAGTGCTGCCTGCCATGGCACCACGAACCAAAAGAAAAGGAGGTGCAATGTATATTCCACCACACGTCATTGAGAGCAGACTTTAGAAGCCATAGCTGCTAAACCAAAGGGACTTTTGGCTTCCCCACAGCTGCTTTTGTAAAGCTACTTTTTGGAAAGCCACAGCCCACAGTTGCTTTTTCAAAAGTCACAGCCTAACCAAACACACCCTTAAGGTGCTGATGAGGAGGGACGAGTTGGCCCTGATTTTTTGGGATGATTTGAATATGAGGACACTCATAATGCAAACTCTATCATAAAGTTTAAACCTATTTAATACACTCTTGTTTATAGTATTTTACTGATGTGGCAATATCTTTATTGAAGAAAGGGAGAAAAATCAAAAATTCAAATCTTATTTAGACTAAGTCTACGATATCTTCGAGTTAATAAATAAGTTTAAACTGTATGGTAGAGTCTGCATTATAAGTGCCCTCAAGGAAATATTCTCGTCTCTAAATGGCTCTGTATCCTGTCTTGGAACCAAACACAAGATGCAATGGAATATTATCACGCCTTTTTTTAAAAAAAAACTAATATTATCGCGCCTTCAAACCAAACCTAGGAAAGCTTGTTGGAGTTTTTTTTGAGTGATATAATACACATCTCATCATGACTAAAAAACCTCGCTACCCCGATCTGAACATTAATTATGTTATAAAACATATTGCCAGCGGTTAGGACCTTCCCCTCTCCGTCTCTCACGATCAACACGGTAGATGAAAGTAGAACAAGTAGACACAAGATGTAGGGAGACTATTCTTTATTTCTCTAAATATTGGTAATTACAACATAGAGCTCCCACTTATATATAGTCCTGCTAAGGTCCAAGAGTTTCGGTAAGAGCGCACATATAAACGGACTAGGATTAGGATTCTTCCTTCTCCTTTCCTTCTAGGATAGAGTCCTTATGTTTTACAACACTCCCCCTTGGGCGATTACCACGATATGCACATGCCTCGTCAAAAACTCCATCCGAAAACCCAGTGGGAAAAAATGGTTCTTGGAGAAAAGAGTACATCGCATTCGTTAATTGAATTGCACATGTTGTCTCGTTAAAAACCTTGTGTGAGAAACCTTCGAGTAAAAACTCACATAGGGAAAAAGAGTACAACATTTAACCTTCTTGGTTATATATTCTTCATGATATTTTATTCTTCGTGAATAGATATTGATCTTCATGATCTATGCATAAACTTTCATGTTTTAGCAAATAGGATCTACTTGATCTTTATAATTCTAGTGGTTTTAATTATCTTCAAGACAAATTGAATAAAATTGCTCCCCCTAATAAAGGCATCCTTTGAATTTTATTATTCAAACCACACTTTCAAAAAGTTGGCTCATAATTCTTCTATGAATTATATGGGCATAACAAAGAGCAATATGCTTCATGCATAAATAACGACTTATTAGTTGTGCAAAACAAATAAAAATTTACGCTTCAGGGTAATAGATCCTTTCAGAGGATGATGGGGATAAATAAATTACAATATTCAATATCTTCTAAATAGTGTCAAACTCTTACAAGAGTTTCAATACTAATAATTCTCTCATAGTGGATTTTTAAACTTACAAATCTTCAGGATTTTGATTGTACCACTAAGTAATAATTCCAGCCTTGCATTTGGCATTTAGGAGATAATTCAAATGCCAAATCACCATTATTCTCATACCTTCTATGGTATTTAGAGGATATCAATATTTTTATTGCTTAGCTTTACACTTTCTGAATGTTTGTATGACACCTTCATGGTGTTTAGAATTCCTCATTTTTTTTCTCTCGGGTCTATGTTGACGGTAGTTAAGTATCAATTTTATACCGTCAATGCAGCAAGAGAAAGGACTAAAATGAGTTCACCTATTAGATATAGGGGTTACACTGACAGAATTTCATGAGTTTTGGTGATTGTCTATTTCTGCAGGGGGTTATCAGGAAAGAACCTAATGAAGGCCCACATGTCGGGATTACATAGAGATAAAGACCGAACGGGTAAAATTGTATACTCTAGAAGACTCCAGAAGGTGACACCTGAAACTGGGGGCCCACCTGGCATTGACCAGGGGCGGCCGCCCCTGGCATGGAGTCGGCCGCCCCTCCCCCTCAACCAATCAGGTTGAGTCTCGCGGATTATGCCTCCACCGCCTTTGAGGATGAATAATAATCGTCCGTTTAGGTCGGTTTGATCCGAGGGCTGTGGTGCATTCTAGAGGGCTATATATTCAAAGCCTGTTGGCGGTCCTTAACTCACTTTTTATACCATCAATGATTATATAAAATCCACGCATAACTTAGTGAATAGGGCTTTATGCTAACAAATTCCACAAGTTTTGGTGTTTCACTTGTTTTGCGTCAACACTTGGAATACACCTAAAATGGGCCAATAAACACAAGAAAACTATCATATAAGAAGGTGGCCCAGTTACCAAATAATTCGGGTCTCAAACATAGTCAAAAATGCCAAGCATGGACCCAAGAAATAGAAGCCCAAAACCTTTTCCAACTTCATCGCGGGCTGCAGGAGCAGGGTTGAGTATTTTGGCCATAACTCCCTCATCCAGACTCCGATTTACGAAATTTACCAGGCTACGGAAAGCTGACGACGAGGCCCACGTGCCTGTAAAAGATGGGCCCCATCCGAGCCAAACCTGGCACGCACGCGCCCCAGGCGCGGGCGCGCCTGTGCGGTGCCCGATCGGGCCCATTTTTGGTCAGCTGGCCCATGACGATGTGTGGAGGTCGGTTTTGCTGGTGCTTTGTACATGGAAGGTACGAAACCGCCTCTAGAGGTCGGTTTTGGTCCTTTCCAAATGGGCATGACCCTTTTGCATAGAGGCCCCTCCTCTCCACCTATAAAAGGAGGCTCCCTCCTCCTCATTTCAGCACACCATTCCAAAGATCAAGAGCTACTACACCTAGAGAATAAAGAGCCACACTCCATGGGCTTAGGCCCTAGCTAGCTAGTAGAGCCTTGGTAGTGGAGAGATGTGAGGGAAGAGCATGGAAGAGCCGGACTTGTCGGTCTCTCCCCCAACCTTGTACCTCAACGAACACCTGTGCTACACTTCGTCGGGTTTTCCCGCTACGTGAGTGTTCGTGTTTTCTTTGGTAATAAGTCTTTCGGTATTTATTCTTCATTTATACTTGTTTACGGGTTCGTCGACCGTCCTCGTAGCAGTTGCTCTAGTAGAGGACTCCTGATAGAGACGGATGTTCCTGTACGACGCTAGAGTAGTAGCTAATAGCATAGACGTGGTGTCTAGGCTGGCGGCTACCTTCGTATGCCTCGTAGTCCACGGTTGAGGTGGTAGGCGGCAGGTGGTGACAGCTCTGTCCATCCCTTGTAATCCCCCACGTCCGGCTACGGCGTAGAGCCACAGGCCGGCATCACCTGGCAGACCAGGTGCGATCCGGTGCCCGAAGTGAGCAAGTGTAGGTGCAGTTTATCTACTTTTAGACCCAAAAGCCATAGAATCCTTCTCCCCCTCCTACCAACTCTACCCTTGGGTTGTCCTTGGACATATTAGCTAGGAGAAATACCTCCGTTCCCTGTGGAAAATACGATACCCTGAATACTTCCGGGTGAAAGCTACAACGGTACTTTCCGTACGCTTGCGGATTCTTTCGGCACACGTTAAGAAGTGCCAACTAGTTTTCTAGTGCCGTTGCCGGGGATAGACTTTTTATCTATCTTTGGTGATTGCGCTAAGAAACGTCAACAGAGCCCCGACCACGGGAGAAACCCTAATTCATTCTCCATTCATTCATCGAGAGAATTCGAGAGAAGCCGAGCCTCCATCTCAATTAGAGCTCCATAGTTTAGTAGCATAGCTACATAGGAATAGATCTAGAGGGAATCAAGCCTAGCTTGGAGTCCGGACTGTCGGAGTTCTTGGTAATTCCCCTCTACATTCTTGCAATATTCATCATTGTTCGTGATACTATGAGTAGTACTTTATTCTATTCTATTATATCGAATTGACTTTGCTCTATTTGATTATATTCTCAATTATATCGTTCTTAGTCTACTTTGATTATATGTTTAGCATAGTTGGACTAGAATTATGTTTATGCATAGGATCGTATAGCGCTTGCTCATTAGGCCAATGGGTGAGTGATAGATATTGTGTAGGCATGGTGCCTAGACCGTATTTATCTGCGATTGCACCCTATATTCCGGATCGTGAGGTAGATCGCGGGAGTGACAGTCCTGTTGAGTCCTTTGTAGCCCTTCTCCCGAGTATAGGTCTAGCAGAATACCCCTATTACATTGAAGTCATTGCTATGTCTCTAGTCTTCTCTGGTAATATCACTATGCATAGATGTAACTTTTTTCCCGCCATGATTGCTAGATGTTCTTGCACTAATCATTGTATGCTTTGACTTTATAGTTAGAATGACATAGGATTATACCCTAGATCGTCCTAGTCCATGCTAGTGTTATAAGCTTAGAGTGCTAAGTTGAGATGGTTACTATCATTTTATGTGGCTAAATGCTCTCATTTATCTTATGTCAATTATCATTCATTCCTATATTTTATGTGACACTTACCCCGTATGAGATGATCGATACGTACAAGGTTAAGCTCTCCATTATCGCATGTGCATTGCTCATCACTCATTATCCAAGTGCATTCCCTTCCCAGTGGTAAAATTATAAATAACGATACCCGGATTACTCCTGGTTAAAATGCTACATCGGTATTATCCGCGCTTGCGGATCCCATATTTATTTCTAGAAGCGGTTGCATTTATTAGTACCGGCATTTTTGGCGCCATGTTGGGGATGACAACCTAACACTGAGTGGCGTTAGAAATGTCAACAGTCTATATTCACTTCAGGAATAAATGGTGTTTCTTCAGGAATTGACTGGTTAATCCTTCATGGATTAGTTCCTTCAAGGATGTTCTCATTCTACTACATGAGAGATTATGAAGTGATATACACAAATAAGATAGTGTTATTCACTATAAAGTCATTCGATGACTATTCTTTCTAGGATATACTCTTCCAGAGTCTTTAATATTCATTCATGAATATATTGTACCTTAGACTTTATAATAATTGTATGAGATTTAATTTTCATATGTTGCGATTTATATTCTTCAGGAATTATATGGATTTTCATAATCCACAAACTAACTGCATATTCCATATTCATTCAATTTCATTTGCCGTAGATATAGCGTAACATTTATTTCTTCTCGGTAGGAGATTCATCCTCAATTGCATTTCTTCACCGACCCGATATAATCGCTACAGCGACTTTGCCATGGACTTTATTTCCGGATCCGGGTTCTCATAAGAGAAAAATTTGCAATTATAGAGGTAGCGTTGTCGACAACTATTATTTTCTCCTAATATTCTCATAATATGAGATTATTCTATCTCTTTGTCATTTCCCAAACAAGAGATACTTTATTGTTCTGCATATCCAACACTAAAGATGTGCGCACTTAGTATATTGGATTCCATCTTCATGATGATCCTCTTCATGAGGTGCTCAACCTCTTCATGAGGTATTCTCTTCATGAGAATGGAGGAGTTTCGTTTTATTTCTATTTAATAAGTATACGATAAACAAGAACCCATAGGCGTCCCCATGAATTTTAGCTTGATAGTATACAATATTTAGTTTATTACTAGTAAACAAAACTTCAGGTTTATAATTTCAAGTTACTCCTCTCATTTCAATATCGGCATATGCTCCGCTTCATGCTTCACAAGAGCATTAGTCAAACTATTGTTTGATTTAGTGTGTGATGTTATTCCTGCTTCAAGCTTCAAGGAATATTTTTTCTAGATCACTTTCCTTCGGTGGAATTAATATTTGGCATTCATCATAGGCTTTCTCTCCCCCTAATGCCAATATTAGATCTTTAATAGCATACTTCAAAATAATCCACTATGATGGGCTTACAATAATTCATATTCATGTATCTCCAACTACAAGCGAAGGCCCATTCATGTATGCTATGATAAAATTTATGGAAAATATTCACACACATATTGAAACATGGGGGTTATTCTATATTATATGCAGTGAGCTAGAATACACATAGTGCACGAATGTTCAACATTCCTTCAAACTCGGGATGTTCTCCCCGATGTGCACATAGTATAATTTAGAACAAACTATTTCATTGTCTAGCTTCTTTATTATTTAGCCAAAATAATTGATCCAAGTACTCATACATTAAAAAAAATAGATCATATATTTCAAATATATAAAATACGCAACATCCAATTCACATGGAATTTCTTCTAGAATTTTCTAATTGCCATTAATGCAAAATTCTCTTGATGCCTTTTGTTCATAAATCCCAAATCATCGTAAATATGTTATCCACCATATTATATCCACAATTATTCATTCGATCAATTGGGTTAGTCTCCATTGAGTAAACATATTTAACTTACTCCCCCTGATCTTAGGCTACTTGGCCCTAGACCAATCTATTACTTATGCATACGATGCATTGAAAGCAAATGATTTCTTAGTTCAACGAACCGTTGGACATAGCATGCTAGCTAGTCAATTTAATTATAGGGGGTATACATGTAGCTACTAGCTACAACCATAGCTTCTATGCTAATATTCATGCAAGAGAGTAGGTAGTTTAGCTCAATGAGATAACAAAAATAGTAATACACATGCATGTGTGTAATGTGGAATGTTGAGATTCAGTCCAACATAATAGATAACAACAAAAATATAAAGCTACAAGCTTATGTAATTAGTGTAGTAGAGAAAGTTAACTCGGTCGAAAATGACGCGTTTAGAACTTCAAGTCCTGATACATGCACTTAAAGATAGATTTAGGAAGGCTATGCCTATTAAATATTACCCACATGTTCTTATGCCTTTGCCCAAAATTTCTCCCCCTCATGCCATAATTACTTCAAGTAGTAATATGCTTCTTGCATCATCTATGAATGCTCACTTCTAATGCTCCATAGATTTCAATCATACTTCTAGTATTCATTGGTCATGGCATGAAATTCACATATATAGGGTAGAACAAAATTTCTAGTTCTTGGGCTAAAAATATTAAATACTTAGTTTTAGGATTATACTAGTTTTCCTTCTACCTACATGGTAGTGGTGCACAAAGTACTATAACCTTCATAGTTAATTAAGGCTTCTTTTGTGGATAAAATAATATAAAATTATTTAGATAGGCAATAGACAATTATTTATATGTGAAACATATAAATCTAATTTATTCCATGAGAAATTAGCATATATTACTTAGGTAACAATTGCAACTAAGAATATTAAATATTTCACATTAGCCTTCAAGCTAAAAAATTAACCATTAATCACTTAATTCAACGGGAATTAAAACTTAATGCACCAAACAAATTTATAAATTTATAAGCACATGATTTATATTCTTTAAAATTTCTTATATGTCTTAGCTTCAACGCTTGACATTTAGCAGCTCCATGCATGCTCGATCCTTCTAGGAGTATGATATATGCAAATCACATATTCAAAGTTAATTTAACTGATAATATCCTGGTTTATAAAGCTGTCTAAAAATTCAACTCAATTTCTATTTGATGATAAATTTGAATACTTCATGTATTACATTGCTCTGCGATATTCTATACACAAGAGACAATTCTTCAAGAATATGCATTGATAAAATCTTATTTATCATCTCATCTTCTAGACATTTAGCTTCAATCTAGTATTTGTAGAGCAGCATTATTTCAATCTATAGGTATACAAGCATGAAAAGTCAAATTTCAATGCAATATGATATTCTGTAATCATAATTTGGGATTTTACTCATTCGGTGAGTCCCACAATTCATTTGTTACTTCCCTCGGCCGCATACTCGTTCAGGAGACTAATTATCACTACACTTCAATGGTAGTCAAATATCCTTCATGAATTTAATAATAACCGTAACAAATAATTATGCCATTCAAGGCAAGTCCAGGATATTCTTTCTTCATGAAAATATGCATATATCATTATAATAAAACCATGTGTATATAGGTTTACTGCGTGTAAACAAGTAGTAAGGTGCAAAAAGGTAGTGGATGGTTATGCAAAAAATATTCTTAGAAGCATACTAGTATTTTTTTTAGGATTATTATAGTATACGTAAATCTTTAGAATTAATACTAAGAATGTATATATGCACTCTTATACATGCGGGTATAAGCATTATAATAAATTTGCATACACAGAGTCTAGAGTTAATATTTCAGAAAACTACTATAAAACTGAAAATTCGAAATAGACTGTGTCGGCTTACACGCTGCAAGGCATGGCGGATCAGCGGCATGCAGGCCGTAGATGGAGCTGAGCAGCTTCCAAGGGCTGACAACATAAACTGGCCCAAGGTCAAGCGTTCTTCATGACTACTTATGTGTCAACATGCAAGCCGTGCGGCAATGTCCCCAGTGACACGATGGCTTTATGTGCTGCAAGCAATATTCGTGGCCTATGACGGCCGTAAAGCTACATATATCGAAGATGGCATACAGGTCTGGGGACGGAGACAGCTAGCAGCATGCGAGCTGCTTTTGGAGGCACGATGGGCGCACGTACGGTGAGCCGCGGTTGATGTCGTGCAGGCCAGGCCACGGACTTTTCTACGGAGTTCTGCGCGTGCAGGCGCATTTGGCTACTTGGGCTAGCCACATGCAAGTGCGACAGCTTGCCAATCGATTCAAGATTGTACGACAACGATTAGGCCGGCCAATACGGTGACCAACTAGTAAGTTTTGCATGTTTACAAGGCCTCAATTATAATTGTAAGCAATTCGAAAGTAGCCATACATAGTCCGTAATCAGCCTTGGTAACTCTAGATTCAACTCCCCTATACAGGTGCGCACAGAGTGCAGAGGCACAAATTTTGATGGTGTACGATCACCGATAGCTACTGGCTATGCAGCCATGCTGCTGGAGTGCTAGACGACCGGTGGTTGTTAACTTCATGTAAGTTCAGCCTTACACCGTCAGGATTCAGTTTGGGATCAGCAGCTAATTATGGCGTGCAGACCACAATAGGGGAGCAAAGCCATGCTATACACCATATCGGTAGCACATCAGGGACGACGACCTGTCGATAGCTTCAAGCATATCTGTCGTGCAGGACACTACGAGTTGTATGGTGCAGTCGGTATCTAGCGGCAAGCTAGCTGGATGCATTCAAGCATTTGACTAAAATTCGAAACGGCTTCTAGCCAAAAAAAAAAAAAACATGCATGGAGTCCGTGTCAATTGGTCTTCGAGTCCAAATAACATTGTTGCACGCGACACCATCCATGATGAGACTAGATCTTGCCGAATCCACCTCGGATCATAATTTGGATGGTACCGTTCCACCATACAATTTTCATGCACATATACCAATACGGTGCATGTTCGTATATGCCAAGTGTATTCATGCTGGTGTGTGCGTATATCCATCTATATACTTCATGCCAGCTTGCTGATAGTACGTTAAAAGAATGTCTAGCTCGATGGCTAAGACAAACACAATCTGCAAGATTTCATACCTCAGTGAGGATGCCAACTGATCTACCTCACGTGCCGCGTAGGGCAGTGGCTAGTAGATACATACCGCGTAGGGCGTTTGGCATTGTCGTAGACCTGTCTGCTTGATGACGACGGTATATGTCCATGCACTGCAGATCAGTTGTAAGTAGAGGAAGCAGATCCGTTCCGCTAATAACGTCGGGCATGTCGACGTCGTCGAAGTAGTCGCGGCAGGGACATTGGCAAGAGCCTCGACGTCGAAGGTCGGCGGCGGCTTCAACGGCGATGTCGACAAATAGCTTGTCGTGCTGATAACGTGTTATAAAACATATTGCCAGCGGTTAGGACCTTCCCCTCTCCGTCTCTCACAATCAACATGGTAGATGAAAGTAGAACAAGTAGACACAAGATGTATAGAGACTATTCTTTATTTCTCTAAATATTGGTAATTACAATATAGAGCTCCCACATATATATAGTCCTGCTAAGGTCCAAGAGTTTCGGTAAAAGCCCACATATAAACGGACTAGGATTAGAATTCTTCCTTCTCCTTTCCTTCTAAGATAGAGTCCTTATATTTTACAACAAATTAATCCTTCCAAAGTCCCAAACGAGCATCTTTTCGGCTCGAAACCGCGGATATATACCCTCCTCCGTTAAACACGTTTCAACTTCGACGGCCAATAATCTGGACCACGGGGAAACCCGAAAAACACAGATGTCCGGCCACCGGCGTAATATGCGTAAGCGATCGTCCGAGAGTTGGTCATCGCGGGCAGCAGGTCCAGCTCCTGCAGCTCTAGCTCCATGCGGCGCGCCTCGCCGACTACAGAGACAGACGACGATGTGCACGGCGGTGGCCACCGTAGGCTCAAGCGATCGTCCACTTCGTTGCCCGTGCGGCGTTCGCCGGCTTCGCACCACAGCTGGGTGCTCCTGAACCGAACGGGTGCCCGGCGGGATGATTTCACCGGCGACGGCACGACTTCAGCGATCTGCCGCACGTCTAAAGGCTCTATCTCCGTCTCGTTCGAGCTCGTGGAACCGCCCGGAACTTCCGTCCTCACCGTCGACTGGCCGCGGGCGTCGATGGAGTCCACTGGGAACGTCATCGCCGCGCACCGCGACGTCGTGCTACTTGCGACCAGGTTCTACGGGGACACGCACCCGCCGTTAAGTGCCGTCGACTTGTTGGTTTACCAGGCGAGCCGCGACACCTCCCGGCACCGCTGCCGGCCGTCCTTGTTGCTGCTACCTTCCGCAGGCGGACGCGGACCTGTGATTTATTCGCACACCGAAGCCATGGGCATAATGTCCTGCACAAGCAGGGACGACGACGAGTCACCGCCGTTCGTCGTGGCAGACCTTGAGATGAGTCCGGCGACCAACGAGGCCCGCCTGTTCCGGTCTGGGACCGGCCAGTGGGAGACCTTCGAGAACTTGCACGTCCACGGCGCCAACGGCGGCCGTCACCTACGCTGGTGGACGACGGACGCGGTGGTGCCGTACGATTATGGACGCCGGTACATGATCTGGGTGGATTACTACCGTGGGATGATTCTCATGGACATGTCCTCGCAGTTGCAGTCGTCGTCGTCGTCGGAGAAGAACCCGCCGAGGCTCCGGTACGTGCCGCTTCCGGTGGACAGGGTTGGGGACCCCGAGGATATCGAATGGGGCGGCCGAGGATGCCCGAAAAAATCGCGGCGCGTCTGTGCAACACGCCACGGCCTCGTGTTCGTCAGCGTGGACAGCCAGCACAGTAGCAACTTTGCAGTCGGGCACCAGCACGTGCGGACGTGGAGCCACAGGTTCCGAATCACAACCTGGTCGCTGCGCGAAGACGACTACACATGGAGGAAAGACTTGACGATGCACCAGGAAGAGTTCTGGGACGCCCTCGATCATGGAGACCACCGTTTCCGTTTCCCACACGTCGAGCCAGAGTTCCCTGTCGTCGACATGGAGAATCCTGACGTCGTCATCTTCTGGCTAGAAAAGTGTGACCACCGTGACCGTGACGAGCCGAAATGGATGATCGAGGTCGACTTGAGGAAGAAGGTTGTGCTGGCATCCACTGCTTACTCCAAGAAGGAAAGTGATGGCTTATCTGGGCATGCGCAAGCCATCAACTCTGTTAGAGTATTTCGTTATGATCATGATCCCATCCCCAGTGAGTTGCCATGTTACTTGGATAGTGGGCAAGCCAGCCAAGCCTGCAAGAGAAGGAAACGATAAAATCTCATCAGTTACCCATTTCTTCATCTCCTTTTGTGCAGAATCTGAATTTTTATTCAACTGCAAAGCCTGAACATAGTTTTTAGTCAGCTCAGCTATATGACCCATAACTCTACATCAGACAACATAACACTTCAATGTAATGTCCCAAGTTATACCATGCAACTATTCATCACATAGATAGTTGATGATATTTAAGGATGATTCTTTTTTTTTCGGGAGTGTGATTAGTACATATTTCATTTAGGAGAACCAAAGGGTAATTCATGAGGTTCACTTGACAAGCATCTTTTTTTTTTTTTTACTCGCCACCACCATCCAATAGAATACAAGTTAAAATTGTTTTGTTGCTCGCCCAAATAGTTCCTATAGATGAAATAATGCAGGCTGCCTATCGTGTAGGAACAAGCAGAATAAAAATATAAAATAATCTACAAGCCAAAATACCATGAAATTATGAAACTTGTACCTGGACAAGTCGACAAGAGTCTTGGTAACATGTGCCAGTTTGTTTGTTTTCATGGACAGTGTGATACTTCTTTTTTCCTCAAAATAAAATTCAGGTAAGCATGACAAGTGAATTTTTTTGAGCCATACACAAAGCAGGGAAAGCCCCCACTGTTGGCACATAAAAAGTTGTGCTTTTGATAGTAGTAAGGTGATCCATTCCGTTCCATTTTGTATGCAAAACAACAACATGCGTGCATATTATACTTATATAAGAGCATCTCTAAGGGTTTTGCATTTTTGCTTTGGCATTTGTTGTCATTTGTCAACTCCGAAAACAAAATGCAAAGGAAAAAAGAGGTCGTCTACAAAGCCTTCCCCTCTATTTGCCAAGTTAATAAAATTGCAAAGTCTAAATACAAAACTATTGGATAGTACTTTTTAAGACGTTTTTTGCAAATTAGTGAATGCAAAGTCTAAATGCAAAACCCTTGGAGATGCACTAAGCATCACCAAAAGACTGGGTAGACAGATCTCGAAGTTGACAAAATCACAACGAGAGACTCATTGTGAGTCGACAGATCTCGATATAGATGAATTCAAAATGGGAGCCTCGCTTTGAGCCGATAGATCTCTGGATTGAAAAAGTCACTAGGCATCTTGATGTCAAAATGCACGTCACTTACAACTAAAAATCGAATAATGCCATTAAATTTTATAATATAAATCTAAAAAATGCTTGCACCCGCCTCAAATCAAGGATTTGAATCTAGATTTTTTTTGAACAAGCTTGATAAGTTAAGGTGGAAAGCTCAGTTTACGCTGCTCATTTGGCTGCCATTCAAGAGCCAAAGCAATAAAAAATTGGTCACCTTTCTTTTTTTTTCCTTGCGACCAATGTTTGTTTATGCACTTTTTTTCACTATATATAAGGTTTAATTACTTGGTCAGAATTATATAAGGCTTTAATTACTTCTTTAGGATTCAGGATACATATCGACTACGACTGTGAGAGGGCACTGCGTTTCCGAGTCGGTTGCGAGAAGCATATATAGAGTTCCCTTAGATAAAATAAAAAAAAGGAAAATATATAGAAACGGCAAAAATTGACGAGCGAGATTAATTCTTTCAAAGTCGGTAACTGAATTTGGTTGGACCCTAAGCGGCGGATATAAAGTTTGGTTGGAGGGCTCCTCCGTTTTAACTTCTTCGGACGGGCGACGCGACTCCTACAGAAAATTTTCGACAAATCGATCTGCACCACGGAGAAAGAGAAACACCGATGTCCGGCCACCGGCATTATCACAGGCGTAGACGCTCGCCCGAGAGTTCGTCATCAGGCAGCTGGTCCGAGAGTTCGTCATCAGGCAGCTGGACAAGCTCCGGTAGCTCCATGCGGGCCTCAAGTACGGAGACAGACGACGATGTGCACGGCGGCGGCGACCGGCGGCTCAAGCGATCGTCCGCTTCGTTGTCCTTGCCCATGGACCGTTCGCGGACATCGCACCCTAGTTGGAGTTGGGTGCTCCTGAACCGAGCCGGTGCCCGGCGGGACGATTTCCGCCACGACCACACGACGTCCGCGATGTCCCACACTTCCAGAGGCGAGGAGATCTCCGTCTCGTTCGATCTTGCGGAACCGCCCGGAACTTCCGTCCTCACCTTTGACTGGCAGCCACGGCCGTCGTCCACGCCGAGGAAGTCCTTGGGGAACGTCATCGCCGCGCACCGCAAAGTGGTGCTACTTGCGATGATGTCCTATGAGGTCGCGTACCCGTCGAATATTGTCATCGACCTGTTCGTTTACCAGGCGAGCTACGATCACGATCGCCACTCCCCGCGCCGGGAGCCGTCCTTGTGGCGGCTGCCTTCCACAGGTGGGCCTGTGCTTCGCCATCACCTTTTGGGTAACGGAGAAATTGGTGTAATGTCCTGCACAGGCAACGACGTCGCCGGCTCTCCGTCGTTCGTCGTGGCTCAACTTCAGATGCGGCTGGGGGAAGAAGGCATTGACGTCCGCCTGTTCCGGCCTGGGTTCGGTCAGTGGGAGTCCTTGGAGAACCTGCACGTCCACGGCGGCCAAGACCTGTGCTGGTGGACGACGGACGCGGTGGTGCCGTACGAAAGCCGGTACATGATCTGGGTGGATTACTACCGTGGGATGATTCTTATGGACCTGTCGTCACGGTTGGATACGACGAGGAATAGGTACCCGCCGCGACCGCCGAGGCTCCGGTATGTGCCGCTTCCGGTGGACACGGTTGGCGACCCCGAGCACACTGAATTCGGCGGCCGAGGATACCCCCTAGCTAGCCGTGGCGTGTGCGCCACGCGCTACGGCATCAAGTTCGTCAGCGTCGACACCCAGCATTGGAGCAACTTTGGAGTTGGGCACCGGAACGTGCTCAAGTGGAGCCGTAGATTCCGAATCACCACCTGGTCGCTGCGTGAAGACGAATACACGTGGAGGAAAGACGCAACGATGCACGAGGAAGAGTTCTGGGACGCCTTCGATGGCGGAGACCGTTACCCTTTCCCACACGTCCAGCCAAGGTTCCCCGTCGTCGACATGGACAATCCAGATGTCGTCGTCTTCAGACTAGACGAGCCTGGCTATCCTGAGGACCCGAAATGGATGATCAAGGTCGACATGAGGAAGAAGGTTCTGCTGGCAGCCACTGCTTACTCCAACAAGGAAAGTGATGGCCTATATAGTGATGAGGAAACCATCAACTCTGCTAGAATGAAATCTGATCCCATCATCCCCAGTGAGTTGTCACAGTACCTCGATGGCGGGCAAGGGCAAGACTGCAAGAAGAGGAGACAATGAGATCTCATCAGTAACCTATTTTTTCCATCTTCTTTTCGAGATCTATTACCACTTGTATTCTAGAAAAAAAACGTAAGTTTATTCATACAAGGTTCCCTTTTATGGCCATGTTTGAAGACCAAATAGATCGCTTCTTCTCCCTACGCTTCCTCTCCGTGCGGCATTTACACAGAAATTGTGTTTTGAATCTCCTGCTATAGTTGTCGGGACAGTCTGTAGTGGCCTTTTATGACAGGATGCCGCTATTTGTGTTCATCTATAAATTAGTCGTTGTAGCATGATATAGATCTACTATTAGTTGTTGTAGACATATAGCGCTAAACGCCTTAGTCCTCTATTTAAAACAGTGGAATTGATCAGAGGAGAGCGAGCGAGAAAGATCTCACCGATTCCCCAACGAAGTCCCCGCACTTCCCTAAGTATATGGGCAGCTCGCTGATGAGCATTGCCACGACTCCTCTGTTGCCTACCCCCACCCAACTGGTTGTTCACCACTGCTCGCTCGGTGGTGCCCTCGCCTCATTGCTCATCGCCGGTCAATTTGCCACCACCGTTGCTAGAACCTTAACTAACTCCGCCGTCGCTAGAACCTTAACTAGTGTGGGTGTCGACATCAGAGCAGGCACGGGTGCTGTCTTTTTACTCATCTTCGGTGGGCACGGGCTTTGTAGGGTGAGGAAGATGCAGAGGAAGAGCGTGTTCGTGTCGTCATGCAATAAATTTTCCATTCATGGTAGGCTAACCCTAAAATTCTATCGGTTTACACTTCTCCTAGGTTTTCCAACGGGAGACCCATTGTAGGAGCCAAATGCAAAATGGGTCTCCAACATAATAGCTATAGCCTCCAACAAAGTACCTATAGGGAAGACCCACTTTGGGTGCTAAGAGAGGCATAACACAAATATGCTTGAAGACCCATTTACAGAAAGTGGTGTCATTTTGTTCTTCTTGTTTTTTTTTTTTGACGAAACTGGAAGGGTCGGAGGCCCTACAGAATTTATTGAAAAGCCAAGAAGAGTTCCAAGTACAACAAAGACTGAAAGAGAAAAAAGAAAAAGAAAAACAGTCTAGCGAGAAAGCAGAAAAGCTTTCAAGAAACAAAGAAGGAAACAAAGAAAATTAGAAACAGGCTACAACTTATTACAGACTTTGGATCCATTGAACAAAGGAAAATCTTGCTCTTGCTTTTACCCTCAGGGTAAGCACTCTTAGCTCATGTTCGAAGCAATCTCTCACTCTGTTGATCGACGGCTGGATTCCCTAGAAGATGCAAATCATTTCTAGCTCCCCAAATTGCCCAGCACATAGGACAATCAGGGTCATAAAAAATTCAGAGTTAACCTGTATCCTGATTTCTTCAATAGCCTCAAAGATGTTGATCTGGTCTTGCAGGTCAATCCCCATTTCATGCCAGCATTGAGTGGAGAAAGGGCAGTTTAAGAACAGGTGCTCCATTGTCTCATCAATCTGTGATTGACAGAGAACACAATGGGTTGAGGGCAACTGCATTCTTTTCCTCCTTAGGAGATCCCTTGTGCTCAGTCTATCATTCATCAGCAGCCAGAAAAATACCTTATTTTTGGGTTGACAGTAGGTTGCCCAAAGCCAATTGAAGGGAGCTGGTATTTCTCTGTGACCCATTAAAATCTTATAAGCCTTAGCAGCTGAAAATTTTCCTCCAGTGATTTCCCAGTTATCATGTTGGTTAAGCAGTTGTAGGCTGTCTTTGGTTTCTTGTAGAAGTTGTAACTGCTGAAAAGCTTCAATGGACAGAGGCAAGTGGAAAAGTTGTATTTGAGATTGATGATCTTTCCAATTGCTAACTGAAATGCTTTTATTTTTTGAGAAGGAGAACAGTTCAGGGAGCTGTTCCATGAGGGGATTCTGATTCCTTGTTGTTGGGAAAACCAAAAATGAGTTTTGAACCCTTTGTCGGTAGTGCTACCCAAAGGATGAATTTCGCGGTTGCTTGAGATAGTCTTACTTTCCAGTAATCTGTCGCCACTCTGTTCTGTCCTGGTGGCGTGCTGAGCTCTGAACTAGTGTATCCTTATTTCTTTACTACTTACAATTGTTTTTTTATCAAATCGATTACATATATTTTATGAGATTTTCTCTATGGATTAAGAGTTTTGATCTAATGTATAAATTTTGGCAGAAATTTTCCTGGTATCACCAATAAATTCTATTATTTTATTTTTTATATTCCTGTTTATGTTACCGTACTGATATTTAAAAAATATCAATAGCAACCCTGAGGACATTAGTAACTTAGTATACTTGTTCTACCGTTGACCGAATGAGAGCTGTACATTGCAAAATACTATTATTTTACGCACATTGATATTTTCTTTTGACAACACGCACATTGACATTGATTGGACCCTGCCACGTCTTGGTAAATTCTTTTTTGCTACGGATGAATAATTCTGTAGACATATAGCGCATTCAATGATTTATGCGATAACTGCACAAATTATGTATCTATGTACTCGAATTGAAGTGACAGGTATACAAGCAAGACCCCCAAAAATAGCCATCGAAACCCTCTCAAAAAACAACATAACACACAATACCTACAAAATGTTTCCCATCATCTACATACCACTCAGGTTTTCCTTTCTCTTTTTGCAGATATATAGGGACTAGCTCACTCAGTTAATGCAATCCTGCAGTACCAAGTGTGTAGATCATCTCAAAACCTGTTCTGTACGTACGTGCTCTGAAACAACTACGGCTAGTAGGTCATCTGCTCTCGATTTCTGTGGGCCGCCACGTCGTCTTCCTGGCACACAGCATTGCCTCCTTGTTCTTGGAGACGGTCATCCTGACCTCCCACTGCAACGACCTCACCACGCCCTGGATCTCGTCCACCGTCTCCTTGTCGTCTCGCACGATGAGCTTCCCATTCGGCCTCAGGATCCGGTCTACCTCCACAATCACCGGCAACACCTTGCACCTGGCAACAATCCAAATTAACAAGAGAGGACGACGGATTCGTCGTGTTCATGTAAATCTGATCAGAGGTAGCTAGCCATGGCCTCCGTTCTCTACCTGGGCTTGAGCTTGGAGAAGAGGTGGTCGGCATGAAGCAGGTCGTAGGACCTCGGGTAGGTGCTGAAGGACTCGCACCAGTCATGGTAGATCCCGAACAGGCCGCGCTCGTAGATCACCGGCAGCGTGTCCGGCGAGTCGATGGTGACCACGTTCATGACCCACACCTTCATGTCCCTCAGCGCCGCCGCGAACCCGCCGTAGACGGCCCTCATGTCCATGACGTTCCGGACGGTCTTCCAGTCGATGCCCATGCCGGAGAGGTACGAGCTCCGGACCACCTTCTTCCAGTGCTGCAGGTCCGCCGCGAAGTCCTCCGGCGCCGGCTTGCCGTACACGCCCACCTGGCTGCGCTGCAGCCAGTAGGGCGCCTTCCGCAGCCTCTCTGGCCACAGCGCCGGCCACCGGGCGCCTCGCGTTTTCTTTTCCTCGGGAATACGGTGCATACACGCCCGGAACTTTATGTTCCTGCATGCATGCATCAATGCATGTCAAGGACACCGTTGGTTGTCGCCAGTTTGCGGTCTGACGTGGCAACTAGTATTGGCTTGTTACCATGCTGCGTTGGGATCGTCGGAGGGCTCGCACAACGCCGGTTCCTTCTCCGGCCTCTTGTCATAGCAGACGTTGTCCACTGGCTTCTGGAAGATGACGAGGCCGACAAGGTCCACGGTGTCCCTGGTCTTCGCCACCAGCTCCCAGCACATCGCCTTGGTCAGCTTCACCATTTCTGCAAGATCGACACCGCTCATGATTGACCGATCTTGTTTGTATCGATCGGCAATGGCGGATCGTCTGGAAAACGAGCGAGAGCTGCTGACCGTCCCAGATCTCCACGTCCTCGGGGAGTTTCTGATACACCGGCGTGGCCGACCAGACGAAGAAGCCACCGGGGCGGAGCAGGCGGTTGAGCTCGAGGAGCAGCATGCCGCCGTCGATGTGCCACGGCACGCGGCACCGGGCGCAGTGCACGACGTCGAAGACGTTGGCGGGGAACGGGAGGCGCTGCGTGCCCATCACGGCGGAGATGGCCGGGATGCCACGCTCCAGCGCGAACTGCACCTGCGCCTCGTGCTCGTCCTTGGGCGCGAACGACATGGTGAGCGTGTCGCGGTCGAACAGGTAGCCGCCAAAGCTGGCCACGCCACAGCCGACGTCGAGCACCACGCGGCTGTGCTTGCCCCACGCCACCTCGGGAAACGAATTCTGGATCAGCTCGATGTAGTGCAGCGCGCCGTGCTTGAACTGCGTGCCGCCGCCCGGGAACGTCAGGTACTCGCCGGACACCTTCACCCAGTTCTGGTGCCCCTTGTACTCCGCCAGCCCTGTGTGCGGCACGTTGTAGTACCAGATCTTGTCGCGGCTGTGCGGCCACCGGATCGGCTCCCGGTACTCAGGCGGCGCCGGGACCAGGCACGTCGGCGCCTCCGAGGGGCAGTGCCGCTCCCGGTGCTCGTAGTGCTTGTCCGTCTTGAGCTTCTTGATGGCCGCCACGTTGTCCAGGCACGGGATGTAGTCCGCGCCGGCGCTCGAGTTGCACAGCTTCCACGCCACCGACACCTCGCCGGCGACGGCCGGCTTTTTCTTTCCTTGCTTCCCTTTCTTCTCGGCGCCGGCGCGCTTCTTCTTTTCCTCGGTGGACTCCGCCGCCTGCGTCGGGAACGACCCGTTCTGCGCCGCGCGCTCCGTCAGCAGGTCCGCCTGGACGTTCGGCAGCTGCTGCTCGACACTGTCGGGCTGTTTCTTGTCGTCTTCGGAAGCCGACGCCTCATCCGGCTTGTCAGTGTCGGTCGCCGTCGCCGCTTTGGTCGACGGCTTCACCGTCAGCGCGGCGCCTTCGACCTTGGCGCTCTCCTCCGAGATGCGGGTCTTGTTGCCGTCGTCCTTCACAAGGTCGACGCCCTCCATCTTGCCGTTCTCGTCATCGAACGTGAGTTTCTTGGCGCGTGCCTCGGCGGTGCTCTCCTTGACGACGCCAGTCGCAGCGCCCCCCTTCGTCGTGTCCGTTGCCGCATCCTTGGTGTCGATCGGCCCCTGCTCCTTGCCGGCGGCATCGACTTTCGTATCATTGTCCAGCACGGGCTCCTCGCCGGGGCCCTTATCCTGCCCCGCTGCAGGGTCCGTCTCGCCGCCGCCACCCGGCTTGACGAGATCCCCGCCCTCGGTACGGCCGTTCTCGTCGTCGAACGACGCCTTCCCGCCGTCGCCTTCTGCCGCTCCGCCGCTGTCACCGTTCTTGCCGTTGCCGCCGGGGATGTCGACGTCCTCGGCGCCCTCGGCGCTCTCGGCGTTTGCTTTGCCACCCTCCGTGGTGGTCCCCTCCACGACGACGTTGGCGGTGTCCTGCTTGACGGTGTTTGTGGCGTCGATGGAGATGTCCTCCTGCTCCTCCTTGACGACGACGTCGGCCTTGCCGGTCGCTGCCGGCTTGTCCGAGGATGACAGGGAGACGGCCGCGGGCACGGTCTCGGGCGAGGACATCAAGTACAGGCCCAGGAGGCAGAGCGCGACGAACACGACGAAGGTCGCCGTGGAGTAGAACGACGACCTCTGCCGCTGGTTCCGATCGAACAGGGCCATCGTCTCGCTCCTCTGTCGTTCTGGATCACCTCATGCAAATCGCTCGCTCTGAAGTAATAGGAGGCAACTACTAATATTGAAATTTGGTTGAGAAAGAACTAAACCATATCAAAAAAAAATTCATGCATCAATTGTTACCTAATTTGGATGAATAAATCCTACAAAATGTCCCAACGAGAAGAAGGGAATCCATTCACATCTGCAGCAGTGGTGTGTGTGGTTTCATGATTCTTGGCGATTAATTCTCCCGAAGGACAGGAGAGAGTGTGCACTGCATGCGTGTTCTTAAGGGCGCTCGCGGGTGGCAAGTTTGGACGGAGGGAAGAGAGCGTAAAGCGGGAAAGGGGAGTGAGAGAGCGAGAGACAGGCGGGTGGGGGTCAACACACCCGGCTTTGGTGCGCCATGCCCATGCAACATATACAGTACGAGGAGGAAGAGGACGACCTGCAACTTGGCCAGCAAGTCCGTGCCAAACCTACAAAGCTGGCTGGCAATTCTTTTTTTTTTATTAGAGATTAGCAGCCAAAATTATACCTTTGTTCATATGTCATCTATTATAATTTTTTAGATAAAGGATAATATTTCATATTCAGTTTTATCTATCAACTGGTAGAATCAAGCCAATTATTACAAGCTAAGGCCACTGTCCGTTCGTAACTTATAAGTACATCTATGTTAAGAAGTAGATTGAGGAATATCGTATTTGGGAAATAAATGACGATAACATTAAATCATGGCCTTGTTTAGTTTCCCAACATTGGCTCCAAAATCCACTATGCAAAAAGAAGATTTTTCTCATCACATCAAAATGCCGGCACATGCATGGAGTACTAAATGTAGATGAAATCAAAAACTAATTGCAGAGTTTTACTGTACTTTACGTGACGAATATTTTGAGTCTAATTAATCAATATTTGGACAATTTTTGTCAAGTACAAACGCAGTAGTGCTACAGTACATTTTTTGCCATCTTTGCGCATCAAAAGTTAGGAGCTAAACAAGGCCCATAGCTCGCTTCACAAACTTGTTTACTTTGATGCATTGCTAATAATCTTAATGTGTTATCATTATACTTGCCAATAATTTATCATATTTTTAAAAGTGTTGATTGTATTAATAGCCCATAGCTGAAAATTAGGGCCAGTTTGGATGAGTTTATTCTTAAAAACCAAATTTTGACTCTAGTTTGTAAAATCTGGATTATGAGTAAAACTGGGGGGGTGATCCTCTAGTTTTTAAGAATCTGACTTCATTTATTCCTCGTAGGGTCACAAGAAACTGACAAAAGCCAATAGCTCTTTTGGTTTTTAAGAATCTAGCGAAAATGACACAAGAGTCTAGATTTCAACCTTCAACTTCAAAACCTAATAACATTCCCTCCAACTCTTGAAAAAGTTCACTTTTCGATCTTGGGCGGTTTTCTTAGCAGTTTGCATGGCAATCTTTTTGGTGTTGACATCACTAATGACGTCAGCACTCATTTTTATTTTATGAAATAAATATCTTTTTTATTCGGAGCTCTAAATATAGCAAATAATATACCAAATTTGATCATCTCGACGATCTCTTTGCAGTGGTGTACTCAGTTTTGTTGATTGAGATAGTTTTATTTCATAAAATAAATAAATATTTCTATAAAACAAGTGAGAATAACAAAACTCATCAAAAATATATTAAGGCCCGCCAACAACAATATTTGTGGACAAATTCCATGAGTTTTGTTATTCTAACTTGTTTTATAGAAATATTAAATTTTTTACAAATAAAACTATCTTAAACAACAAAACGGAGTACACCATTGCAAAAAACTCGTCGAGACGATCAAAATTGATATATTATTTGCTATTTTTAAAGCTCCGAATAAAAGATACTAATTTTACAAATTAAAAATGAGTGCTGAATTTATTGCTTTGAGGCCACAGGTCAAAGTCCAAGACTAGGACCTGGCCAGCCTGTATTCACATATCCCTTAGGAGAGAGGGTCAGGTAATTTTAACAAATGGAGAGAGAGGCGACCTACTTACCAATGAGTAGAACAAAAGGAACTTTTTTATGTATAAAAAGGTTCAACTCGGCTTATTAGAAAGCCAAGTTTGAACCTCAATTCGACATTGTGATTACCAATGTTTCCATGAAAGTGCAAAAGTAAATTGACTCCTCTAAAACGACGAACCTCAAACTCCTATTAGACCACACCTATCGATAGAATGGCCGATCAAAACAGTCAGAACATCCCTGTTCTTCAAGCAAATGTCACTCCCAGCTTCATCTTGTTAATAAGTTAGTCCACCATTCCTAGACTTCAGCTTCCGAAGTGGATTCTAGGCCTTTAGATGCATGACTGTCTTCTGTATTTCCCCACTGGACAATCCAAAATGCTGTTGTTCAAGACAATGTCGTTTCTTGTGTTTCCACTGTGCACCCATTTAAAATCATGTAAGAGCTAACATATTATTCATTATAAAAATAAAAAATGTTGATAATAAAAATAACATCTTATATGCTTACAAATGGGTCTGTAGTTTAGTATAGAGACGTGTAAGATGTGCCAAAGGTTCTTTGTAGATGACCATTAACAGATACCATTTAGCAGAGACGGTTAGCTTCTCCGTATTTGTAATATTGAGGGCTGTCTAGCTACCGCCAGGACGCCTGGACTAAGTATAATAAACAACCAAAAGCACAAGGTCTAAAATCGAGTGCTTTACCAAGTAGTGAGCACATGATTTTTGCTCCCTAGATCTAATATGAATGGACAGATGTGTTCTGTTATTCTAGTAGCTAGGTGGTAAGTTGTGCGTTGTATCATGAGGACTGCTTGCTTGTATGTGTATACCAAGAACCTTTTTCCTCTTAATAAAAAATTGGTGAATGGTCCTGTTGTCGTACCGGTTTTGGCCGACGCTTATATATCGACTGGATGTCAAGATGAGCAGAGTGTTCATCGTGCCAAAGTTGTAAACAGGAACAAGCCTAAGCCCAATGGATCTACATTAAATTTAAATTAACAACAAGATCAGCCAAATATTTTGAAAAAAGTTGTGACCAATTCTCGACATTCTGTTTATAAAAAAAAACTCATATTTTGTCCAGAATACATGTAGGAATAAATATCACATTTTTGTCTGATTACAAGATATAGCCGACTCATGAATTAAGTATTTGCTCGAAAAAAGCAGACAAAAAAATGAGTAACTGATGAGAGGTCATTGCCTCCTCTTCTTGTAGGCTTGCCCACCATCCAGGTACCGTGACAACTCACTAGGGATGAGATCACGATCAGATTTCATTCTAGCAGAGTTTATGGTTTCTGCATCACCAGATCGTCCATCACTTTCCTTCCTGGAATAAACAGTGGTTGCCAGCAGAACCTTCTTCCTCAAGTCGACCTCGATCATCCATTTCGGCTCGTCAGAATGTGCACATGGATCCTCTAGTTGGAAGACGACGACGTCTGGATTGTCCACGTCAATGATGACAGGGTAACTTGGCTCCACGTGTGGGAAAGGGAAACGGTCACCGCCATGGAAGGCGTACCAGAACTCTTCCTCGTATATTGTCACGTCTTTGCTCCACGTGTAGTTGTCTTCGTGCAGCGACCAGGTGGTGATTCGGAACCTCTGGCTCCACCTCAGCAAGTCCCGATGCCCAATTCCATAGTTGCTAAAGTGCTTTTTGTCGACACTGACGAACTTGATGCCGTAGCGGGTGACGCACACGCTACGGCAAGCTTTAGGGTCTCCTCGGCTGCCGTAGTCGCGGTCCACGGGATCACCAACCGTGTCCACCGGAAGCGGCACGTACCAGAGCCTCGGCGGTGGCGGCGGGTTCGTCGTCGTCACTGACTGTGACGACGACGACATATCCATGAGAACCATCCCATGGTAGTAATCCACCCAGACCATGTACCGGCGTCCATACGGCACCACCGCGTCCGTCGTCCACCAGAGTAGGTCTTGGCCGCCGTTGGCGCCATGGACATGCAAGTTCTGGAAGGACTCCCACTGTCCGGACCCAGACCGGAACAGGCGGACGTCGGTCGTTGTTTGAGCAGGACATTATATCAATTTCTCCGTTATCCAGACGGTCAGGGTAAATCACAGGCCCGCCTGTGGAAGCCAGCTGCAAAAGCAACAAGGATGGCCGCTGGCTCGCCTGGTAAACGAACAGGTCGATGACCCTACTCGACCGGTACGCGTCCTCGTAGGACGTCATCGCGAGTAGCACGATGTCACGGTGCGCGGCGACGACTTTCCCCGAGTACTTCCTCGGTCTCGTCGACGGCTGTGGCTGCCAGTCGAAGGTGAGGACCGATGTTCCGGGCGGTTTGGCGAGGTCGAACGTGACGGAGATCTCCTCGCCTTTGGATGTGCGGGAGATCACCGACGTCGTGTGGTCGCCGGAGAACCCATCCCGACGGGCACCGGATCGGTTCAGGAGTACCCAGCTGTGTAGCGAAGCCGACGAACGCCGCCGCACGGGCAACGAATCGGACGCTTCAGCCGCCGGTGGCCGCCGCCTTGCACATCACCGTGTGTCTCCGTAGTGATCGAGGCCTGCTTAGGGCTTCGGGAGGTGGATCTGCTGCCTGGTGACGAACTCCCAGACGATGGTCGACGCCTATAACGCCGGTGGCCGGACATCTGTGCTTCTCCGTGATCCAGAATTCCAGATCGGTTTGTCGAGGTTTTTGTGGCGTCCGCCGTCGGAGGAGGATATGTATCCGCGGCCTCGGGTCCAAGAAAGTGCGGATTCGATCTGGCTCGTCGATTGTTGCCGTTCGCAACCTATTTATAGAAACATTGGTGCCTCGTGTACGTAGTCGGTACTCGGTAGCCGATGTATGTCCTGAATCGTGACGAAGTAATTAAACCCTTATAGGGTATGTTTGGCATGCCTCTAACACCTCCAAAACAACTCTGGTTCTGACTCCTATAAAAAGTGGCTCCTCTAAAGAAGCTGAAACCGTTTAGAAAACGTTTAGGAAAACAACTCTTATTTTCCTGGAATGCATGAAAGATGGCAAATGTTTTTTTTTTTTTTTAGGAAAAAGCAGGGAAGCTCCCTACTTGTATTTTTTCATTATAGGTTTAACGGTACAGGAAAAGTAAATACAACATACAACCGCTGCCCAGCAGCAAGAAGGGGAGAAGCAAGAAAGGAAGCTAACTATACAACCTAGGAGGAGGAGGGGAGAAGAGGGGGTTACAAAGATACAACAGCAGAAACAAGAGTACAAGGCAACTAGGCCCAAAACAAAAAAGACAGAAAGCACAGCTAGAAGATTTGCTGGATCCATGATAAAAGCGATTCCTTCCTTCTTGCTTTGGCTTTGATACAGACCAAGCCAATTTCATGCTTGAAGATAATTTTCCACCTCTGAAAGTTCACTGCCTGATGATCAAAGATGATGCTGTTTCTCAGCTTCCAGATGCTCCAGCACGCTGCGATGATGATCTCTCTGAAGATGCTTCTCCCAAAGAAAGTCCTGGCTTCAATCACCATGTCCAGAGGTGGCAGGCTTGTGTTCCAGAAAATGTGCAAGAAGGACCAGCATTGAGTACTGAAGGAACAACCAAAGAAGAGGTGAACCAGGTCTTCCTCTAAACCAGCAGTACAAAGAACACAATTGTAATCATCAAGAACTCTATTTTTCCTTCTCAGGAGATTTCTAGTATTCAACCTGTCTCTCAAGAGCAACCAAAAGAAGAATTTTTGATTTCCAGGATTGCAAGAAGACCATAACCATTTGAATAGAGGAGAAGCTTCAATCTGGACTCTTAATCTTTTGTAAGCTTTGCTTGCTGAATAGATTTCCCCCCATTGATATCTCCAAATATCTGCCTGGTCATTGTCTAGGTTATGCAGATCAATGACCTGTGAAAGTTCTTCCAATTCAGCTGCTGCTATCATGGACAGTGGCATTCTAAACAAATCTGAGACCTCTTGGTTGTTGAAAAAGAAAATGGAAGCTTTCGGTTTTCTAGCAAAGGAATAAAGATGAGGGAATCTTATTCTGAATATGTCACCATCCCAGTTCTCCAACCAGATCAGAGTGGTGTTTCCTTTTTTGGCAACGCAGAAGGAAACTTTCTTGAAATCACTGAAAATTTTCAGAAGGTCCTTCCACCAAAAGGAGCCAATTGGTGATCTTGCTTGGGGTGGTGTTAGAGGATTAGCATAGAATTTATCCCAAGTGAGAGAGACCCAGGGCAGGTTGGCTGAATTATAGAATTTGTCTAGGTACTTCAGAAGAAGAGCAGTGTTCTGTGTTCATGACAGTCCCCTTTTCTGTTGATCTCACCCCCACTCCACAAGCATTTTCTTCTGTAGCTATCAATTTGCTTAATGATCTGAGGGGGCAGGTGTAGGGTGCTCATGTAGAAAATAGGGAGAGCAGTGAACACAGATTTAACCAAAGTTAGCCTTCCATGGTAGGACAAAAACTTGCTGACAACTGTGAGCCTGTTTTCTATTCTTGTCAACATTGGGGCAAAGTCCTCAACATTGGGCTTAGTGGTCCCCAGGGGCAGCCCTAAGTAAGTAAAGGGCATGCTCCCTACAGTGCAGCCAAAGGAAGCTGCAAGCTGGTCAGATAGCATTTCAGAAGTGTTGATTGGGACCAAGAGAGATTTGGAGAAATTCACCTGCAGACCAGTTGAATCAGAGAAAGGTTTCAGCAGATTTTTTAGATTTGTCAATGTTTCCTCATCTGCAGGCAGGATCAGAAGAGTGTCATCTGCATATTGTATAATAGGGTAATCTCCACCAAAATTTTCATTGACTGGGTGTCTAATGACCCCTTCTCTCCAGGCAGAGGGGAAAGAGGGTCCCCCTGCCTAACCCCTCTTTTGCAAGGAAAAGGTTTCCCTGGAACATTGTTGAGCAGGACAGAAGAATCTCTAGTAGTCAGGATATTTCTAATCCAAGTCACCCACTTGACAGAGAAGCCTTTGTGTGCCAAGACCTGCAGAATTGCATCATGTTCAACTTTATCAAATGCCTTTTCAAAGTCAAGTTTTAGGATGATTATGTCTTTTCTTGACTTGTGACACAAGTGGATGAACTGATAAGCCCAGGCCAAACAATCCTGAATAGTCCTCCCCTTGATGAAGCCATACTGATTGGCATGAATGAGTTGTAGAATCACACTTTGGAGCCTTATGGAGAGGATCTTGGTAATGCATTTGATGGAGTAATTCAATAAGGAGATGGGCCTGTAATCATTAACATTCTCTGGGTTAGATTTTTTTGGAATAAGAGCAATGTGGGAACCATTTATACTTCTCAGATTGATATTAGAACTGCAAAAATCCCTGAACATTCTCATGAAGTCAGGCTTTATAATGCTCCAACAAGACTTTATGAAACTCCCATTAAAACCATCTGGACCTGGTGCATGATCATTGGGTAGGTTGGCAATGGTATTCAGTATCTCTTCTTCACTGAAATCTGCATCCAGGTTAGAATCTGCAGGCAAACAAGGTGGAATCAAGACATCCAGATCAAGATACATATGACTGAACTCACTTAGCCCCATTCTGTTCCGGTAGCTGGACCAAAGGGCTTGGGCCTTTTGGTCATGATCTGTGATGATGCTATTGTCAGGTAGGGTAAGGCAGGTGATGAAATTTTTTCTATGAGAAATAGTGGCCATATTTTGAAAGAATGATGTGTTTTCATGTCCCAGAGTAACCCATCTTACTGTGTTTCTTTGTTTCCAATATAGCCTTTTGGATTCTAGAAGTGAAGCAAGATGCTGCTTAACCAAGTTCCTGAGATTCCTTTCCAGGATTGATAGTGGTCTTTGATCCTCAAGACCATCTATTAGCAACAGGACCCAATGACAGTTATGAATCAATCTTCCCAGTCTTGATAGATTATTGCCCCAATTTTTTAGTCCTGCTCTCAAGTATTTGAACTTGCTGGAAAGGTTCTTTGCAGCATCACCATAGACTGGTGAGTTTAGCCAATGAGTTTCCACAGTTTCCTTGAAGCTTGGATGCTGCAACCAAAAATTCTCAAATCTGAACATGTTAGATTTTGGTAGACAAGTGTCAATGTGGATCACATACGGTATATGATCAGAGATGGGTCTCGAGAGAGGTTGAACTTTGGTGCCAGGATAGTTGATGCTCCAATCTGCTGAAGTGAATACCCAATCTAATTTAACAAGGAGGGGGTCTTCTTGCATATTGCTCCAGGTGTAACATCTACCATTAAATGGTATTTCGATTAAGCTCAAATCCAGGATACAGTTGTTGAACAACTCCATTTCTCCCAAGTCACCTCCTGGCTTATTTCTGTTTTCTGCTAATTTGTACAGGTTGAAATCCCCTGCAAGGAGCCAATCATCAAAAGAACAACTGTCAAAGTTCAAAAGCCATGTAATGAAAGCCATTTTCTGCTGAGGATTAGAGGGCCCATATATATTGCTGACAAAAAAGATCTTGTTATCCAGTTTACTTGTAAACTTAACAGTGACTGCATAAGACCAAATCTTGAAGTTCACGAAGTCACCACAGGCGCCTCGCTTAACACGCGCGCACACTCAACCCTATGAACATAGGTACGCAACCACTACCCCTATGAGCACTTTCGAAGGACTGAGCCGGCAAATCTTGAAGTTCACGAAGTCACCACAGGCGCCTCACTGTCTACCACTTAATGTTTCGGAATATCCTGAAATAAATTCAGAATAATGTTTCACACCCGGGATTTGAACCCGGGTTGGAAGCCCCCCAACCAATGACCTTTGCCATTACGTCGTGAACCCCTTGACAAGTACAATGTGAGTCTGAACGTGAAATAAGAAGCTAACGGTAGCTTTGCACTGGGAACCCTAATCTATTCTAAATTATTGAAGCCATAAAGTATGTTCCATTCCTCTTGTATTTTTACGTTGGGAACCCCATCTTTTTCTATTCACGCTAGGAGATCCTCCTCTTTCTGTTTTTGCATAGGCCTCGCCGTGCTGTGCCGCTAGCCCGTAGCCTCGCTGCCGTAACACGTGCCTGCGCCGCCCGTGGCCTTGCCACCTCTGCCACGCGCTCGCGTTGCCCATGTCCTCCACATCTTTTCATACGCAGATGGATAAGGAGTCGGGAGAAGCTCGATTTTGAGGCTCCGTCTGCGCAGTACAAAAAGGGCTCTGGCTCCCTTGCGACTTCGGCAGCGGAGCTGGTTTGCTCATCGTCGTTTGGCAGGTCTTCGCCAGGAGGTGGAGTCCGAACCGCTCGCGGAGCCCTACCAAATGACCCCTTAGTAAAAATGCATAAGCAAACTTTGGTCGCCAAGAAATATATGTTACCACATTTTGGGTGCTTTGGCCCATTTTATTACCTACCAAATGAGAATAGAGAACCGTTGGATTTCTTAAGCCATTTGTCACAAGTGTAAAGCGGACCAAACCATTTGGGAAAGCAATTAGGCCAATTGGGGCCCAACATGAGTACACCGCCGCCGCCGCCTCGGCCCATGGATATTTCTAGGGCAAATGCGCCTAGGGTCCAGAGGGCGCCACCACCACCGCCGCGGACGTCTCTGCAACGTCTTCGTCATTATGATTTACTATAATTAGAATTGTATTAAATAAAGGAAGAGAAATTTGGTTGGCCGCCACCCCTTGCAGCCCTCGCACTGCCCGCCACCACCTCAGGCTGCTCCCACTGCCGCCCCAGGAAAGGCCTCTTACACTATTACTTTATAATATGATAAGCTTGATCACATCTAGGTGACTAGGTTCAAGTCCTAGACTTGACCTAGGTGCAAGCATTTTTAGATGCAAGTGATGTGCATATTGACAACAAGATGCCCATAGTAACTTTATCATTTCGGAGATCTATCGGTCAAAGCGAGGCTCCGTTTTGACTTCCCTATCTCGAGATTTGTTGGCTCACAATGAGACTCTCGTTGTGACTTCGAAATTTGTGGACTTAATATTTTGGTGATGCTTATAGGGGTATAGTATACGTGCATGTGGTAGTAGGTATGGGTAATGGGATAGATTACCATCTTACTATGCACAACATATTTTTTCACTTGAAGATTGGTCAACCAATGTAAGTCATTATAAACACCCAAAATTATTCCTTCTTCACATAGGTGAGAGAGAGTATACGGTGACTTTTTTTTGCGAAAATTAATAGCCGTTCACACATACCCGCATGAGTACCGATGCTCAATCTCTAGGTAACCATACATCACGGATATCTATTTTAAAGGGTTACAAAAACAAGGTTTGCCATTATTACAAGGATCCGCCTATGTGATGTTAAATCAAAGACTTGAACCTAGATAGACACGTGTCACCAGGAATCTAACTAGTAGCTAGACGTGCTACACTCAATTTATAGTAGTACATGATAGATGACACTTCATACTTACAATGCACACTTGACTTTGTGAAAACAAGAGATAAAAAGATGTTTTGTCATTTTCAAATGGTATCTAAGCATAAAAAAATACTAGAAAAGTTATACTTCATGTACCTAGCAGATCAGAAGCCCAACGATGGGCTAAGTGGGCTAGGAGGAGCCTGTGATCCAACCCCGAGCCCACCCTTGGATTCTCTGCTGCTGGCACGCGGCAGCAGTGGTGCTCAGCCAAGGGGCCCACCACCACTCCTCAAACCCGCTAACATCTGAGGAGACCGAGAATAAAAGATCGAGGAAAGTTGGAAAAAGCAGAAAACAAATAAGAGATTTGCTTGGATAGAATATCTCATGATTTGTTAGAAAATAAATAGTTTGCTTATAAAGAAAGCAATCCAAATCTTTAACGACTCTTTCTGATTTTTTAATGATTATTACTTTAGACTGCTAAGGGGTCAAGCCTACTAGTACCAAGTTATAAATAGAGAGGCAATATAAGCTTTTAATCTTAAGCAAACAAATAACTATTCCACTATCCCCTTCACCTGAGCAAAGGCAACGTCCTCCTCCTCTCTCTCGCACCAATTCCCTGCCCTAACGCCTCTGCCCACAACCCGAACTACCACCCCAGCAGCTCGGCGCACCCACACCGCTGCCCTAGCACCCCACATCACCACTCCCTAACCGCCGAGATAATATGTCAAATATTGTCGAGCAATTGTGTGGACAAACATCCCAACCTCATGAGATTCTTGAAGCTAGAGCTGTACCAAAGGGGCCTAATAACTTGCAAGTGTTGGCCTGTAATAGACCATGTTTGGAACAACTTATTGTTACCTTGCTTTGGATCAACCTGTCCCGCAGCTAGCTTCTATAAAAATCCGGATTAAATAAATCACATGATTTGGGGACTCTGAGGTTTCATATCATCTTCTCCGCCATGGACGACATGCTCCTCAAGGACAAGCCTAGAGAGGAGCTCATGGATGACGAAGCCTAGGAGGATGAAACCACCGATGGTATGGAGGTTGAGCGCCGGGAGAACGATCTCGCCCATGGCATGGAGGACAAGTCGGTGCAAGATGAGCCCATCAGTGGCATGGAGGTTGAGCGTGGGGAGCCCACCAACAGCGGGAAGGTTGAGCTCAGCAAGTCTACTGGTGCCACAGAGGTCAAGTGCAGGGAGGACGAGCCCGGTAGCGGTGATGCTGAGACAAGGACAGGGAGCACTTACAAGCATTTTCACAATGAGGAGACCGCTAGCAGCATGGAAGATGAGTGTGGGGAGAAGGGAGAGAAGGGAGGCTTGGAGACTCCGCTAGAAAAATCAGTGAGATTTTGGTCAATGCTCGCTCTGTTTCAATTCCGATTTCATGTGTAACTGCGGGGATAAGTGATTCATTTGATGCCATTTGTCAGCTTTTATCCACCAGAAAAGACCATAAAAGGGCAACTTGTATGAATAAACTAATGTTTGGTCTAGAATAAAAGGTACATAGCTGCCTCATAAATTTAGTATTTGCTTGAAAAAGGAGAGCAAAAAATGTGTAACTAATGAGATGTCATTGCCTCCTCTTCTTGTTAGGATCAAGTGGCGAGGTGAAAGGAGTCATAACCATTGGAAAAAAGTTTGTGAAAAGGGTAAAGTACATTTTGAAACTTGTAATAGAAAGGGTAACTTGTATGAATGAATACATGTTTGTTCTAAAAGTATTATAAGTATATATCACATTATTGATGTGTGACGATTATTACAAGGTATAGATCCACCTTATAAATTTAGTATTTGATACAAATGGAGACAAAAAAAATGGGTAACTGATGAGGTATTATTGCCTCCTTTTCTTGCAGGCTTGCCCACCATCCATATAACGTGGCAACTCACTTGTAATGGGGTCATAATGATATACTCTAGCAGAGTTGATGGCTTGCGTATCACCAAATAAGTCGTCACTTCCCTTCTTGGAGTAAGCAGTAGCTGCCAGAAGAACCTTCTTCTTGAAGTCGACCTTGATCATCCATTTCGCCTCGTCATCAAGATTGTCAATATCCTTCTCTAGCCGGAAGACGACGACGTCAGGATTATCCATGTCGATGACGGGAAACCTTGGCTGGACATGTGGGAAACCGAAACGGTGTCCAAAACCGAAGGCGTCCCAGAACTCTCGCTCGTGCATCGTCTCGTCTCTCCTCCACGTGTAGTCGTGCTCGCGCAGGGACCACGTAGTAATTCGGAACCTGTGGCTCCACGTCAGCACGTGGTGATTCCCAAGCCCAAAGTTGCTCCAGTGCTGTCTGTCGATGCTCACGAACTTGATGCCATAGCGCGTGACACACATGCTGCGGGAATCTTTAGGGCATCCTCGAGAGCCGAAGTCGATGTGCTCGGGATTCTCAACCCTGTTCACCGGAAGCGGCACGTACCAGAGCTTCGGCGGCCATGGCGTGTTTGTCTCGGACTGCGAGTGTGAGTGCGAGGAGGACAGGTCCATGAGAACCATCCCACGAAAGTAATCTACCCAGATCATGTACCGGCGACCGTACGATACCACCGCGTCCGTCGTCCAATAGTGTAGGTCACGGCCGCCATTGGCACCATGGACGTGCAAGTTCTTGAAGGACTCCCACTGGCCCGTCCCAGACCTGAACAGGCGGGCGTCGTTGGTCCCCGAATACATGTCAAGGAATGCCACGACGAACGACGACGAGTCGTCGTCGTCGTTTTCTGTGCAGGACACTATACCCTTGGGTTTAAGGTGCCAATACCTCATAGTCTCGCCTGCGGAAGGTAGCAGCATCAAGGACGGCGGCAGCCGCCGGCGCCCGGTGGGGTCGCGGCTCGCCTGGTAAACGAACAGGTCGACGACGATATTATCCGGCGGGGACCTCTTCTCCTCGTAGGTGTTAGTTCATAGGATCGTTTAGCAGTGACATCTAGATGGGTACAACCTTTGGGAAACGTTGGCAGTGAGAGAGAGAAGAAGAGTGAAGAAGAGCATCACCAGAGGGCTTAACAGGGGCGGTGGACGAGGATCCGGCGGCGGCGCTGCTGGGGTCGGCCATCGCGTCGAGGGAGAGGAGAGGTGCGACGTCGGGGAAGAAGTGGACGACGGCGCAGTGCAGTGGCGGCGGCGGAGGAGCTTTTCGTCACTGGCTGCGCCCCTCAGATCGGATTAGGGTTTTGTCGGTGGGTGTGGCGGCTCACGGTGAACCTCCTACTGAGAGCCGCCGGCCCCCACCTCTTTTTATAGCGCAGGGTGACAGGGGCCCTCCAGCCATAGTGGGCTGGGCGCCCCCGATCAGGGCGCGTGGGTCAAGGGGTCCGAGTTGGGCCGTTGGGCCCAACTCGGGATTGAGATCATCCTAACATTCTCCCCCTTAATCTCATCTTTAACTTTACTCTTTCACTTTAACCTTTTCATTTTACTTATTCCATCTCAGATTTGTACATAGAACATGTTTCATCGTCATGGTCTATTGCCGTTGGATTTCACAGCTACAATACACATCTCTCGGTTTGAAATAAATAAATACTTTATCTTTGGGCCCTTATTATTATCCAGGAATCACAGGCTTCTCCTTAAACCCATGCCGGCTACGTGTTCAATGAACACTTTGGGTGGTAAGCCTTTTGTAAGCGGATCCGCGAGCATCTTTTCAGTGCTTATGTGCTCAAGATTTATAACACGATCCTGGATTTTCTCTTTCACAACATAGTACTTTATGTCAATGTGTTTGGCAGCACCACTTGAACTATTGTTGTGAGCATACTCTATAGCTGGATTATTATCACAGTATAGAGTCATTGGTCCATTGATGTCATCGACCACTTTTAAACCGGGTATGAATTTCTTCAGCCAATTCACCTCGCCCGATGCCTCATAGCATGCTACAAACTCGGCATACATAGTGGAGTTTGTAGTAACTGTTTGTTTTGACCTTTTCCATGATATAGCTCCTTCAGCGAGAGTGAACACATATCCGATGTGGACTTTCTGTCATCTCCCGCATAATCGAATCTGAGTATCCTAAGATCTTTAGAGAGTCGATCTTAAATACGTTAGCATCGGTCTTTTGTACCTTGTAAATATCACAAAACTTTCTTTACCAATTTCCAGTGTTCGACACCGGATTACTTTGGAATCTGCCAAGCAACCCGGTTACATAAGCCAAGTCAGGGCGTGTGCATACTTGAGCATACTGTAAGTGTCCAACAGCTGAAGCATATGGCACACTTTTCATTTGTTTGAGCTCATACTCATTCTTGGGACACTGAAAATTCCCATACTTATCGCCCTTGACTATAGGTGCAGGTGATGGACTACATTTATGCATCTGGAATTTCTCCAAGACCCTTTCGATGTATGCCTTTTGAGACAGTCCTAATACCCCCTTTCTTCTATCTTGGTGAATTTCTATGCCCAAAACATAGGAAGCTTCACCAAGATCTTTCATCTCAAACTTTGAGGACAAAAAATCTTTTTGTTTCCTGTAGTAGACTCATATCATTACTTGCAAGTAAAATATCGTCTACGTACGGGACTAGAAAAATGTATTTCCCATTCTTAAACTTTGTATAAACACAATTGTCCTCGATATTTGCTTTAAACCCAAAATTCTTTATAATTTTATTAAACTTCAAGTTCCACCGCCTTGAAGCTTGCTTTAACCCATAAATCGATTTCTTTAGGCGACATCCCATCTTTTCTTTGCCTTCCACGACAAAACCTTTCGGTTGTTCCATGTAGACATTTTCCTCCAAATCCCCATTTAGGAATGCCGTCTTCACATCCATCTGATGCAACTCTAAATCATAGTGTGCCACTAATGCCATTATTATTCTGAGAGAATCTTTGCATGAGACTGGAGAAAAGGTCTCAGTGTAGTCAATTCCCTCCCTTTGTGTGAAACCTTTAGCCACAAGTCGCGCTTTAAATCTCTGTATGTTCCCTTGGGAGTCATATTTTATTTTGTAGACCCATTTACAGCCTACTGTTTTGGCTCCTTTGGGAATTTCTTCCAAGTCCCAAACATCGTTGGCACTCATCGATCTCATTTCATTTTCCATGGCTTCAAACCACTTGGATGAATGATCGCTTCTCATGGCTTGTTCAAATGAGGTGGGATCACCCTCCATTTGATACTCTTCGGATATTATTTAATTCAAATATATCACCGGAGATAGCTGGCCTTCTTTCTCTTTGAGACCTTCTAGGGACCTCTTCATTTGGCACATCTACTGTTGGAGGCTGAGATTGCTCCCCCTCATTTGTGGCAACATTTTCAATGGGTTCCTGATGAACAGGTTCCTCATTTTCCTCTGTTGTTACCAAAGGAGGAACAACGACAGGTTCTTGCTCCACAGTGTCTTGCACTATAGGTGCAGGAACAATAGGTAGCTCGAAAAATGGCTCCTGAATCACAGGATTGGGTGCATACACCCGCTTCTCTTCAAGATCAATTTTTCGAGCAGCCACACTCCCCCTCATCATTTCTTCCTCTAGAAAAATAGCGTGTCTCGTTTCCACAAACTTTGTGAGTCTATCGGACAAGAGAAACGATAACCTTTTGACCTTTCGGATAGCCAATAAAATGACAACTCACTGTTTTGGGATCAAGTTTCCCAATATTTGGGTTAAACACTTTAGCCTCGGCAGACACCCCCACACACGCAAGTGATCTAGTGAAGGTACCCTTCCCCGTCCATAATTCATACGGTGTTTTGGGCACCGATTTACTTGGCACTCTATTGAGAATGTGAATGGAGATTTTTAATGCCTCTATCCATAAACTCAATGGTAAATTAGAGTAACTCATCATACCGCGCACCATATTCATCGAGGTACGGTTACGCCTTTCGGCTACTCCATTTTGCTGAGGTTCACCCGGCATGGAATACTTGGGCAACTATACCATTTTCCCGTAAGAACCTTGCGAAAGGTCCAGGAACTTGACCATATGGGGTTTGCCGACCATAGTACTCCCCCACGGTCGGACCGGACTAGCTTAATCTTTAAACTATGCTGATTTTCCACTTCAGCCTTAAATATTTTAAATTTATCCAATGCTTCATCTCTTCCTTTAATTGGATAAATATAGCCAAACCGGAGTAATCGTCGTGAATGTAATGAACGAATCATAGCCATCCACACTCTTTACATGAAAAGGGCCACAAATGTCGGTGTGAATGATCTCTAATATTCTTGTGCTTCCTTTGGCATCCTTTTTAATTTGCTTTACATATTTTCCTTTTATGCAATCGATGCATTGCTCTAATTCAGCGAACTCCAAAGGAGGAAGAATTTCATTCTTTACTAGTCTTTCTATTCTCCCCCTCGAAATATGGCCTAAACGACAGTGCCATAATTTTGCCGTTGCGTTTGTAGTTCGCTTTCTTTTTCTTTTCTCATTTGTAGACGAGGAAACGCTATCATTCACATTACATATGGAATTCACACTTTCACATAGCGATAACATATATAATTCGTCTTGTCTGAAGGCAAGACCAACACAAATATCATTAAACCAAATGACACATTTGCCATGTCCAAAATTACAGGTAAAACCTGAATCATCCAACTTTATTACACTTATTAAATTGCGCTGTAGTGTAGGAATATAAAAAACATCTCTCAAGATAAGACTATAGCCATTAGGTAAATCTAATGCTACATCTCCTATTGCCTCCACTGCAGCCTGTACGCCATTCGCAACGCTAATGGCCTCTTCTCTTTTTAGCGTAGTTCTCGTCGAAGTGAATCCTCAGAAAGAATTTGCAACATGAATTGTTGCACCGAGTCAATAAACCATGTTGACTTTGAAAACTTTGCATACAGAGATTCATTTACAAATGAAATAATATTCTCACCCTTTTTCTTCATGAGTTCCCTCAACCATCCAGGGCAGTCAGTCTTCTTGTGCCCCTCCTTGCCACAGTGCCAGCACAAGTTTTCACCTTCCTGTGGCTTGCCCTGCTGCTGAAACTGTGGTTTCTGTTGCATAGGACCTCTCTTTGCTGGGGAGCCAGGATTGAAGGGCCTTTTGCCCTTCCCTTTGACCATGTTGGCTTGGCCACCTTGTTGGCCATTGATCCTGAGCTCCTCATTAACACACTGAGCAATGAGCTTGTCTAAGTCCCATTTCTCAGGCTGCATGTTGTAGCTTATGATAAAATTCTCATACTCTCTAGGCAAGGAAGCTAAAACAAAATGGATAAGGAGTTGTGGTTGTATCTCCAGATCCATTGCTTTCAGCTTATTTGCCAAGTGACTCATTTTCAGGATATGGTCACGTATGCTACCTCCTTTATACTTTTCATTTGTCAATTGCTTGAACAAATGGGTAGCATACACTTTGGAGGAACCAGTGAACTGGTTCTTGATCCTCTCAAAGTAAGCATCAGCAGTGTCACACTTTTCAATTGACCCTGTAAGAGCTGGGTCAATTGTATTCTCAATGACAGCACAACATTTCTTGTTGTCACTGACCCATCGAGTATGCTTTATGTCACAAGCCATCTTTATGGGTCCAAAATCTTTCACCCTTTTGTCCCATGCTTCATCACTTTCACTGGTCTCCCGCACCGGTTCCACAGGCTTTGTGGGACACGGTTCAGTGAGCACCCAGTCAACTTCAGCTATAGTGAAAGTGAAGTCAATCTTCCTCTTCCACTTAAGGTAGTTGTCTCCCCTCAGTGGTGGAATCTCTCTCAAGACAGACAGCAGGGAGGAACTACCTGAAATTACAATTCATATGAGGTGAGAACATAATATAAAATTTACTTTGCAATAATTCTAAATCACCGTTGGGCAGAAATAGAATTAATGTAGGCAACAACTATTAATCAACATCATAATATTGCTATTAATCAACGTTGGTCAGAATAATAACAACATTATAATCACAGTAAAATTATCCATTTTCAAATATTAAACTCTCCCGTTGGTTCGAATTTAACAATGAAAACGATAATAACTTTAAATACGCAGCGGAAACTTTAACTTTTCATGATCAATTTCCAGAAACATAAAGACACTTTACTAATCTCTCGAACAAAAATTATCGTTCGATAAATTTGTGCAGAAAAGTATCAACTTTCAATTCAAAATGCATTCAAATATGCATCAAAATGATTCTGGAAAATAGAAAAAACATCACTGTAATTTCCAAAAGCAAAAAGCCATTTCGGCCCACAACGCGCAGCCTCGGCCCACGGCCTCCCGCACGCGCGCGCGCCCTTCGGCCTGTGGCGGCCCAGATTGCGCTTTGCATTTTTTTTTGTTTCTGAGTCGCGGCCCAGGACATCGATTTCGGCCCGGCCCAACTGGCCTTTAACGCTCGCAGGCGGCGCCGTTCCGCGGCCGGGCCCTAACGTGGGCCTGGGCCGCGAAAGCGGCCTGCGGCGCATGCCCGCCTGGGCCGAAAGCCAGTCCAGGCGATCTCAGCCGTTCGTCGCGATCGGACGGCCGTCCGTCGTTTTCGCGCGAACAAAACCCGGCCAGCAGCCCTTCTCCAGCAAACCCTAGGCTCATTCTCTCTGCCTCCTTCCTCTCAGCGCCGCGCGCTCCAGTCCTCTTCCTGCGCAGTCGCAGCAGAAGAAAGCGGCCATGGCGGCCGGAAGAAGGAGGCGCCGCCACTCAGATCCGGCCGGCTCCCCTTCCTTTCTCTCCCTGCCTTTCTCTCCCGCAAGCATCACTGCTGCTCCCGGCCCGTGGCCATTTGAGAGAGAAGGACGGCGCCGCTGTGGAGCCCGTGGCCGGTGCGTGCGCTCCCTCTGTGGTGAGCGCGCCGCCACCCATCGGCCCTGCGGCGATGCCCTGTTGCGCTCGCTCGAGGAGGGCCGGCAGCAAGAGAAGGTGGCGCCGGCGGCGGGCCCACTCGCCGGCGAGCGCGTTCCCCGTTGGGAGAGCGCGCCGCCGTCGAGCGGCTCCGCGTCGGTGTCCTGTCCGCGCGCGCACATCCCTCAGCTGTCCGCGCGACGGCGTCGAGGTAGGGAACCAGGTAGGCCCGCCCCCTCGGTCTGTCTTCTGTTCTTTGCCTAGGGTTAGGTCTTTGAATCTTTCCCCTTTCCCGATCTGTTAGGGTTAGGGTTCACTGTTCTTTACCGATCTGAGATCGGTTAACCTTTCTTGATCCAATCGGATCAACGTCTTTTCTACCCCGAAACACTAGATCCACATGCTATTAGGCGTCTGATACCATTGTTAGTTCATAGGATCGTTTAGCAGTGACATCTAGATGGGTACAACCTTTGGGAAACGTTGGCAGTGAGAGAGAGAGAAGAAGAGTGAAGAAGAGCATCACCAGAGGGCTTAACAGGGGCGGTGGACGAGGATCCGGCGGCGGCGCTGCTGGGGTCGGCCATCGCGTCGAGGGAGAGGAGAGGTGCGACGTCGGGGAAGAAGTGGACGACGGCGCAGTGCAGTGGCGGCGGCGGAGGAGCTTCCCGTCACTGGCTGCGCCCCTCAGATCGGATTAGGGTTTTGTCGGTGGGTGTGGCTGCTCACGGTGAACCTCCTACTGAGAGCCGCCGGCCCCCACCTCTTTTTATAGCGCAGGGTGACAGGGGCCCTCCAGCCATAGTGGGCTGGGCGCCCCCGATCAGGGCGCGTGGGTCAAGGGGTCCGAGTTGGGCCGTTGGGCCCAACTCGGGATTGAGATCATCCTAACAGTAGGACGTGAACTCAAGTAGCACGACGTCGCGGTGCGCAGCGATAACGCTCCCATGGTACTTCCTTCGCGCCGTCGAATCCGGCCAGTCGACGGTGAGGACAGAAATTCCTGGCGGTTCCACGAGCTGAAACGGGACGGAGATCTCGTCGCCTTTGGATGTGCGGGACATCGCGGACGTCGTGCGGTCGTCGGGGTCTCGGGGAAACCATCTCGCCAGGCACCCGTTCGGTTCAGGAGCACCCAACTGTTGGGGTGCCGGAAAGCCTGTGAACGCCCCACGGACAAGGAAGCCGATGATCTCTTAAGCCGCCGGTGGCCGCCGTGTACGTCGTCATCGTCTGTCTCCGTAGTCAAGGTGCGCATGGAGGTTCGGGTGGTGGTGGACCTGCTGCGTGGTGAACAAGACGATCGCCTATGACTATAATGCCGGTGGCCAGACATCTCGGTTTAATTTCTCCGTGGTTAAGATTGGTGTGTCGTCGAGGTTTTTCTATCTCGGGGGCATCGGCCGTCGGAAAGAAGGTGGACCGGAGGAGATATATATCCGCTGCTTTGGGGCGGGCCCAAGGAAGTTCTGTTATCGACTTTGGAAGAATTAATCAATCTTGATAATATATGTATCCTGGTCCTAGCTACCTATTTGGATAATATATACTCCTATATATGTATCCTGGCTACCTATATCTCTCGATCGTGTAAACGTAGTCGATGTGTGTTGAATCCTGACAAAGTAATTTTAAACCATAGTAAAAATTGCATAAACAAATTTTGGGCGCCAAGAAATGTGACCGCATTTTGAGGCCCATTTGGATGGGAGCCGAATGAGCAGAGGCAGAGCTAGTTGGGTTGCTTATGGTTAATCCTTTTCACCCATACATAAGTCGATTTTGAAAAGTCTATCCACTTAGATTCAAGTCTTTGACGTGATGCAGACGCTACCGGAAACGGGCTCTTTACCAAGTGCTAGGTGATTTACCGAGTGTTTTTTTCGAGCACTCGACAAAGAAGCTCTTTGCCGAGTGCTAGATAAAAAACCTTTGCCGAGTGCTAGATAAAAAACACTCAACAAAACAAAAAAAACACTGCATGAAACTTTGTTGTTGATAAATTTTTTAATTGAATTCGTTTACTGCCTAAAACAATTAATTTATACTCGGTTTAGTATAATATGTGGGCAACCAAAACTATATTTAGACACAAGTGGCAATGTAGTGTAGTTAGCGGTAGTTGGGGTACCGCGCAAGAGGGAGGTCGCGGGTTCATATCCCCGCTGGCCGAGTAATGCGCAAATTTTTGTTGAGCAAGTGGTAGGCTGACGAAGCAGAATAGCACGATCCATTTGGTCTCTCGCCACATATGTATGTGCTTACAAAAATAAAAATGTTGGGCGGAGAAGCTCGGATGTGGGAGGTTGATATCTCGCATCCAATTGTTTTGTTGGGGAAGCAGAGCTTGTTGCAAAGTTTTGTTTTTTTCTTGGAGATCAAGAGTAAGAGTGGTGCAACATCACACGGTCGTTGGCCATTTAGCCATGCACCCTTCTAGAAGGACGCCCTTTTCTCATCTCCAATTGTGAGCATTGTAGATGCCGCAATGAGGAGCTTATCTACGTTGGTATACGGTGTTTCTTCACCATCCCAAGGTCTATCAATATTTGCCAAGATCTCCACAACCATCGCAACCTGAGTGCCCTAGAGAACTTCCCAACGTGGAGGATGCCTAAGCCTCCGGAGTATTTTGGTCTTGTTGATCAATGCCAGTTCACCTTGGACTTCCCTCCAGTTAGCGCCTCAGCTCCCACATAGAGGAATTTCTTCCTTTGACGATCAATATCTTTGTGTGTTCCTTTGGTGCACGCAAAGAAGTTAGGAAGTGCACTGCCTGCAAGGTGAGAACTTCTTTGACCAAGGTTGAGCGGCTTGCCAAGTTAATTTGACTGCATTCCAAAGTGTGACCTTAATAGTTACTTTGTCCACCAATGGTTGAAAGTCCACTCGCTTTACGCGTTTAGACATCAAAGGCAATCCTAGATATTTGATGGGGAAGCACGAGACCACTTCAAGAGAGCTACCAAAATGTTGTTTACATTGAAACTTTCACGACGAATAGTGATGATTGTGATTTGTAGAAATTTGTTTTGAGCTTTGAAGCCTCAGCAAAAAATGTGAGGAGATTGGCCAACGCTAATGTGTCCTCCGTTGTTGGCTTGACAAAAATTACAGTATCATCCGCGTACATAGACACTCTGAGTTGTGTTGCTCTTTGCCTTTGCCTTTCTCATTTGCTAGTTGAAGCAATTTTTGGAGGGGGGTCCAGCTATGATGAATAACAAAGGTTAGAGGGGATCTCCTTGGCGTAGCCTTCTGCCATCAACGATTACAGTATCGATTCAGCAGCACCCTCGTGGAGGTGCAAAGGAGCACATCAATATAGTCTTGCCATCAACGAGGGAAGACTAGAATATTAACTTCTAAGTTCAGTAGATATTCCCACCTCACTAAGTCAAATGCTTTTCTCATGTCAAGCTAGAGGAAAAGGGTTGGAAAGCTTGGAATTATGGTATCTTCTCACTGTATTGCATATATACAGACATGAAATTTTCATGAATGGTTTTTTCTTTTGATGAAAGCACATTGTGTTGTGGAGATGATGGAGCTCATGTATGGCGCTAGACATAGTGCCCCAGTAGCTTGGTGATGATTTCAGTGGAAAAAATGAATGATGCTAATAGGTCAGAAATCAGTAATGGACTCGACAGTGTCTTCTTTGGGAATTAAGACCACATTAGTAGAGTTCACGATATCCAGGTTCCGTATCCGCAACGAGTAGAAAGCATTTGCAGCCTTGATAAAATGAGCCTTGATAATATCCCAGTGTGACTTGAAAAAGATCCATGTGTATCCGTCCAGCCCTAGAGCTTTGTCCGACGGCAATTGGTGAACGACGTGTTTAATTTTCTCCTCAGAGAACGGCACCCCAAGTTCACTCAGGTCGACATGCATCGGTAGTGCAGCGCCTTCCAGTTGATGCCAACCTGCCTCCGAGGTGGGTGTCTCATCAACTCTGAAAAAATGTGTTTGTATGACGTGAACTTTTTCATCATGGTTTATTGCTCAACCCTCGCTGATCCTTAGTGTCCCTGAATGTATTTTTTCCGTCTTCTTGCATTTACTTTCCGATGGAAGAATCTTGTGTTGACATCACCTTATTTGTTGCTCAAAATTCTAGATGCTTGTTTGCATCTTGTTCTTTAATCACAGCTAGGCGAAGCACTCTTCTTGAGTTTTGTCCGAAGAAGTTGTTCAGCAGACGTCAATTCTCTATTTTCATGGGCCATGTCAAGGCTTAGGATCACCTCTTGTGCCATGAAGAATAGTTTTTTAGCATCCAGAATATTTTCCTGCTCCATGATTTTAGCTCTTGCGAAGCAGGGCAGCAAAACTTGTTGTATACGACGTGAAATGGCTCATTGTGGGGGTCGGAGTGTCCCAAGCACGCTGACGACTTCTTTGAAACGGGCAAGTTCGACCCAATAATGTTTGAATTTGAATGTATTAGGCCTTCTTGTACCTGACTGGTTTGATAGCAGTAGTGGGCACTGGTCAGAGAGTGATGTAGATAATGCATTCAGAATATATGGTTGCCGAAAGTAGCTTCCCATTCTGCAGTACAGAAAAAGTGGTCAAGTTTTGCTATTGTGGGCCACCATCATTCATTGCTCCTTGTAAACTTCCGGTTTTGCAAACTAATCTCCAAGAGATAACATTCGTCTAGCGCTTCATTGTGATAATATACAATCATGCAGTGTCATTAGACAAACAAATGTGTGTGATCCTGACTCGGAAGAGAAAGTTCTGGTGGGTTAAATTAAATTTCCCAATTTTGACCAATACATGTTAAATATCGGACTTTGCGCCAATTATTTTTGTATATATCGCTGATATTTTTACAACTGGTTTAGTCTAATCGGTGGAAGGTAGTATAATAGATTATTATGGATTATAAGACTCAGACCACTAAAATCCTAAAATAAATCTAGAAAAATATGTGTAGCGAATCTAACTGTCTTAGCTACACTCAATTTGCATTGGACACTTGACTTTGTGAAAACAATAAATGAAAGGAATGTCTTGTTATTTTCAAATGCTATATAAACATCCAAAAATGCTAAAAATAATATATCAAATCTTTAAAGAAATTGTGTGGGCAAACATTCCAACTCCGTGAGATTCTTGAAGCTTGAGCTATACCAAACTAGGCCTAATAACTTCCAAGTGTTGCCCTGTAATAGCTGGGGCCATGTTTGGGACAACTTATTGCCACCTCACTTTGGATCAAGATGGTTTCCTCTCGCAGGTAGCTTATCTAGCTAGATCCAAGAAATCGCACGGTTTGGGGATTTCGAGGCTGCATTTCATATTCTCAGCCATGGACGACAGGCTCCTCAAGGACAAGCTCGGGCACAAGCACCTGGGGACGAGCCCATGGATAATGAGGCCCAGGAGAATGAGATTGCCGGCCTTGCGGAGGTTGAGCATGGGGAGGACCAGCTCACTGATGGCGCGGACGATGAGTGCATGAAGGATTAACCATTGTTGCGTGAAGGTTGAGTGCAGGAATGTGTCATGGAGGTGCAGCACGGGGAGGACAAGCGTATCGGCGATGCCGCGGGGGATGAGCATGATGGGAGGTGGCCACCGCTGATGCGGAAGATGAAGATAAGGAGCATGAGGGCCGCAAGAGCGTGGTAGATGATTGTTTGTGTGGGTGTTGGGGGGGGGGGGGGGCATAGATCAGTGGTGTGGGGGCTCGCACTACTACTGACATACCGTAGGGGCAGCTGAAGATGGAATGTAAGGGCAGTTGGCTCAGCCACCCTATTCCGGGGCTTTTACAAATCAGGCCACTATAGGGGCGGCTAGCCAATCCGCCCTTACAAATAACATTTGTAAAGGTGACTATTGTTTTTACCCGTCTTTATAGCATTTCTAAGAGTTTGCTAAAATTTACTTAATAAATCTTGTGTTTTGCTAACTCTTGAAATAATATGAAGCCAAACTGGAACTAGAAAACTGTTGGAGAGACCCTCTTTTTTACTCCGGAGATGGAGTGGAGGACCACCGTCGACCAGTGCGCGATCGATGACGACCCTGATCCCAAGCTAATCACAACACTACGCCACAAGAGCTCTGTAGGGGCGGCTGCCTGAGCTCTGTAAGGGCGGTTGGGCCAGTCGCCCCTATTCAAACGCTCTTACCCCACCGGTCAACCACCATGCCACTCTATCCACACCATATTTTTTTCAAGCATTTTTCAGACTTTGAATTTCTCGGGATTCGAACCCACTACCTCGCCCTCTTGTGCTTCCTCCCTTTACCACCGCACTACACTATCGCATATGTCTATATAGTTTTGGTTCCCAACATATTGTACCCAACCGAAAGTAATTTGCTTATTTAAGGCACTAAACGATCTTAAATTAAAAATTCGTCAACTATAAACTTTCATAACTTTTCGAGATCTACACTTTTTGTTTAGAAAGTTTTTTCATCCGATTTACAAAATTTGAATTTCAAATTTGAGAAACTCAAACGTAGGTTTCCCATGACAAGATGAAGTCAAATAAAAAAGTTGTCAACTACAAAGTTTTATAACATTTTGAGATCTACAAACTTCGTATAAAATGTTTTTCTATCCGAGAACATTTACGAAATTTGAATTTTAAATTTGAGAAACTAAAATGTTGGTTTCGCATGACAAGATGAAGTCAAATAAAAAAGTTGTCAACTATAAAGTTTCATAACTTTTGAGATCTACAAACTTCGTATAGAAAATTTTCCATCCGAGATCGTTTATAAAATTTAAATTTCAAATTTGAGAAACTAAAACGTAGGTTTCGCATGACAAGATGAAGTCAAATCAAAAAGTTGTCAACTACAAAGTTTCATAACTTTTTAAGGTCTACAAACTTCATATTGAAAGTTTTTTAATCCGAGATCTTTTATGAAATTTAAATTTTTAAGACCACTTATACCTACAGACCACTGTAGGGACGGCTCAATCACCAGCCGCCCTTACAGTAGACCACTGTAAGGGCCGCTGGTGATTGAGCCGCCCTTATAGTGACCCGGATCACTGTAAGGGCGGCTCCAAAGTCAGCCGTCCTTACTGTAAACGGATGTTGGCGTTTCTTAACATTATCACCAGGATTGCAAAGTCCTTGGCAATGTCACCAAGAAACACCTACTGGTATTCTGTAGCATTTACAGGATAAGTCCGCAAGCGCATGGAAATACCATTGTAGCATTTCACTCAGAAGTATTCATGGTATCGTTATTTATATTTTCCCAAAAGAAGGCATGGTGTAAAAGAGTCTAGAAGAGACATGGACAAAATAGCATGATTGTATAATAGACCAAAGTCCACAACAGGGGTAAAATAAGATCGGTTTTTGGATAACTTGACACACACACTCGAGCCAATCCCAAAGATAAAGATAAAAGAAAGACTAAAGAAATTCTAAACCGGAGCAGGCATAGCTAAGTTAGGATTGCAGAGATCATACAAATACATGTCTGTTATATAGGGTCAGAGATTCCATGATAAGATAGCCAAGGTCTCTATTGACTTACTTCAGACACCAGAGCACACCTGGTCTGCCAAGCGATCCCGGCCTATAGCTCTACGCCGAACCCGAACGTGGGGGATACAAGGGACGGACAAGGCCGTCACCACCTGCCGCCTACCCTCAACCGTGGGGAACGAGGCAAACGACGGTAGCCTCGAGCCTAGACACCACGCCTAAGATGTCAACTACTACTCTAGTGTGAATTCAAGGCTTACTTGTTTCCAGGGTCCTTCTACTAGAGTAACCGCCACAAGGGCGTACGTCGATCCCGCAAACTAACTTTGACCAAGACTAAACTAAGATAGAACTCCTCTCCTCAACATAGCTCTAAGTATAAACATGTATGTATGAATGATTAAGCACAAAGTCTAATGCACAAAAGACTTAGCTCTAGATCTTAAGCATAGCTATATAGAATAAATAAGAATAAGAACAAAATGAAGACTTGGATGAAGATTATTCATACCAATGAACACCAAGTTGCCCAAGCTCTACATTGAGCTCCACCTTGCTCCAACTACTAAAACTACTAAAAGTAAAAAGATACAAGTGGAGGGAGAGAGAGAGGCTCCATGTGTGGTGTGTGGAATGAGGAGGAGGGAGCCCTCTATTTATAGGAGGAGGGTGGAGGAATGTCCATGGAATATTCCCCTCCTAAATGCCTAAACCGACCTCTATAGCATCCAGGTACAACGAACATGGCAAATCCACCAGCGCACCGCCATCCCCTTGGTTTAATGTGCCGACACGCCGAAGCTGGGCTCGGGAGGCCACCCGGTGGGGCCCGTCGGCCCCCTAGGGGCCGATCGCACCCCCTATGGCATTGTCTGGGCCTCATCCTTTGCCAGGCTCGTGGGCCTTCTCGTTAGCTTCGCGTGGCCTGGTGGACTGTCCAATTCGGAGTCCGGATAATTGAGTTATGCCCATTTTAGTCCGGCCTGCTCCGCCAGCCCGAGTTTTGGGCCTTTGCTTGTTTGGATCATGTTGGACTTGGGCCGCTGTGTCATGGTAGGTTTGTCCCAATTGACCCTGAATAGGCCTTCCTTCTATTCCTTGGATTTAAGCTTTGTCAGAAGGCGCCTTTTCATGTATAACTCGCTGTACTTGGTGTATGTTTCTGCAGAGTCTCACAACTTCCAGAACAGGTGGAACTGGCTCAATAGCAAAGGTATATGTGTATAAAAATATGTAATCCTCCCTTTTTGGTCTTAATTCGGCGGTATAAAATCGTCGTTAAGAACCGCCAACAACGGAGGGGCGTCCCAATAGAGCTTTTTTCACGTAGTGCAAGAACATAGTACGACGATTACTCTAATCATGATTGCAAGGATCAGGAAGGCATGGAGAAAAGCCGGGATATGCACGGTACCTAATCGCGAGCGCCTTTGGGACCTTGGCGAAGGTACAGATCGCGAGCGCGAGGAGATAAGCCGAAATCTTCACAATGGCGGCCGGCCTTGGAGCTCGCGATGGATCACGCCATACAGGATGCTGGGGCTTCGCGTGTGGTAAGACCGACGGGGAGGCGCGGGATCACAATGGCAACTGGAGTAGGCGCACGTATCTTGACGCGCGCGGAGGTGAGTAATAGCAAATTAATAAAATTGGCAAGTTTATTTGGCAAACTGTTAGAGCATCTCAAAGAGTTTGGCAAATTTTACATGGTAAATCTTAAGTTTTGCCCATTCTCAAAACAATTTGCCAAGTAAGAAAAGAGTATCTCGCCAAGAGTGTGCTATTTTTAACTTGGCAAAAAAAAAAAAAAAAAAAAGAGTCGCACATGTAATTTTTTTTACCGGCCCCAACAGTTTCATCGCGAGAGCTCCTCTTCTCGCGCACGATTGACACCGCTGCCACATCGTCCTCCTTCTGCCGCACATCACCTCCCTCTGCCGCACATCAATAAGCATAGTACCATGCACGTCGGAGAGCAGTTGTAGGTCACGACGACAAACACAGAACCATGCACGTCCTTCCCTTGCCCTAGCAGCACAGCGGCGACCTTGCTTGCCCTAGCAGCACAGCTGGTGGCCTTGCTTGCCTTGCCTTGCACTAGCGACGGGAGAAGCGACATCCAACCGGAACGAGAGGGGTCAAGATTGTTGAGGGGAGATCGTAACTGGAGCCGCCGGCGTCCTTGATCCGATCGATCGATCTTCGCATGCAGGACAGAAATTAGAGCAACACGGCGATGGGAAAAAACTTCTTCACGCGGAACAGCAGCCGCCGTCGATCGTCTCATGCTCACGACGAAGAGACACGAAAGCAGGCCGGCGGCGCGACCGCGCTTCACGCGAGATAAAGGATACCGCGCCTGGCTCTTCGCGCGCGATGGAAAGGAAAGGCGCGGACGGGTTCGCTTGCATCGGAGAAGACGCGGCGTGGCCTGAATTCCCGATGCCAAGCGACGGATGTGCGCACATATTTGCGTGTGAAAGGAGGAAGAATGCCAAGTTCCCTAAATTATCAAGAGCTTTTGCCTACTTTTTGGAGACAAATTTTTATGGTTTTGGCAAAAATTGTAGGATGCCAAGTCCATTTAGCAAACTGTTAGAGTTGCTCTTAGAGAGTAATTTTTTTGATTTTGTCAAATTTTTAAGGATAACAACCTTATTTGGCAAACTGTTAGAGTTGCTCTTACAAATGCTATTTATAATGACAGCTGCAGCACCAGCCACTCCTATAGTCCTTACATATAATTCAAATTCAAATCTCACGAGCATATATATTCGCTCAACACTCACGATCCCCTGATTCCGATTTCACGTGTAAACGACGTGGGGAGAGGAAGCATGGGAGAAGCGATTCTTTTAGTGACGTTTGTCAACTTTTTTCACCATAGAAAAGGCAACTATGAATAAACTCATGTTTGGTCTAGTGGAATACAAGTAGTAATACACAGTGGCAGATCCAGAAACGGACTAAGGGAGAGGCTAAAACAATACTATAAGATCAAAAATTATGCTAACTATATACTAATAATAGAAAAAATGTAAAAATTACACTAATTATGTACTAATAATAGGCAAAAAAACATAAAAATGCATTAATTGTGTGCTAAAAATAGAAAAATAAGAAGAGTTGTTGCTTTGAGTTTGTGGCTCACGGGAGGGGCTGGGAGGGGCTGCAGCCCACCCAGCCCCTCCCGTGGATCCGCCACTGGTAATACATCTCGCATTGATGTGTGATTACAAGGTATAGAGCCGCCTCATAAATTTAGTATTTGCTCGGGGAAGGAGACGAAAAAATGGGTAACTGAAGAGATGTCATTGCCTCCTCTTCTTGTAGGCTTGCTCGCCATCCAGGTACCGTGACAACTCACTAGGGATGGGATCAAAAGATTGAAAACCAGATTTCATTCTAGCAGAGTTGATGGTTTCAGCATCGCCAGATCGCCCATCACTTTCCTTCTTGGAGTAAATAGTGGCTGCCAGCAGAACCTTCTTCCTCAAATCGACCTCGATCATCCATTTCGGCTCGTCATGATATGCTAATGGATCCTCTAGTCGGAAGACGACGACGTCTGGATTGTCCACGTTGACGGTTGGGAAACTTGGCTGGACGTGTGGGAAAGGGAAACGGTCTCCGCCATCGAAGGCGTCCCAGAACTCTTCCTCGTGAATCGTCGCATCTTTCCTCCATCTCCAATCTTCATCTTCACGCAGCGACCACGTGGTGATTCGGAACCTCTGGCTCCATGTCAGCAAGACCCGGTGCCCAACTCCATAGTTGCTAAAGTGTTTTGTCTCGACGCTGATGAACTTGATGCCATAGCGCGTGATGCACATGCTACGACAAGCTTTAGGGCATCCTCTGCTGCCATATTCATGGTCCATGGGGTCAGCCACCCTGTCCACCGGAAGCGGCACGTACCAGAGCCTAGGCGGTGGCGGCGGGCTCATCGTCGTGTCTGACTGTGACGACATGTCTATGAGAACCATCCCACGGTAGTAATCCACCCAGATCATGTACCGGCGTCCGTACGGCACCACCGCGTCTGTCGACCACCAGCGTAGGTCACAGCCGCCATTGGCGCCGTGGACGTGCAAGTTCTGGAAGGACTCCCACAGGCCGGACCGAGACCAGAACAGGCGGACGTCGGTCTTCCCCGGCCAGCTGATCTTAAGTTCAGCCACAACGAACGACGGCGAGTCATCGACGACGCCGCTGCTTGTGCCGGACATTATACCAATTTCTCCGTTGTCCAGACAGTCAGGGTAAATCACAGGCCCGCCTGTGGAAGCCAGTTGCAGCAGCAGCAAGGACGGCTGCCGGCTCGCCTGGTAAACGAACAGGTCGATGACCCTACTCGGCCGGTACGCGTCCTCGTAGGACGTCATCGCGAGTAGCATGACGTCGCGGTGCGCGGCGACGACTTTCCCTGAGTACTTCCTCGGTCTCGTCGACGGCTGCGGCTGCCAGTAGAAGGTGAGGACGGACATTCCCGGCGGTTCGGCGAGGTCGAACAAGACGGAGATCTCCTCGCCCATGGACGTGCGGGACATCGCGGATATCGTGTGGTCGCTGGGGAAACCGTCCAGCCGGGCACCAGATCGGTTCAGGAGCACCCAGCTGTGATGCGCAGCCGGCGAACGCCGCCGCATGGGCAACGAATCGGACGATCGCTTCAGCCGCCGGTGGCTGCCGCCTTGCACATCGCCGTGTGTCTCCGAAGTGATGGAGGCCTGCCTAGGACTTCGGGAGGTGGATCTGCTGCCTGGTGACGAACTCGCCGGCGATCGTCTGCGCCTATAATGCCGGTGGCCAGCCATCTGTGTTTCTCCGTGATCCAGATCGGTTTGTCGAGGTTTTTGTATCGGTGGCGTCCGCCGTCGGAAGAAGTCGAAACGGAGGAGGATATGTATCCGCGGCCTCGAGTCCAAGGAAATCCGGATTTGACCTGGATCCTCGAGGCCTCCCATGCCCGGCTGAATGCTCAGACACTCGGTAGTCTCAAGTAGAAAGCACAGTCCCACGGCCGTGACATCTTCCGACTTCCGACTTCCGATCGACAGCGTGGACTCGACTGAGGAATCGATGAGATTTTGCTCCACAATCGCTCTCTCCGGATTCCGATTTCACGTGTAAACGGCACAAGAGAAGTGGAGGAGAAGTGATGCATTTGATGCCACTAGTATAGTGCCCGTGCTAACGCTACGGTTTTATTTCAGAGATGTACATGGAAACAACCAAATGATGATATTTTTTCATAGTTCAAGCTTCACACAATTGTACAACTATGTATATAATCCGAGAAACACTTATATTACAAGGCATAATAAAATTGTCTCACCCCAGCCATCTAATTTTACAATATGCTCAAGACCACACTTCTCTGCCTCACCTCCACGAGGGCATGAGCACCTCGCTCCACCTAGACTCCCTACAACAGCCGTTGTTCGGCCCATCGATGGTGCAGGTAGCCATGACATACCACGATGTCCACCTCGTGCCATGCCGAGGTAGTCGTCAATCCACGCCAACTCCGCTGACAAAGCTATGCGTCGTCCTAGGCTGCCCTCTCCAAGCTCGTGCTTTTCCTAAAAAAATTAACAGTGAGCAATATGTAGTGAGGCTACGAATCAAGAAGTTGTACTGTTTCTTGAAAGAAAGAATCTTATACAGCAAGCTACCCGAACATTCTAGACACTGAGGGCACTAAGTAAAAAAAGAAGCAACAGTTTGGAATTATTTTTGTTATCAAAACATGAAGGCTGAGAAAAGCAACAGTCTGAGTAATAGCCTTCACTTGCTGACCACCTAATTCTTAGTGGCTGTTGTGATTGCCTTCCTTTTGAAAAGCTTCTAATTTTTATCCATCTCATTTTTCTTGATAACTGACTCGTCAGGCACATCCAATTGAGAGGTCTTTTTTTTTTGGAGAGGGGGGATCCAATTGAGATATCAACTCAACAAAAGTATAGTGCCCGTGTTAACGCTACAGCTTCATTTTAGGGATGCACTAACTATATATAGTGTAGGAGCCCATGCTAACACCATGGAGGATCTAGCAAGGCGCTAACTGGACGAAGACAACAAAATTGACCTTGCAATCAAATCCTATAGGGCTATACAAACTCTATAAAGTCCATCTCATCAAGTGCCTTGAGCCCTCACTACCGGATCTAGAGGCTTTGCCGATGGCTTGACGCCATCGGCAAAGACCAAGAAACCGGCGGCAAAGAGTTTGCCGATGGCAAAGTCACGTTGCCATCGGCAAATCCGGCATCGGCAAAAAATTTTTGCCGATGGCAACTGACCATGCCATCGGCAAACTGTTCGCCGATGGCCGCGACCGCCATCGGCGAACAGGCCACGCCACTGTCCCGCCGTCGGGGACGGGCGTGTTTGCCGATGGCCGACGCCACGTGGCCATCGGCAAACAATTATCTTTCCGATGGCCTCGGCCGTCGGCAAAACTTTTTATTTTCTTTTGAAAATGTTTTCCAGGAAATTCTTTGCCGATGGCCACGGCCATCGGCAAAGTTATGGTCAGTTTGCCGATGGCCATGGCCGTCGGCAAACCTGGGCTTCGCCTGGAATTTTCCCGAGGTTTGCCGATGCTGGCCATCGGCAAACCTGGGAAATTTTTTTTCCTTTTTTTCTGTTTTCTTTCATTTCGACCACATTTAATCACAAACATCACACATATCCAACATTCATCACATATATTCGCAATAATACACCATTTCAACCATAATATAGCATCATATCCGTATAGCATGACCGGAATCATCCATACAAGTCCAAATGGCTCCATACAAGTCCAAATTCATCCATACAAGTCCAAAGTTATGCATACAAGGCCAACATCGGCAAAACATGTCCGACGTGCCACAACAAGGTCCAAAAGCTAGAAGAGAAGGTACCTAGCTCGTGGCGCCGTCCTCGGGGGTCCCAGGCCCCCGGACCATCCTCCCACGGAGACCAACTCGGCCGCGGGGGCCGCACCGTGCCCGCGTGGCCAAGCTGCTCTTGGGAGGGAACACGGAAGGCACGGAGTACCCCGGCTGCGGAGGAACCGAGATGGCCCGGCTGCCCTGCGGCGGCCACGAGTACCCCCGTCGGTGGAGGACCCCCGGACGAACGGCCGCGTGGGGAGGCTCGTAAGGAGTCCAGCCATGCTGTGGAGGACCCTGTGGAGAAGCACCCGCTGGAGGGCTAGCACCTGGAGTTGGGTTCGAACCCGCCGACTGTGCCTGCACAAAGATCAAGTGATGGAATTAGTACCTGCAGACTGGCATCACAAGCTAAAGCAATAGGCAATGTACTCACCGGACGAGGTACAACAAAAGGCATTGGAGGTACTGGTGGTGGAGCGAAGACAGAGGCTGGAGGCTCACTCATTCCCTGGGCACGCATGTGTAGGGACATCTGCGACATCGCCTGCTGGTAGTGCTACGCAACTGCGGCCGCGTGCTCCTGATAGGCAATCGCCATCTGCTTCTGGTTGGCTGGCACCTCCTGGACCGCGGACTGCAATATTACACCAGCATGGTTGATTGTATTTGAAGGCAAGCTATATTATTTGTGAAACAGTCGAACAACGAATGAAACTCTAGTTACCTGAAGACCCGCGATCACCTGCACGCTGCTCGGCTGCCGAGGCGCTATGGGGACCTGCGGTGCGCCCCTTCGCCGGTCTTCTTTGCGGATCTCGGTCAGCGTTAGGACAGAGGACGGCTCAATGGCGCTGTGGGCCATATAGAACCGGCCGTGCTGCTTCCCTCCTCCCAACCTCATCATGAGCTGCCGATCCAGGGGCTCGGCGGTGACGTCGTAGTCGTCGCCATGGGCCTCTTGAGCTGCGGCGGCGTACTTGGTGAGCTTCTCGTACACGACCGGGCTGGTGTACTTCTCGGGCCCGTCCGAAGAGCTGTACATGGTGGAGGCCGCTTTCGCTGGGCCCTTGTGAGCAAGGGCCCACCCCATGTACTCGTTGATGGGCTGCCCGTCGTGGTGCTCCCTCTGCGAGGAAAACAGAAAACATCGTTACAAGTAGAGATATAAGAAATCCAGCGCTATAAGAAATGGTTGAACACAAGCATACCCATGTTTCCATGAACTCTGGGAGGTTCTGGCTCCCCTGGTGGTGTGAGACCCCTGACCTCGCCATCTCTTCCAAGCGTTTCGCCCGACGTGCTCTGTGCTGCACGTACGCCTCCGGCGTTTGCCACCCTTTGACAATCTCACGCCAGCAGTCGGCGTACTTGCTGCACCAGCCCGGAGGTGTCTGCATGACATTCAAGTATTAGATCTTCCAGATAATGAGTTGAATGTGTCACATAAGGAATCACAACGGATGTTTTCCTACTTATTTACCTGCATGTACTGCTCCTCGGTGAGGTCGGTCTCCGGTTCACATATCATCTCCCTGGCCTGGGTCTTATCCACCTTCATCCCCCTGAAGTTGGCATAGTAGGAGATGACAGCTTGGGTGTGCACCTCGTAGAACATGTCCTTGATCCGCAAATCGCACACCTTGTCCTGATGCCGGTCCGCCAGCACGGGGTCCTGCCCCTCCGCCAACCTATAGTACAACTGCACACAGGCATCAAGTATCATTCCATTGTTTGAGAAAAGTCCAACAAATGCGTAGTATTGAGATATGCATTGCGATTGAAAGACTCACCCAGAACTCCCTCTTGATCTTGTCAGCGAGGACTTCCCCACATTCATCCCTGACGTGGTAGTAGTATGGCCATTTGTCGGGCATGATCGTCTTCCCCTCGATGGTGACCAAGCCAGGGAAGTTATGTTTAATCACTCGCCCCTGGATGCTAGTGACATGGGGAGAACACTTCCTAGCCGTCACCTTTGCCCAGCCACTGCACATAAACAACAATTGTTAGTACAGAAATCAACAATGGATACTTACCTCCCAGCGATCACGATCTGGGGGCGGTCATCAGGGCGCGGCACGTGCTCAGGGAGCTTAACGGGCCCGTGCTGGAAGGGCTTCTTCGAGGTGCCTGCAGTCTCCTCGCCCCCGTCGTCCTCCTCGTCGTCATCGTTGCCACCGCCACCGCCGCCGTCCTCCTCGTCGTCGTTGTCGTCGCCACCGCCGCCGCCGCCGTCACAAACAGCCTCATCCTCAAACAGCCTCATCCTGGGAGCCCTCCGCCTACTCCCACCCCTGCTGGTCGATGGCTCCACCTCAAGCTCCTCGTCGTCCTCCTCCTCGTGGTGGTCGCCCGCCTCGTGCTCCTCGTGGTGGCTGGCCGCCATGTGGTCCTGCTGGGGCTCGGTCACCATGTACTTCAACCTAACGTTTTGTCGACGGGACCGTCCTCCGCCTGGCATTTTGTCGAGTGCCTGCAATGACAAAGATTAAAATAGTTAGTATTAATAGATTGCAAGTACTTGTAAAGAAAACATAAATGTAAGGTAATATAAATAACAGTATCAATATTACATGGATTAGAAACTATCTCCGCGAATGACAATATTGCTGGCGAGCGCTCGTCGTCGTCATCAGTACTGTCATCATCACTATCAATATTGTCGAGCTCTCTTAAGTCCTCATCATTACACTCTACATGTTCCCCAACTACTACATCGCGTCGCATCTGCCATTCATCTAGGATTCGTATGTCCTCAGCATCGTGCACCTCATCACCCTCATCCTCATCGATGTCGTTGTTTACTTCCACACTCATCAGCGAATGAATGTCTATCTCCAACCTACCTTCAAGCCCCTCAGGTTGGTAGAACTCATCTGTCCTTGGGTCAAAGTTGTAATCATCATCGTTCGGGACTGCCGCTTTACCACGTGGCGATACAAACTGCTCAAGGCTCCAACCCGCAAGGCGCTTGTCATTTTGGTTTGCCCATGGGAGGTAATAAACTTGCTTGGCATCTTGGTTAGCCACAATATAGACATCGTCTCCTCCATATTTGGAATCCTGTCAGATTTCGACTTGCCCAATCTTAAGGTCCTTTTTCGTGACCCCGGGATCGAACCAATGGCATTTGAATACCACTGGCTTACAACCTAGGAACTTGCCAAAGTCAAGCTCCAATATCTGTTCGACAATGCCATAATAGTCCTTCCCATTTGTGCCGGGAGTACGAACTCCGGTGCACGTGGTTTTTAGGTTGACCCGTTTCTCTTCGTAGCTTCTCGTGCGAAAGCGATAGACATTCACATCATAAACGTCGAATGACTTGACATGTCGATCGAAGGTTTTGCCCACACATCTCAATGCAGGACTCATTTCCACATCACAATTAGCCTGCATGGTTAGGACAGGTAGATAGTTACGTTACTCGCTCATAGGAGCAAAGTGGAATCTCAAAGTCAAAATGAGGTTAGGTAGATAATTACCTTTTTGCTGAACCAATTGACGAAATCGGGCATATTATATCTGAGAAGATGGTCTTTTTCATCCTCGGTAGGATCCCTACTGCACCTCCAGTGTTCATTAATAAAGTCCCTAGAGAAACAATAGACAAGGGGGGTCAGATCGATAGGTGGAGGATAGTGGCGACGTATGGAACAAGCTCATCGAGAACTTACTCTTGATAATCAAGCGTTTTGTCAAGGTTCAACAACAAGTACATCATGATAGTGTGCCACTCATCATGTAGCAAGTACACGCTGGTCCCTGCTCCAGCTCTTCCGAGATCCCCTTTGAAAAGGCCGAGAGTGCATGAATTCTCGTCGATGTTGTAACGAGGGGTTGGATCTCGCGGTCTCTGAAGTGCCTCGGTATAGTACGCCTATGTGAATGTGGACACCTCCTCCAGAATGAATGCCTCTGCCTGTTGGCGGTCCTTATTGCATATCTAACCCCGCTAACTTAGGTTCATAGTTCACCAAAAACCACCTAGATAGGAGATTTATACTAACGAAATTCCATAGTTTTGGTGAACACTTGTTTTGCAGGAGCATTCATGGAACACCTATCTTTTGGGCCAAAAACTAGAGAAAAGAGAATAAATACTTGAATTATAAAATGGGCCCAAAGGCAAGACAAGAAGAAAAGAAGAGAAAGGCCAAACCGACGTACCAACGTGACAAAACACCACATGGGCCAACTCCAGGCCCAGAACCAAGCCCACCAGCCAAGGTCGGTGGCCGGAGGCGGTCCACCTGGCGCGAGCGCGCCAGGGGCGCGGGCGCGCCAAGGAACCGGCCGCCCGGGCCCACCTTCCTGGAGGCGGTGCATTCAATGCTCCAGAGGGCGGTGCGGGGGTGTTTTGGTTATTTGGGCATGCAGGAACCGACCATCTCCACATATAAAAGCCCTTCTCTCTTTCATTTCACATACCAACTTTTCATTCTTCATTCTCATTCCTCCCTCTCCACTTCCACAAGCCTACACTAGAGGAAGAGTAGAGCCATTATACCTAGCTTCTAGCTAGAATAGAAGTAGGAGAGTGAGAGAGGTCAAGAGCGGAGTAACTCTTTTTGAGTACTCTCGGAGGCTAGTCTTCCACGGGGTGGAGTGCCGGATTTGTCGGCTCCCTCCTCACTTGTACCTCGGCGACTTCTTACGCTTGAAGTGAGAGGTTCGTGTTTATCTATTCGTACGTTCCTTCTTGCAAAGTTATCTTTATCGTCATTTGCTTGCGGGTTCGTAGACCGTCCTTGTGGCGGTAGTTCTAGTAGAGGACTCCTGATAAAGACGGATGTTCCTGGCCGATGCTAGAACTGTAACGTTGGCGTAGACGTGGTGTCTAAGCTAATTGGTTACCTTCGTTTGCCTCGTACTCCACGGTTGAGGTGGTAGGCGGCGGTGGTGACAGCCTGTCCGTCCTTTGTAATCCCCACGTCCGGCGGTGTAGAGCTACAGCCGGCATCACCTGGCGGACCCGGGTGCGATCCGGTGCCCGAAGCAAGTGTCAGCGGTAGAGTTACCTTTCTCTAAGGATTCGTCCTATAGAAAACCTCACTTTCCCGATTACTGCTCTCTCCCTCCGGGCAACCTAGCTAAAACCTAAACCTAACCATACCGTTCTTCGTGAAGTTTACGATACCCCGTTCATCACCGGGTGAAGTGCTACAACGGTCTTTCCGTGCGCTTGCGGAATTTATCGCTTTCGCTAAGAAATACCAATAAGCATTTAAAGCGCCGTTGCTTGGGAACGGTTGTCAAGTTTATCTCCGAACCTAGTTGCCCGTGTACCTTATTCTACCTTTGCTTCTATTTTATACTTTGTATTCATCTCACAAAATGGAGCTACCAACCATTGCCAAACTATCAGCTCCTAAGGGCGAGCTCGTTAAAACGCCACAATCCACGAAGCCAATCACAGCTTCTAGTTACGAGCTCCGTCCTGGCCTCATAGCCATGGTTCAGAACCAAGTCTTTTTAGGCTTGGATTATGAAAATCCATATCATCACCTAAGGGAGTTTGAGCAACTCTGTGAATGCCTTAACATTTATGGCTTATCACAGGAGACATTGCGTTGGAAGTTGTTTCCTTTCTCACTCATTGAGAGGGCGAGACAATGGTACGACCAAACCGTAGGATTGGTAAATGGAGATTCGGAAGAACTTCGTGATAGGTTTTGCGTTGCATTCTTCCCTATATCTCGAATCGCTTCCCTACGGTCTGAGATTCTCAACTTCCGACAACTAGAAAATGAAACAACAGGAGTAGCTTGGGACCGATTTTTGACCCTGACTAGGTCAGGTCCTGACCTGTCTATTCCAAGCCATGTGTTATTACAACACTTTTGGCTAGGGTTAGGCAGAGAATCTGCCCTGTTGCTCGATGCGTCTGCCGGTGGATCTTTTATACATAAGACCACAGCGGAAGGAGAAGCACTCCTAAATCATATTCTAGAGAACACTCCTCCGCTAAAACCCATCCGGTGCAAGCCCGAGCCAGTTATAGAGGAAGCCTGTATTCGAGGATGAGTTTTTTGAAGATTTCGAAGATATAGCCGAACTTGTGATAGAGACTACCTCTCCTGAACCAGAGGCCGTAGAGGAAGTTTCCAGTCAAATGGAACTTCCTGTATTCGAGGATGAGTTTTTCGAAGATTTCGGAAATACCTCGAAATACAAATGTCATAGGAGACCACCAATCTCTGTCACTCCTAGCGATCCTCTCGATGAATTATTTCTCAGAGAATCCGTTAGAAAGTTGACCGCTATCCTGAGCTCAGAATGGGTAGCAGAAGGAGAGCTCTCACCCGAAGAAATTCAGATTCGTGCTCCTTCCTCAACCCTTCAATGCAAAATCCAAGGAGATTGGGTGGATGTTCTGTATAATTCCACTGTTGGAACAAACATCATGTCAAAATCCTACGCATTCATGTGTTTAGGAGAAAAACCACATACTCCAACAAATCAAATCCCTTAGAGTAGCACCTCGGTCTGCTCTTAACGGACTTGGGATTCTACACAACATAACTCTCCATCATCAAGAAGTCGAAATGGCCTTGGATTTTCATGTCTTCGACGTCCAGGATTTCGACATTCTAATCGGTCATCCCCTAGAAAAACTTTTTATAAATCCATCAAAAACAGGGGACTTGGGAGTCAAACTAGGGAGAGAGCATTTCTCTATTCAAGTCACACAAGCTAAAAACTCACTGGCTGAACTTCCCCCTAGTAAACCCCTAGAGGTCATGTCGGTAATCCCTTTTGAAACCCCAAAGATGTCTTTAGAGAACGATGCTCCTCGCTTTGTAGAAGAAGAAGATCAACTAGGAGAAACTATAGAATTACCCAAAGAGGAGAGACCAACACGACCTCCCATTGAGCTTAAACCCTTGCCTGCAGGACTACGCTATGCTTTCCTACATGGCAATTCACAAACTCCTGTCATCATAAGCGATAAGCTTAGTGACAAGGAGCCGACTGAACTCATCACTGTGCTAGAAAAGCATAGAACGGTTTTTGGGTATTCCTTGGATGATCTCAAGGGAATAAGGCCAACCTTATGCACACATCGCATTCCAATTGACCCCTCGAGTACGCCAACTCGAGAACCTTAGCGAAGGCTGAATAATGCGATGCGTGAAGTCATGAAAAAGGAGGTCTTGAAACTTTTTCACGCCGGGATCATCTATCCCGTACCACATAGCGACTGGGTTAGTCCCGTCCAAGTGGTTCCCAAGAAAGGAGGTATGACGGTAGTTAAAAATGATTAAAATGAGCTTATCCCGCAAAGAACCGTCACGGGATGGAGAATGTGTATCGATTACCGGAAGCTCAACACGGCAACAAAGAAAGATCACTTTCCGCTCCCCTTCATTGATGAAATGTTGGAGCGGTTAGCGAAACATTCTTTCTTCTGTTTCCTAGATGGGTATTCGGGTTATCATCAAATACCCATCCACCCCGATGATCAAAGCAAGACGACATTTACATGTCCATATGGAACATATGCCTATAGAAGGATGTCGTTTGGGTTGTGTAACGCACCCGCATCCTTCCAACGGTGTATGATGTCTATCATTTCAGACATGATTGAAGAAATCATGGAAGTTTTCATGGACGACTTCTCAGTCTATGGAAAAACTTTCAATCATTGTCTTGAAAATTTAGATAGAGTCTTGCAAAGGTGCCAGGAGAAAGATTTGGTACTCAATTGGGAAAAGTGCCATTTCATGGTCCACGAGGGCATTGTCCTAGGCCACCTAGTGTCGGAACGAGGGATAGAGGTAGATAAGGCTAAGATCGAAGTTATCGAGCAGCTACCTCCCCCTGTGAACGTAAAGGGAATCCGCAGCTTAATAGGCCATGCAGGGTTCTATAGGGGATTTATCAAAGACTTTTCTCAAATCTCTAGACCCCTCACGAGCCTACTAGCTAAGGACGTACCTTTCGAATTCACAGATGAGTGCTTGCACGCATTCAATACCCTTAAGAATGCACTCATCTCAGCTCCAATCATCCAACCTCCTGATTGGACCCTACCATTCGAGATCATGTGTGATGCTAGTGACTATGCTGTTGATGCGGTCCTTGGCCAAACCAAAGATAAGAAGCATCATGCGATCGCTTACGCTAGCAAAACGCTAACAGGAGCTCAGCTCAATTATGCTACCACAGAGAAGGAGCTCCTGGCAGTCGTTTATGCTATCGATAAGTTCAGGTCTTACTTAGTGGGAGCAAAAGTCATAGTCTTTACAGACCATGCAGCATTGAAATACTTGCTCACTAAGAAAGACGCAAAACCTCGTTTGATTCGTTGGATTCTTCTACTCCAGGAATTTGATCTAGAAATAAAAGATAAAAAGGGGGTAGAAAATACCGTTGCGGATCATTTGTCGCGTATGCAGGTTACTAACATGCAGGACCTGCCTATAAATGACTTCCTACGCGACGATATGCTACTAAAGGTGACAGACAACAACCCTTGGTATGCGAACATCATCAACTATATGGTTGCCGGATATGTTCCGCCAGGGGAGAACAGGAGAAAGCTACAAGTTGAAAGCAGACGTCACCTTTGGGATGACCCATACCTGTATCGGGTATGTTCGGATGGTCTGTTGAGGAGATGCGTACCAGCAATAGAAGGCCTACAAATCATTGAGAGATGTCACTCTGCACAGTACGGAGGCCATTATGGAGCATTCCGCACACAAGCAAAAATCTGGCAATATGGATTCTTTTGGCCAACGATGTACGAGGACACCAAAGAATTCATTCGAAGGTGTCGCAAGTGTCAGTTCCAAGGAGGCATCACAGCTCGCAACGTGATGCCGCTACACTACAACCTTCAAATTGAGATATTTGATGTGTGAGGCATTGATTACATGGGACCATTCCAGAAGTCCCAAGATTGTGAGTACATCCTAGTGGCTGTTGACTACATGTCCAAGTGGGTAGAGGCTATGCCCTGCAGAGCAGCTGACGCCAAGCACACCAGGAAAATGTTTCATGAAGTGATCTTTCCTCGCTTTGGAACACCACGCATGGTGATAAGCGATGGAGGATCCCACTTCATCGACAAAACATTCAGAGCATTCCTGAAAGAGCTTGGAGCCAAGCAAAACATAGCTACCCCCTATCATCCTCAAACTAGTGGTCAAGCAGAGACCTCCAACAAACAGATCAAGAACATCCTACAGAAAACGGTCAACGATATGGGGAAAGGCTGGAAGAGTAAGCTTTCGGATGCACTCTGGGCATACAGGACCGCTTACAAAACCCCTATCAGCATGTCACCATTCCAGCTCGTATACGGGAAAAGTTGCCACCTACCCGTAGAGCTCGAACATCGAGCTTATTGGGCTATCAAAAGCTGGAATATGGATCTCAAATTAGCCGGCAGAAATTGACAGCAACAGATTTCTGAGCTAGAAGAATGGCGGGAGAAGGCTTATCATAGTGCCAAACTCTACAAAGAACGAACCAAGAGATGGCACGATCACCGAATCAAGCTCAAAACCTTAAGCAAGGCGAGAAGGTCTTGCTCTTCAACTCAAAGGTGAAATTATTCGGTGAAGGAAAGCTACGAAGCAAATGGAAAGGACCATACACCGTCATCGCACATCGACTCATGGGGCAATCACAATTCAAGATGATGACGGTAATATCTTCAAAGTTAACGGTCAGCATCTCAAACCTTTCCTTGAGTCTTCCGCAATTTAAATTTTAGTGAAGAACTAGATCGAATAGATTTAATTATGCCTAGGTTTTGAGTGCTATCACTTCTTGATTAGGCTAGTTTTTCTATTCTTTCTTGTCAAAAAAAATATTTTCAAAAATATTTTCTTTATCATAGAAATATTCCAGCATTTATCCTTGGGTTTCCCATCTTTTTACAAAGTCTTGGATATTTCAAATAAATATTTTACAAAATATTTCTTGAAAATCCCTTTTTATCCATTCAAAAATTGGAGTGCACCGTGAGCCTCGAACACCCAACAGATCAAAACATCGCATTTTGGAAACAAGTAGACCATTGGGGGCTGACAGGACGAAACCGGGGAACGAGCCGTGCTGCGACTGGCGCGCTCGCGCCACTGGCGCGCTCACGCCAGGGAGCGAGTCGTTGCTCCCCAAATTTCGTCTCCTGATCCTCAGCCCTTCTCTGATGCTCACCTTATGGAGTTTGATCCTGCTGCATTCGCGAGAAACAGAGATGTCACCTCCACCTATAAATTGAGCCATCTCCTCCTCTCCTCTCTTCACAAAAGCTCAAGCCATTCATCTCTTTCTCTCTTGCCCATTCCCATACACCAGCAAGTTCATCTCCTCTCTAAGCTCCAAGAATGGCCAGCCATGCCCTTGCTCTCTATGAGGCCTCCCGCACACCATACAACCTTGATGGAGCGCCATCGTTCTCGCAAGAAGATTTAGAGCAAGAGGAGGCCATGTTCATGGTGCCACTAGCCGCAAGGCTACCATGGAGTGAAGGGTCCAGCAAGGGCGATAGCATCAAGTTGTCGGCAAGATCAAGGCCGCCGATGACCGGCGCCAAGATCGAGCCGGCGCCACCAAGGAGGCCAACCACCGGCATGCTTCGCCTCAAGGCGAACGTCGGCGGCGCGGGGAAACGTCCCATGACGTCCTCCGTGGACACCACTTCTTACCACACGCCGTCAAGCAGCCCTTCCCTCATTCTTGTAGGGAAGGACAAGCCAAGTGGTGGGCGTGGGAAGGGCGTGATGCCCAATCCCGCTAAAACTCCTAGGACCAAACCCGTAGGAACTTCTTCTAGCGCCCCCAAGCGCAACGCTAAGAAGGCTCCTATTGCGGTTGATAGTAAGGGTGACGAAACCTCGCCTAGGTTCCCCACCCTAACTTTTCTTAGTAAGAGGGTGGAAGAGCTCTACAAAATAATAGACAAACTAGAAGCAGAGCTTACGGATAGGGAGCTTGCCCATAGGGATTTAGTAGAGAAAGTTAGGAAGTTTCGCCTTGCTTTCTTCACTAAGTTAGAGAGGGTGGCACGCGCAGCGAACGCCGCCCGTGCTCTTAGAGCACCGCACTAGAGCTTTTCGCTCCACCCTAAATAATTAAGGTGCGTGCACGTTTAGTTTTAAAATTTCAGCTTGTTGCATTTCCCTTCCAATTTACTTTGAAATCGTGCGCCTATTTGTAATTTTCAGTTTTATAATTGAATAAATTTATATATTTTCTATCTTGTATACACTTGTTTTTGTCCTATATGTTGTACAAAAATTCAAGAGACAGGTACAAAAACAAGTGTGGGGGAGGCTATCCCAACCTCTCAAAAAGATGCACAAAAATTCGCGCCTTAAAAATCATCGGTTTGCGCATCTTCTCACTCTCTACGAATACTTTTATTCTTCCTAGAAATAATTGGGTTTTGTAACTAAAAATTGGCTGCTCTACCTTTGTGTTCGCTGATCGATTGCGACTTGCATACTTTTTATTCCTCGCCAAAAATTCTATCTTTCTGTGAGCAACTAATTTTTAGGGACCCCTTGAATATCTAAGTTATTGTGGGATGAGAGATAGTAGGATGATATGAGACTTGTTTATCTCTTGCAGTAGACTTGGGTTTTTTTTTTGCGAAAATTATAAAACTTATAGCATGACCCTCAAGTGATGATTAAATTCCTACCAGAGCCAAATATTAGTGCTATACTTATAAAACCTTGCCACATAGCTGCTTATCCTTGCACCAAAGTTGTGTCCCACTTTATCGGATCGTTGCGAGAGAAGTTTCATATCCCCAAGATCGAATTTCACACACACCCACCAAATAAAATTGCCGACTTTTACCACCCGAAGGTCGCGCACATCATCCTCTCATCCATCCACCATAAAAATGCTGACTCTTACACTGAGAGTTACGCAGCCATCTTCGCCACAAATAAAAACTCCATCCACTGCACTCATGGTTCTCTCTCAAATTATCCTTCACCTACAGAAATATGGGCTTCATTAGAATTTTTATCCCTATCAGAATAGAAAAAAAAGAAAAGAAAAGAAAAGAAAAAGAAGGAGAAAGAAAAAAAAAAAGAGATCTCCCCCATACTATTATCTAAAAAAAAGGGAGAATAGTAGAAAGAAATATCCTTTTTATAGGGAAGCCCATATTTTCCTTCAAATAAAAAGAGAGAGAAACATGGAAAAAGGAGTTCCACCCACATTCATATTCCACACACTTGCACAATTCGATCTAAGGCTATGTCCTTCCCTCCATTGATCCACTTCTTGACACAACAACACTCGCAAGGAAAGCATGCACCTCATCCATACCTATGAACTCCAGATATCAGCCATTAGAGGTAGGATGAGTAGCAAGGCAACAAAAACTCTCTGGTGAGGATCAAACACCCACAAAAAGAGTGACTTGAGAGCATCACTTGAGGAATTCATCGCTATCTTTTCTTACAAAAATTTAAAAAACCCAAAGTCTTGAAAGCAGGGAGACATGAGTTGACTTGAAATCCAGGCTGTTCCACCCCTCAATAAGCTCAAAGATTACTTGGTAGACACTGTGAATGCTCATAGATAACCAGTGAGGCTTGGAATAATCTGTATGCGGGTTAATATCTCGGAAGACAAAACCACCTTAGTGACTTTTGCTTCACTCGAGGACGAGCAAAGCGCTAAGTGTGGGGGAGCTTGTTGGCGGTCCTTATTGCATATCCGACCCCGCCAACTTAGGTTCATAGTTCACCAAAAACCACCTAGATAGGAGATTTATACTAACGAAATTCCATAGTTTTGGTGAACACTTGTTTTGCAGGAGCATTCATGGAACACCTATCTTTTGGGCCAAAAACTAGAGAAAAGAGAATAAATACTTGAATTATAAAATGGGCCCAAAGGCAAGACAAGAAGAAAAGAAGAGAAAGGCCAAATCGACGTACCAACGTGACAAAACACCACATGGGCCAACTCCAGGCCCAGAACCAAGCCCACCAGCCAAGGTCGGTGGCCGGAGGCGGTCCACCTGGCGCGAGCGCGCCAAGGAACCGACCGCCCGGGCCCACCTTCCTGGAGGCGGTGCATTCAATGCTCCAGAGGGCGGTGCGGGGGGTGTTTTGGTCATTTGGGCATGCGGGAACCGACCATCTCCACATATAAAAGCCCTTCTCTCTTTCATTTCACATATCCAACTTTTCATTCTTCATTCTCATTCCTCCCTCTCCACTTCCACAAGCCTACACTAGAGGAAGAGTAGAGCCATTATACCTAGCTTCTAGCTAGAATAGAAGTAGGAGAGTGAGAGAGGTCAAGAGCGGAGTAACTCTTTTTGAGTACTCCCGGAGGCTAGTCTTCCACGGGGTGGAGTGCCGGATTTGTCGGCTCCCTCCTCACTTGTACCTCGGCGACTTCTTATGCTTGAAATGAGAGGTTCGTGTTTATCTATTCGTACGTTCCTTCTTGCAAAGTTATCTTTATCGTCGTTTGCTTGCGGGTTCGTCGACCGTCCTTGTGGCGGTAGTTCTAGTAGAGGACTCCTGATAAAGACGGATGTTCCTGGCCGACGCTAGAACTGTAACGTTGGCGTAGACGTGGTGTCTAAGCTAATTAGTTACCTTCGTTTGCCTCGTACTCCACGGTTGAGGTGGTAGGCGGCAGGTGGTGACAGCCCTGTCCGTCCTTTGTAATCCCCCACGTCCGGGTACGGCGTAGAGCTACATGACGGCATCACCTGGCAGACCAGGTGCGATCCGGTGCCCAAAGCAAGTAATCAGCGGTAGAGTTACCTTTCTCTAAGGATTCGTCCTATAGAAAACCTCACTTTCCCGCTTACCTACTCTCTCCTCACGGGCAACCTAGCTAAGACCTAAACCCGACCATACCATTCTTCGTGAAGTTTACGATACCCTGTTCATCACCGGGTGAAGTGCTACAACGGTCTTTCCGTGCGCTTGCAGAATTTACTGCTTTCGCTAAGAAATACCAACACTACCACAGAAGCCTCAATTTTGGCTTTATTTTTACACTTTTTCCGAAGAAGCTTTAGACACCTCTCGATTGGATAGCATCAACGGTGCTGCACGGGTCCCCCCAACCGTGCCTCCTTTGGTAGGTGCAAAATCAGATGCTGCATGGACAGGAAGAAACCCGGTGGAAATATCATCTCCAACTTGTAGAGCAACTTAGGTGCAGCCTCCTCCAGTTCAAGACAAACGTCCCGAGACAACTCCTTGGAACAAAGCTGGCGGAAGAAAAAGCTCAACTCTGCCAGAACGCGCCACACCGGCTCGGGGAGGTATCCCCGGGTCATAGCAGGAAGGATACTTGCCACCCTTGGCCAGCCAGGTGAACATCACATCTGCCTTGCATGTTGGGCAAGGGAACTTCCCGTGAACACACCACGTGCTAAATAAGCCATACGTCAGGAAGTCATGCATTGAGTACTGGTACCACACATGCAACGTGAAGTTCGTCTTTGTACCTCAGTCATACGTCAGCACCCCCTCATCCCAAGCTTTCTGCAATTCATCCCACACTGGCTGCATGAACACACCCATTTTTGTTCCCCGGGTGTCCAGGTATTATCAGTGTCAAGAACACGTTCTTGGGGTCGAACATGACGCCGAGGGGAAGATTGAGGGGGATCACAAACACGGGCCAACAAGTGTACGGGGCCGCCATCATTCCAAATGGGTTGAACCCATCTGTTGCCAGCGCTACGCGTACATTTCGAGCCTCCCGGGCCTTGGCGGGATTCATGGCATCGAAGTGCTTCCATGCATCACCATCCGCCGGGTGCTTGCATCTTGTCACTTGTATCTTTTGCCATTCTTGTGCCACATCATTTGTTTCGCGGACTCCTCTGTCATGTACTGCCGTTGCAGCCTCGGTAGTACAGGAAGGTGTCGTATGACCATCTCGGGGATCTTAGATTGTTTCTTAATGCCATCACTGCCTTCTACCTCCACGTACCTAGAGGCTTTGCACTCCGGACAGTGTGTTGCTGCCTCGTGGTCTCCCCGGAACAGGACACACCCGTTCTTACAAGCTTGGATCGGGTGATAAGGCATCTTGAGTGCACGAAGGGGCTTCTGCGACTTGGTCGTGTTTTTGGGCAGGCAGTGCTCCCCCGAAAGCAGCCCGCCAATAGTTGCCAACACGAGATCAAAACCTTCTCGACTGATGCCCAGTGACGACTTCAACCCTATTAGGCGTGAAATGCCATCCAGTTTAGAAATGCGGGTCTTCTCATGAAGGGACTCCTTTGCCGCCTCCATCATGTCGTAGTACGCCTTTGCGGTCGCCTCTGGATCTTCTTCCTCCACCTCCATTCCTTGAATGGCTTCAACGTCTTCCAGCAAGTCTGCCATTCCGGCATCTGCATCAAACCCCTCGAGGTCCGGTCTCACCACCGCCTCCGTAACCCGTTGGGGTTCCCCATGGAGGATCCAGTGGGTATAGTTTGGAACATATCCGTTCACCCAAATATCATTCCTCATCTGTAGTTGTTCTTTCCTTGTCTGGTTCTTACACTTGCTACAGGGACAAAACACCTGAATCGCCCCTTTAGAAGCTGGGCCAAATGCTTTCTCCAGGAAGTCCCCGGTCCCCTTAACCCATTCATTGGTCTTGTCTTTGAATCCCGTGTACATCCACTCACGGTCAGCCATCCTCTGTCATGCGCCAATGTAAGCGAGTAATTGGACCAACATCTGCATCTACAAGGCGTTCCTACCATCTACTAGGTGAAGGATAGGTCCTAATCCCACCCGAGGATGCGTAGATGAGGTTAGCTTCCTTGCTCCGCTCCAGTCCGAGATGGAATTTCGGCAGCACCTCGCCGCTGTTCTCCCGATACACGTCCCGACAGGGAGAGTGTGTATCCGGAGAACAACGGGGAGGGGCTGCCGAAACTCCGACTCGGACGTGGGCGAAACATGGAAGCTAACCCATCAACGCATCCTCGGGCTGTCCAAAAAACGTGGACAATCCGAAAGAGAAACCATCGCAGATATGCACTGATCCGCATACCGACGACCGCGAATCCCTTTTGGACGGGAGATGCCTAACTCGGTTACGCATGTACTTACAACAACTATAAGGAATAGAGGTGATTTATACCTAGGGTGGCGGCGCAGAGGCGGGTAGGTGCATGAAGACGGTCAAGGTCCCCTCTAACAAGTCCTGCTCTGCAAAGCAATAAAGACTTCACTATTAGTGGAAAATTTCGGCAGAACCTCCCCTGTATGGTGAGGTTCCCAAAACCTGCAAGAAAACCGTCGGCTCGAAGGCCGACGTCCACATTGGGAGCACGATGGCCCACACAACCACAAACCCAGCACGAAGGCTGTCAACACAGATACGGCACGATGGCCGACAACCCTAGAGCTTTACCTTTGATCACATGTGGAGATGTCTGGGTTTTGGCCATCCGATGTCACAACTTGCTCGAAACTTTTTGAAATTTTTACCACACACTACACATGCCATGACAACACAACTGGTCAAGTTTCGTCAATTTTGAACTTCGTTTGGATTTTATACAATTTAAAAACACTCCCCATGTTACGAGGCCAACAGGGTCGTAATTTCATGCGAGGTCCTGAATACGGCCTCAACATACTCCGAGCATCATGAATATCATTTTTTGAATCAAAAGTTTGCATTATTTCATCTACCTGCAGTTCAAATTTAGAGTTGCGGGAAAAATTCAAAGAAACCAAAAAATTAACGAAATATGGCCACAAAACTCAAAATTGTCCCAACTTTTGAAGCTTGGTTGTATGTGGTGTAGGAAGATACCAGAAAAATGGGAAGAAAAAAACAAAAAAAAATTTGTTTGCCGATGGCCTTGTAAAGCCATCGGCAAAGACACTTTGCCGATGGCCGGCCATCGGCACAAATGGTGGGCCTGGGCGCTCCCCAGGCAGCCACGTGGCAGCGCTTTGCCGTTGGCCGTGGCCATCGGCAAATGAGGCGGTTTGCCGATGGCCTAACGGCGCTGCCATCGGCAAAGCCGACGGCGTCGGCCGCCGTCCGCTCCTGGCAAACTTTGCCGATGGTGGGCCTATGCCGATGGCTTGGCCATCGGCAAAATCTTACTCTGCCGTTTGCTTTTGTTTGCCAATGGCCCGGCCATCGGCAAACAAGGGCTTTGCCGATGGCATTTGTTCGCCGATGGCCCGGCCATCGGCAAAAATATATTTGCCGATGGCTTTACTTTGCCATCGGCAAACCGGCTTTTTTGCCGATGGCTTATGCTTTGGCCATCGGGAAACTCTGCCGCCATCGGCAGAGACTCTGTCTCCGGTAGTGCCTTGAGGACATCATTAATGTTGATGGTTTGCCTCATTGTTTCATTGCACATATTTGGTTCTGCAAAAATCAGGAGCCTCCACATTACAGTATGCTAAGACATACAGCAAAACTTTGTATATCCGCCTCAGTTCCATCATTTTAGAAGAATCATAGTTTTAGAAGAACTTCCCAGCAGGGCAAGGCACTTTGCCCACACAATAGATAACTTCCCAATCCACAATTCACCATCAATCAAATCACTTCTCAATCTAACATAATATACCAATTACTAATTAATTTGCACAAAGATGTGTCGATCCATTCTAGTGAAGCGCATAAGTTAACTAAATTAATTGCACCACATTTTAGCTAGGAACAGATTAATTTTGTCTCGAAATTCAGAACTATATAGCGAGATTTTAAATATCCAGACATGAATAATCTTTCCAATCCAAGGCACTGTACATGCAGTGAAATGCAAAAAAGGGTGAAAAACTGACCACCAGGATTCTTGCCACATAATTTTATAGTTTACAAACAACAGACACATGGCATCAATTAGCGAACTCACAAGATTAGTGAGACAATTAATCCACACAAGAACAAATTAACATCATGAACAATGGAGCTGCGAGTGACGTACCAGAGTCCTTGGAGGGATCTTGACACCGATCTGAGTGATGTCGAGGAAAAGAAAAAGAAAGACATGATTTTAGATTTTGAGTATAATAAGCTAATAATCATTTGATGCTGCATCTATACCTTCAGAACAGCTCCATTTGATATTCAGCATAGTTGCTTCTCAATGAAATAGGAGACATGTGTTAGTTCAATATAATATTTAGCAATTGGATACATGCATTGTCTGGAAATCTACATAAACTCAACAAAAAGGAAACACCCAGATGATGAATGTACTTCACCTGAACTATTGCAGAAAAAAAAGAAAGTGAAACAATACAGGATATACTGTATTAAAAAAGCAAAACATCTCAAATCACCCAGCTTGCTACAGCTCTAAATAATACAGGATACTGTACTTCACGTGAACAACTCATTCATTTCGTAGCCTATTTCTCAAATTGCAAAATTGCAATTTTTCCAAAGATGTAAACCAATAAAAATGAAGGCAAATAATTTGACTAATGTTTATTAACAAGAACGCATTACAAACTGGACAACAAATGGCTCACACCTATCTTGTGACTCAATTAAATAAGAGTTTTTTTTCTTATTTCCCCAATGTCAAACAAAATTTTATGCACCAACCAAATGCAAGATAAAAAACGAATTGACTCAAAGGTGAAAGAGAGAACGTTTTGGCTATCTGCTTTCTGAGATTGAATTTTATAGCTGAAAAAAAAAAGTATTAGGCTACGTACTGATTGCAAATTTGGGGACAAATTTGGGGATTTGGACTGGGTACCTTGATAAGCCGAAGAGCACCTTGAACCTTATCTGAGCACGGAACGCATTACAAACTGGACGATATTGCTGGTGGCCACTGGAATTTGCATCGTCGAAGGAGCTGTGACCACAAGCGCGCGGCTGCCGCCCAATCGCCTTCGCTACAAGGCAGTGGCGGACCCAGGGCCCGGCGACCCTGGGCTGCCGCCCGGGCTCCTCGACGCTTATTCCCCATTGAAAAATTATTGTTGAACCTATACACTTGAGAGGTTAGGCTTAATCTCATACATAGACATTAGGTCCGCCCAGGCTCATGTATTGTTTTGGGTCCGCTACTGCTACAAGGTCAAGACTCAAGATGAAAACTGAAAGGTCGCGTGCCTAGGTTGTAGCAGATCGGAGGCCGGAGACAAGCCAACGTTTGCATTCTGGACCTGTGAATGGGGCCAGCTGAACGTACCTTCGCCTCAGATTCATCAGGGCCGACTTGGAGGCACCCTGACAGGATAAACGGATCGGAACAGCTCAGATCGGGTCACACGCGCAGCAGCAGTATAGCACGGTAGCAATAGGAGCAGATCGCGAAGGGTCTCATGTGGGGTGGGATGCAGGCAGATGGGCGGCGGAGGTCCGATAGTCATGACAATGCCGAGGGGGACGGTGTTGAGGATGACGGTGTTGAGGATGGTGGTGGGGCCGCAGGGCAAGGCGTCGTCAGAGGGGTCGGCGGCGGCGAGGAGCCACACTTCCTGGCACATCGGCTCGGTGACCTCCGACATCTCCTCCATGGCCTCCAAACTCCATGGTCAGCCTCCAAATTCCTCATTCACGTGTTTGAAATTCAAGCTGCCCGAGAGGGATGGAGCAAAGAGAGGCGGCGGCGTGGAACCCTAGTGGCTGGACAGTCTCATTTTTTCACGGGAAAAGGAAGATCGCAGAAAAAACAAAACTACCGAGGAATCGAACCTGCGCCTCCAAAGCGCGTGTGCGGGTGCGGGGAGTTTGCAGAAAAAACAAAACTACCGAGGAATCGAACCTGCGCCTCCAAAGCGCGTGTGCGGGTGCGGGGAGTTTGCGTGGGGCGTTGGGGGGTGAGGAGTGTGGGAGGTGAGATTTGGCTTCCCACTCTTTTAGAAGTTTTCAATTATAGTAGAGATTTGTTAGCACTTTTTCTACTAGAAGCAGAATAAAAGCTGCTCCAAAAAGGGCCATAACAAGGGCAACTTGTATGAATAAACTCATGTTTAGTCTAAATAAAAGTAGTAGTACGTATCACATTTTTTTGAGGTGAGTAGTACGTATCACATTGATTTGTGATTACAAGGTATAGAGCCGCCTCATAAATCTTGTTTTGCTCAAAAAGAAGACGGAAAATTCGGTAACTGATGAGATGTCATTCCCTTCTCTTGCAGACTTGCACACCGTCCATGTACCGTGACAACTCACTGGAGATGGGATCATAATGAGATACTCTAGTAGAGTTGATGGCTTCCGCTTCACCTGATAAGCCATCACTTCCCTTCTTGGAGTAAGCATTGGCCGCCAACAGAACCTTCTTCCTCAAGTCCACCTCGATCATCCATGCCGCCTCGTCGCAGTCAGGAGCAGGCGTCTCTAGCCGGAAGACGACGATGTCAGGATTGTCCACGTCGATGACGGGGAACATTGGCTGGACGTGCGGGAAACCGCCCAAACGGTCTTCGGCTCCGAGGATGTCCCAGAACTTTTGCTCGTGCATCGTCACATCTCTCCTCCACGTGTAGTCGTGTTCACGCAGCGACCACGTGGTGATCCGGAACCTTTGGCTCCACGTCCGCACGTGGTGATGCCCAAGTCCAAAATTGCTCCATTGCTGGGTGTCGATGCTGACAAACTTGATGCCGTAGCGAGTGACGCACAGGCTGCGCGAATCTTTAGGGCATCCTCGATCGCCGAAGTCGATGTCCTCGGGATCCTCTACCCTGTTCACCGGAAGCGGCACGTACTGTAGCCTTGGTGGTGGCGGCGACGACGACGGGGGGTTTGTCTCCGACTGCGAGTGCGAAGACAGGTCCATGAGAACCATCCCACGGTAGTAATCTACCCAGATCATGTACCGGCGTCCGTACGTCACCACCGCGTCTGTCGTCCAATAGTGTAGGTCATCACTGCCATTGGCGCCATGGATATGAATGTTCTTGAAGAACTCCCACTGGCCGGTCCCAGAACGGAACAGGTGGGCGTCGTTGGTCGCCGGACTCATGTCAAGGTATCCCACAACGAACGACGGCGAGTCCTTATCGTCGCTGCTTGTGCAGGACATTATACCCATGGCATCGGTAAAGTGCCAATAACTCACAGGCCCGCCTGCGGAAGGTAGCAGCAACAAGGGCGACACCGCCGAGGGGTCGCGCCTCGCCTGGTAAACGAACAAGTCGAAGGCACTATCCGGCGGGGACGTGTCCTCCTCTTCGGTCATGACCGCAAGTAGCACGACGTCGCGGTGCGCAACGATGACGTACCCCGTGATGAACTTCCTTGGTGTCGTCGTCATCGTCGAAGACGACGCCCGCGGGAAGCCAACTGTGAGGAGGACGGAAATTCCGGGCGGTTCCACGAGCTCGAAGGAGACGGAGATGTCATCGCCTTGGGATGTGCGGGACATGGCGGTCATCATGCGGTCGCCGGGGAAACCATCGAGCGGGGCACCGGCTCGGTTCAGGAGAACCCAACTGGGGTGCCGCGATGCCGATGAACGCCGCTCGGGCAACGAAGCGGAAGATCCCTTAAGCCGCCGGTGGCCGCCGGGCGCATCGTCGTCGTCTGTTTGTGCCCGCATGGAGCTACGGGAGGTGGACATGCTACCTGATGACCAATTCTTGGACGAACGCATATAACGCCGGTGGCCGGATATCTGTGTTTCTCCGGGGATCAGATCTGTGTCGAGGTTTTTTTCTATCCGTAGCGTCCGCCGTCAGAGGAAGTAGAAACGGAGAAGGGCGGAGGATAATTATATATCCGTCGCTTCGGGCCCTAGAAAGTTAAGTTACCGACTTTGGAAGAAATAATCTGGATCGTCAATTTTTGCCGTTTGCGTATAGTGCTATAGTATATATACACTTCGATACATATCCCTACCTTTTCGGAAACAAGGTACTTCTCCTAGACGTAGTCGATGTGTGTTGAATACTGACAAACTAATTAAACCCTATTAAAAATTTCATAAACAAATTTTGGTTGCTAAGAAATATGACCATATTTTGATTGCTTTCTTCCGTTTGATTGGCAGACAAATGTGGTCAAACCTTTTCACCGAAATATGCACGTGCGACACGCACGTGTTTGTAGCTATATCCTTAGAACATCTAAGCACAAAGTTGATTATATGTTACCATTTGACAATTGCATTAGTTGAATATAAAATGGAATATAAATTACTACTAATGTAAGTTCTATCGTCATAATTATTCCCATGTAGCAATGGTCAGTGTAGAATTTTGGGTACTGAAGCGCAGTTGGAAAATGCATGGCAGAGGAAGACTTACTGAAACGGCTAAACCACTGATTGCAATATAACGATAAAGCTATCCTATGGCCTGCACATGGAGCTTTCATCTCTCTGTTTCTCCTAACCATCTCAAGATAAGCTCACTCAATTAATATTGACTTTTGGGAAAACCTTTGTCTGGTGAGTTCCAGAACAGAGACACACTTTATTTCTTCATCTCACATTTTACATACAAGTCCATTTACAAATTAGTATTTACACCAACACTCCCCCGACTAAAGATATCTAACATGCCCATCTTGCTACAACACAACTCAACCTCACTAGGTCCTAAACCTTTTGTAAAACAGTCCGCTAGTTGGCCACGCGATTTTACATATTTTAACTTTAGAACTCCACTATCTAGCTTCTGCTTGATGAAGAATCGATCAATCTTCACATGCTTGGTACCGTCAAACTGGACCGGATTGTTTGCAATATTGATTGTAGCAATGTTATCACAATGAAGCATCATCGTCTCATTTCTCAACACCCGCAGCTCCTTCAACAAGCCTTTTAACCACAACATTTCGCATACACTCAATGCCATTGCCCTATATTCAGCCTCTGCAGTAGATCGAGCAACAACTGCTTGCTTCTTGCTTCGCCACGAGACAAGATTACCTCCCACAAACACACAATAACCAGAGGTAGACCTCCTATCATCCCTGCAACTTGCCCAATCTGCATCACAGTATCTCTCCAAATCCAGGTGCATGTTTTTTCTAAACCATAACCCTCTCCCTGGGGTTCCCTTCAGATATCTCAAAATTCTATAAACAACTTCCATATGCCCTGTTCTAGCATCATGCATATATCTACTTACCACACTTACTGCATACGAAATGTCAGGTCTTGTGTGACAGAAGTAAATCAGTCTACTAACCAATCTCTGATAGGTTTCTTTATTCACTGGATCCCCAGATTGAGCAGTGATTTGATGATTTTTGTCAATAGGAGTACTACATGGCCGACACCCAAGCATTCTAGTTTCCGCCAAGAGATCTAGAATATACTTCCTTTGACAGAGAGCAATGCCCTTTGGTGACCTGGCAATTTCAATTCCAAGGAAGTATCGAAGTGGTCCTAGATCCTTTACCTCAAAGGCCCTTCCAAGATTTTCTTTCAGACACTTAATTTCCTCCACATCATCTCCAGTAATTACTATGTCATCCACATATACCGCCATAATGGTGATAAATGTCCCTCTATGCTTATAGAAGACTGTGTGATCACCATTACATTGAGTGTATCCAAAACCACAAACTGCCGTCCTAAACCTGTCAAACCATGCCCGGGGTGATTGCTTTAGTCCATACAACGACTTTTTAAGTCTGCATACCTTTCCAATAGTTTGACTATTTGCAAATCCCTGTAGATCACCATGAAGGAATGCATTCTTCACATCCATTTGATGGAGTGGCCAACCAAAATTAACTGCACAAGAGATCAAGGTCCTAACAGTACCCATCTTTGCCACAGGAGCGAAGGTCTCATCATAGTCAATGCCATATGTTTGACTATATCCTTTAGCAACCAATCTTGCCTTATATCTATCCACCTCTCCTTTTGGGTTTTGCTTTACTGTATAGACCCACTTGCAACCAACTGCTCTCTTCCCTTTTGGAAGTGGGACTAGCTCCCATGTCTTGTTCTTTTGTAGAGCACGCATCTCTTCTTCCATTGCTGCCTTCCACTTAGGATCCTGTTTTGCACACTTCCAGTCTCTTGGAATAGGCACTGTTTATAAAGATGCAATAAATGCTCTATATGCAGGTGAAAGGCGAGAATATGAGAGGAAATTAGCAATGTCATGATCTGTACTAGGATGCTCAAACCCATAACGAACAGGAGGTTTTCCAAAATTAGATCTAGTATCTCTACGTTGTGCAAGGGGTAATTCTACATTCTCAAGGTTAGAAGTGACATTACCACTTGATGGAGAGAGGTCTGAAGAGAGATTTAGGACTGGTGTATCAGGCTGCTGTGGTTGTGGTACAATGATCTGCTCCCCCTGACTCCTGATTTGCTCCCCCTGACTCCTGAACCGTCTCCTCCGGTACACTATGGGTTCCTTCTCTAGCAAGACATTTACCTCTGTATTTCCTCCAACAGTTGTCTCCTTATTCTCTTCACCAACTACCTCATCACCAACTATCCCTTCACCTTCACAATCCTCGTTCCTCACATCAACTTCACCTTCACAATCCTCGTTCCTCACATCAACACCTCCATTGTCCTCATGAATCACCTCTTGAGTCTCAGTATCTATAGGACATGGGATGGTACCAACAATTACTGTCCTTTTAGTATCATCGACTCCTCCATTCTCCCCCTCTCTACTGTCACCCTCAGTGACTGAAGAGAATTACTCCAAGAGTGGATCAAGATCCCATGGTTTTGTATAGTATGGTTCAAACTCACGAAACGTCACATCCATACTCACAAACAGCTTCTTTCCAATAGGGTCCCAGCACTTGTAACCCTTTTGTGTGGAGGAATATCCAACAAAAACACACTTTACCGCTTGAGGATCTAACTTGCCAACTGAAGGTTTATGGTCCCTGACAAAGCAAACACAGCCAAATACTTTGGGGGGTACCTTGAATTCCTGATGTCCCAACAAAAGTTCAGCTGGAGACTTCATTCCAAGAATCCTAGATGGCATACAATTAATTAAGTATGCTGCTGTCAACACTGCCTCACTCCAGAGATACTTAGGCACATTCATTTGAAATATCAATAACCTTGCTACCTCCAACAAATGTCTATTCTTCCTTTCAGCCACGCCATTTTGTGATGGAGTATTAGGACATGTGGTTTGATGAATAATGCCATGACCCGAAAGGTATGCCATAAAATCATTATTCACATACTCTTTTCCATTATATGTGCGAATAATTCTAATTTTGGCATTAAATTGATTGACAACCAGATTATGGAAGTCTTGAAAATATCGGAGAACTTCATGCCTTCCCCTAAGCAAGTAGACCCATGTCATATGAGTATGGCAGTCAATAAAGGTGACAAACCTGTTGTTTCGGCCCTTGGGGTTGCACCCCCTAAGGGACCAAAACAGGATATACTAGAAACACAAAGCTACAAAACGGAACAAACAACACGAACCTTACATTCCTTGTGCTCCGGCAAAAACGCACGGAGTCCAGAAGTCCCCTACAACGTCCCCTGAGGGGTCTACTTATAGGAAGGCGTGTTGCATTTTGTACAAGAATGCCCCCGGCAACCCTAATTTCAACGTACATGAGCAGCCGACGACACGGGCGCATAAGTAAATGGCCCAAGGGCCCACATTTGCCGGCTAACCACCGACCGGGACACATCCGGGCTCTTCTTTCTGCCTGGCCGCCAAATGCGTCCGGATTTCGTGCCGAATGCGCGCCTTCTCGCGCTTATCGGGGTTTCCTCGGCGCCCGTCGACACCGAATGCGCGTCTTCCCGCGGGCCGGGGGCTTTCCGTCCCGGGCTCGATGTCAACGCCGACGCGCGCCGCTCGCGCTATCGGGGTTTTCGCCTCGGCGCCCGTCGGTGCCGAACGCGCGTCTGCGCAGCGCTATCGGGGCTTTCCGTCCCGGGCCTCGATGTCGACGCCGAATGCGCACCCGCGCGCTATCGGGGTTTCCGCCCGGCACCCGTCGACGCCCGAATGCGCGTCCACCCGCGCTATCGGGGTTTCCGCCTGGCGTTGACGCCGGATGCGCGTCTTCCCGCGCTATCGCCCGTACCTGCGCACATCAAACACATGAGGCGCACACAATCAGGGGGGACGGGGTGGCCAATTCCACTCCTGCCCCCAACAGTAGCCCTCCGGCCTTGTCCGGAAAGGCATTCCCTTGCGGGCAAGGCCGACAATGTTTCGGTATGCCGAATGTGTCCGCGCCAAATGTGCCAGCGCCGCCCCCAGGATGAGGAGACACACACACACATATATATATATAATAATTTTTTTTTGGCGAACTGACGCCTCGATTCGCGTGAAACGACGCGTCGTCTCCCCCCACGGCCGCCCCCTGCCTATAAAAGGCAAAAGCGAGGGAGGGGGCGGGCACTTAGCCCCTGCTCACCTGCCGCTACCGCGTCCGGGAAATCCCCTTTCGGTCTCCGCATCTGGCAATTCTCCTCATTCGGTAAGGTGTGACCTTGCACTTTCGTTTTAATTTTCGTTAGCTAAGCTTTCGGGGTGAAGGGTGCGCGCTTTGGGGTTGTAAGGGCTGATCGCTTCCGGTGTATTGAACACGCTTTCGTTTCTTGTTTCAACTCCGAAGCCCGGATCCCCCCTTGACGCGAGCACCTAGCATGTCTGAAACCTTATCGGCTGGAAACTCAACCGGAACCGCCAACGGATCTGCACCCCGCTCTAATAGCAGTTTTCCGGTGCCTCAGCTTTTTGCGCTGAACTGGCAGCCCAACTCGCCCAATCCGGATCGGCAACCATGTCGCAGAGTTCTGAGGCCAGCCTGGGTGCCCCCGAATATGTTGAACCTATTCGCGCTTTCGCTCCCGCGATAGTTGAGCCTGTCGAGGACATAATTGCTGATGCCACTGTGAGCGGCCAAGGGAGCGCCGGAATTGCGCGTGACGAGTACGCCGAATCAGCCGATTACGAGGAAGCCGAAGGGAGCTCGGCGGCCACAACAACGGAAGGAGGGGATGGAGCCGACCTGGCCCGACCCGCGTGGCCGCCGGGTTAAAATCGAGGGACACACGGCATTATTTGCCGTTCCAAAATCGACGAGGACCGGCTGAACTATTATCAGCGCAGCGGGATTCTCAGCACACATGAGCGCGAAAACAGCCGCGCTCCGGGGGATGAAACCACCCCGAACCCGCGACCATATGAGGCGGTGGTTTTTCGGGACTTTTTCATTGCTGGCCTGCGGTTTCCCTTGGTCCCATTTTTCGGTGCTGTTCTTGAGCGATATCGCCTGCAGATTCACCACCTGACCCCGAATGCCATTGCACGGCTCAGCATATACGCGATGGCCACGAAGATGATGGGTCATGAGCCTAGTGCGTCCCATTTCGCGAAACTGCACAGCACCCACTTCCACTCCAAGGTTGGGAAGGTTGATGGTCGGCCGAACATTCGCGCCGAATATGGCTCTTACAACTTCGTGCCTGCCCCAGGGCAGGAGCAGAATTGCTTGGTGCCCACCTTCAAGGAGAAATGGGAAGATTGGAATAAGTATTGGTTCTATATCCGGGTTGCCACGGATGCAGAGGTGGAGGCAACAAGCAGCGAGTAAGACGCCGTCAGCAAATCCCTTGGTGTCAATGATGACCATCATGATCGGAGAAAAGCATGCAGCTCAAACCGCTTTCGTGCCTTCCGATACTTCGCGGCCGGCCTATGCCTTGACCGCCACCGGCGACTCGGGACTTGGCCGAGGAGATGATCGCGATAGATGAATGGCCGCCGTGTGAAACGGTCAAATTCGAGCCCGTAAGGGACGTCAATGGCTATCGTGGCCCCGACCCGCTTCTCCGACGCCTCGACCACTTCAATTCGGATGCCGAATATGTCGTTGCGCTGGAGAAGATGGCCACCCGGTTGTGCGGGCCCTATGGTGACCGGGAGCACAAGAAGAAACGGCGCCAACTTGGAAACTCCCCCCGAAAGAACCGCGTGCTAGATTGCATGGGCATTGCATATTCGGAGAGGCCACTCCGGTTCCAAGGGCGACGAAAGCTAAGAACGATACCGGTAACCCCGAGACGGTGCCGATGTTCCAGTGGGCTCGGGTCGGGGCTCGCCGGCCGCCTTTTGTTCGGTGCCCGGCTCCTTCCGTGCCCATTCGGGCGCCAAGACTCTTGCCGCGAGAAACGGAAGCGCGCCCGGAATGTCGGGAGCGACCCGAGCCGGAAACCCGCGATGTTCGTGTATTCCGCGACATGGCCGGGCGGTTATGGACCAAACCTCTGAAGCGCAGCGCTAAGTTCTCCTTGGACTTCTTGGGGGTCCCAACCCTCGCATGCCGCAATGGTAGAGCAGATGCGCATTAGGGCATAGGTGAATTTACTTCTTGGATGACGCCAGACGGCGTGACAATTTTCGGCCTTTGCTTTTGCAGGACGTTATCGGCGGTTCCAGCTCGATGGCCGGAACGCGCAAGAATATTTCGGACCCGTGCCGCCTTCCTCCGAAAGCGCAGCCGACGCTGAGCTCACTAGGCGTCAGCTTGAAGAGGCCGGGCGACGCTTCCGGAGGTGTTTTTGAGATGACGAAACGGCACAAGGCCGCTGGTGCGCCTGCGGCCACTATAGGGCCTGCTTCCAGGCCGCCGCCTGCTACGGCCGAGACAGCCCGCGCTCAATCGGACCAGAACCCTAATCTGGCCAGAAAGACTGGTAAGTCCCGATTTCACCGCGAGCTGAGTCGCATGACCCCAGAAACCGCTGCGTGTGTTCTGTTTGACCATGGCAAGCTCTCCTTAGAGCGAGCCCCAGACGAGTGCGAACACATGCGCGTGTATTCGGGGTGCTCATCTCCCGAAGAGACGAGCCCGGACCGTGAAAGGACTTACCAACTTGCTCGTGCTCTAGGGGCGGCTTCGGACGCCCGCTTAATCGCGGGGGTGGACTGCCGCGCAAGTGGCTTGCTGCCGGGCGCGGCAGGTGTCGCATTCACGGATCAATGTAGCACCTCCTTTTCCACCACCACTACCGAGAGGGACTTAGCCCAGGTGGATCGGCTGGAGCTGCTTTCGGCCATCAACTTCCACGCGATTTCTGTAAGTCAACTACGTTACGTATTCGGTCTTGCCTCCCTTTCGGGCTCTTGAAATCTCATTCGCTGTCACTTTTGCAGCAATCTGTCATAAGCGCTGCACTTGCCAAGCAAGACTGCGCCGCGGTTGCTTTCGTTGAGTCTAAGCTCACCGAAAGTGAGGCCGAGGTGCGCAGGCTGAGGGACGAATTGATTCAAGTTCGCGCCGATCTCGATCGGGAGAAAGCGGCGCGTGAGAATGCCGAAGCTGACGCCCGCACCGCCAGGACCGAAAGGAATACACAGAACTAACCGCCCGCAGAGTCCGCCCGGCGCCAGCTCGAAGAAATAAGAACTCAACCAAGCCGGCTGCTGCCATATTCGCGCGCCTGGTAGCCGGAGTCGGCGACGAAGTGGTGGTGCCCGCCATCGGGAGGAAACGTCCGTATTCGACTTCGCCCGATTCTCAAGACCGGGCTTGCAGCGTTGGAGGGCCGAGATGGAGCTTGGGCGCGCCGGGCAGCCTTCGAGACCCTTCGCGCCATGTGCAAGGCGCCGAAGGACGCCGGCCGTCCCCATTCGGGCGCCGCCGGCTCCCGGACATTGACCGCCGGGTTCCGGATGGGGACGCGCACGAGACCGCGGTGAAGTTTTTCGCGGCTTCGGAGCCGCGGCGGCCGCAACTTGAGCCTGCTGCGCGCGGCGCTGAGTGTGGCTGAGGTGAGTGCATGAAAACCTCCGAATGTGTTTGCTTTTTGGCAGGCCCGGTTAGGCGTCTTGTGATTGACTTGACCACTTTCGTGCCTCTTTGCTTTAGGGGGACGAGAAGGAAGAGGCCGTTATCCGTGACCGGGTTATGGCCTATATCAGAGCCAGGGACGAGCGCGAAACGGCCGCAGCCGCTAGCACTCCGTCCTCCAACGTGCTGCGGTCCCCAGAGATGACACCTGCGCCCGAAAGTGCTACACAGCCAATCCCGCCGGCGCCGTCAACTCATCCGCTGCGCCGACCACCGAAGCGGGCACGCCCCAGATTCCGTCAACTGGCGACGAAGCAGCGGCCGATGCTTGAACTACTCGGTCTTAATTTTCAAGAACTTGTCTAACGTGTTTGGCCCTGCGTGGCCGTGTTTGCGGCCTGCGTGGGCCGTGGTTCGGGAACCCTTGAACAAGCTTTAACGACTTTTTGTGGCGTGCTGCCATATGCGGCCGTTGCTTATCTATTCGGTTGGTTTTCCACATATTCGCGTTCCCAATTTTACTCCCCGCATTTGATCGGCCAAAGTCGCATTCGACCCAAGAGGTTTCAATGAGCGCCGCCCCCGCCGAATTTGATCGGTGGAGGGCGCGTTTTGGAGAGAATTTTTTGTTAAGCCCTCCAAATAAGATGGAGACTTAGAGAGCCGCCCCGAATTTGAGCGTGGAGGGCGCATTCGGGAAAATTTCTCGCTAAGCCCTCCAACGTTGTGTGGAGACTTAGAGCGCCGCCCCCGCCCCGAATTTGAGCGTGGAGGGCGCATTCGGGAAAATTTCTTGCTAAGCCCTCCGCCGTTGTGGAGACTTAGAGAGCCGCCCCGAATTTGAGCGTGGAGGGCGCATTCGGGAAAATTTCTTGCTAAGCCCTCCAGCGTTGTGGAGACTTAGAGCGCCGCCCCCCCGAATTTGAGCGTGGAGGGCGCATTCGGGAAAATTTCTCGCTAAGCCCTCCAACGTTGTGTGGAGACTTAGAGCGCCGCCCCCCCGAATTTGAGCGTGGAGGGCGCATTCGGGAAAATTTCTTGCTAAGCCCTCCAGCGTTGTGGAGACTTAGAGCGCCGCCCCGAATTTGAGCGTGGAGGGCGCATTCGGGAAAATTTCTCGCTAAGCCCTCCAAATAAGTTGTGTGGAGACTTAGAGCGCCGCCCCCCCGAATTTGAGCGTGGAGGGCGCATTCGGGAAAATTTCTTGCTAAGCCCTCCAGCGTTGTGTGGAGACTTAGAGCGCCCGAATTTGAGCGGTGGAGGGCGCATTCGCGGATTTTTTGAACTAAGCCCTCCAAACGTTTGTTTTCACATAGAGTTTGTCATGGTTGTTACAAAGTGCATATGCGCCCGCATTGCCCACCGAATGGAACTCTGTATGGCCCTATTGGCTGAAACTGGATGAGTCCTATCTCGAAGTGGTAAGACTCGGCTTCCAACAACCGAAATGGCGCGCCTGCGCCCTTTCTCGTTTATGGGCGGGTAGAGCACCAAACCCCATCCGTTGACTAGATCCTGTGCTTTATGTTTGCCCCACGCTTGTCCGTGGGCTGGATTCCCGAATATGGACTAGTCGCCGTGCCGGAGCCGGAACTTCCAAATACCATTCTTGGGAATAGGGAGGCGCGCGATTCTGCGCATCTCTGCTGTTGCGCGCTTGCTGCTTTTGCTTAGGCGGTCGATTTGACCCTGGCTGCGCCTAATTGCTCCACGCTCACAACTGAAACGGGGGGACTAGTACTGACTCCCCTACTGACTCCTCCCGAGTTGAACCTGGCTGTGCCTATTTGCTCAGCGCTCACAACTGAAACGGGAGGACGAGTGCTGGCTCCTTTCCTGACTCCTCTCATTCCTACTAACCTTAGTTTTGGAGCGGGATGAGTTTGTTTTGACCGACATGGCTTTGTATTATGGGGGATGTTATGCATATATAATACTGCTTGGGTCATAGTGCCGTGAAACCCCTTTTTATGCCATAACGCCGTCGTACATTTGTTAGGTGAGTCATAAATTTAACCCGTCTTAGAGGCTGAGTGGCTAGATTATATAATCTGGTCCAAGCCTACCCTGTTTTTATCATGGCTGCAAAGACCTTGATTTTTGTTTTACCAACTACTTACCCTGTTTGCGTCGTGCTGGAATGGGAGGATTTGGGATGTGCGGTGTCATCGACCAAATGCCCCATTCGCTACCCGGTCCTCACTAACCTCATTGGGTGTAGGCTTTAGGCCCTTTTGCCCGCCGTGTATGCCATATTCGGGTGGAGCACGCTCGATAATGGTGCAAGTACATCGCTCCTTTCGAGAGTCCGAGGGACCCTAGTCGCGCACATTCTCGAGGCATTGCTCGATATAGAGGGTGTGTTGTTCTTGATTGTGATATTAAACACCCTGGCACCTCCGGTGTAATTATACGGCCAGAATATGATGAATAAGAAGTTTGACCTTGCGGATAAAAATTGCTTGTTAACTTTGCGTTATCGTAACCTTCGGGTCTTTTTCTCCGAGGCTCGTTTGCACGCATTCGGCTTCTTGCCGATTTCGCGATACTTCAGCGTTTTTGCCGAGTTCGCCTGCAGCGTTTTGTTTCGCGCATTTGGGTTGTTTGGTGCATTCGTGATGCTTCAGCGTTTTTGCTGAGTTTACTAGCCGTTTTTGGCTTTTGGTTGCTTGCAACCTGACAAAGACCTCTCCGAATAGGGTCGTTGACACATATGGCACTGCCTTTTTCGGATCGGAGAAAGCGTCACGCACCCACACTTTAGGGGAAACATGAATTGAAAAGTATTAAACAGGATACATAGGACGCCTCATTAAAAAAACCTCACACCTCCGAAAAGGCTTCCCCGTGAGGAAAAAGAGCGCGCCCCGAATTGTGTTCCCGTGAATTAAGAAAAGAAAATTACAACCCCCGTGGGGCAATTTCATGGGTAAAAACGGCGTAGGTTGTCGGCGTTCCAGTGTGTGGCTGGACTCGCGCCGTCCTCCTTCACCAGCGTGTAGACTCCTTCTTTTACCATTCTCGCGACGATGTACGGCCCGTACCACGGCGATTGCGTTTGCCTTGCTTGTCGGGTTGCCGAATAAGGACCATACCTCCCGGGTTGATGACCCGCCTCAAGACTTTTTTATCTCTCCAAGTCTTTGTTTCGATGGTATCTCGTCTGTGTTTTCCGCCGCCAACCTTAGCGAGTCGGCCGTTTCGAGCCGAGTGTGTCGTTGTTCCGGGGTAGTGGCCATGATCTCGCCGAAAGGGTCCCACCGAACCTCTTCGGGGTAATGGCTTCTTCCCGAAGAGAAGTCTAAAAGGCGTGAAACCGGTTGCGCGCGACTTGGATATATTGTGCCCCCGCACCGTAGCCGTTAACTCCCGCGCCCATCTACCTTTCTTCTCGCCGTTTTCGAGGGTCTTTGAGATGGCAAGTGAATATGTCACCGTTGACCCGTTCCACCGCACCATTCGATTCTCGGGTGATTTACGAAGCAAACGTCGCCTTGATCCCCGTGTCTTCACAAAGTTCGAACTTGGTGCCGTCAAAACCGCTCCCGTTGTCCACCGTTATGTAGGATGGAACCCCGACCTGCATGATTCTCCGCCACACAAAGTTAACTAAGGTACCGATGATATTGTCGCCAACGCCTTAGCTTCCACCCATTTGGTGAAGTATTCCAAAGGCCACCGCAGTTGAATTTCAGATTTCCGTGCGCCGGCGGGAGCGGTCCGACTATGTCGATGCCCCATCTCCGTAGCGGCCAAGTTGGACATATCGGGGAGGTTAGATTTGTGGGGCCCTCTCGGTATTTTGCGAACTTCGGCAGCCCCGGCACGATTTCACCAAGCCGCTTGGCGTCCCTCGATAGCGGTTGGCCAATAAAAGCCTTGTCTCATTGCTCAAGTGAGCGATTTCGTGCGGACCTCTGGGGCCCCGCAAGTTCCCGAATGTATATCGTGCAAAAGCCGGACCCCTCGTTCCGGCCGATGCACTTCGCAGTGGTGCTACAACTCCCTCCTTGTACAAATTCTCTCCGATTATGGAGTATTGCTTGGTTCTCGACTCCATCCTTTGTTGTTGCTTCTTGTCTCCGGGCTCATAAGTTCCGAAATGAATGCCCATATCGGTGCTCTCCAAATCGTCACTGCGATAGCGTGAATTACCGCGGTCGCTCCTCCTCCAAACCCGCACCGCCGCTGTCAAGACTTGGTAGAAAACATCGGCGGGCAAGGGAGTGTTCTGGGCTGCAGCTTTTGCTAGCGCGTCTGCCTCTATGTTGTCCGCCCTTGGAATATATTGCAGAGTGAAACCAAGGAAATATTTCTCCATTCGCCGAACGGCTTCCAGATACCTGGCCAGAGCCGGTTCCTTTGCTGTGTATTCCTTCCGGATGTGCCCCACAATTACCTGCGAATCAGACTTGATGACACATCTCGCGGATTCCTAGCGCTCGGAGTTTCCCCGAGACCCAGCCAGAACCGCCTCGTATTCGGCCGTGTTGTTGGTGGTGCGATATCAGAACCTTGCGGCGTATCGCAGCTTTGGGCCGGTTGGAGGTGTCAATACCGCGGATATGCTCGCCCACTCGAGCACCACGCTCCATCCGTGTGCACCGTCCATTCTGGTTCCTCGAAGCTGAGAGTAGTGTTATCCCCACAAGGGGTCCAATCTGCGATGAAGTCCGCTATGACCTGCGATTTGATGGCCGATCTGTGCTCGAAGTCAATGACATATTCATTCAACTCAGCCGCCCACTTGCCTATCCGCCCTACCGCCTCGCATTTCCGAACAACAGGGCATCTAGGGGCTGAGCAGACAAGACCCGAATGTGGTGAGCCTGAAAATAGTGCTTGAGCTTCCGCGACGCCATGACCACCGCATATGCGATTTTCTCCAGCTCGGAATAGTTTGCCTTTGCTGATGTCAACGCTTCTGATACAAAGTAGATTGGGAACTGCTGTAACTTCCCCTCGTTCTCTTTTTCCTCCACCAGGACGCGCTCACCGCGGCGTGGGATGCTGCTACATATAGTAGCAAGATCGCATCTGGTGATGGGCTCGATAATGTTGTGGCCTTTGACAGTAAGCTTTTAGGTCATCGAATGCTCGCTGCCGATCCGGCCCCATCCGAAACCTTCTCGAATTTTTTAGGATGCGAAAACGGAAGTCCCCGTCCGCGCTTCGGATATGAACCTCCCTAGAGCGGCGATCCCGCTGAGCTTCGCACCTCGCTTCTTAGTCTCGGGCGGTTTCATGTTTACGATAGCGGCGATCTTGTCCGGGTTAGCTTCTATGCCTCTGGCCGATACCAGACATCCCAACATCTTGCCCTTGCTAACCCCGAATATGCATTTTTCCGGGTTTAGCTTCAGGCCGCTTGCTCGAAGGTTCACAAAAGTTTCCTTTAGATCCTCGGTGTGTGTGCTTTTTTTATCGCTCTTACCACTATATCGTCCACGTATGCGACTAGGTTTTTCCTCTTTTTCTCGCTCCCCGAAAACCTCGTCTCGTCATTCGGGAGAAAGTAGGGCCAGATTGCGCAGATCCCTCGGGCATGCGCTTGTAGCAAAAGGTCCCCCGGGAGTGATAAAACTTGTTTTCTTGATCCTCTTCATTCAGCCATATCTCGATGGTACCCCGAGAAACAATCCAAGAACTTAACAAACTCGCAACCCGACGCGATATCGACAAGCTTGTCGATCCGCGGTAGTGGGTATGGGTCTTTAGGGCAATGTTTGTTTAGATCTCGTGAAATCCACG